>OY856409.1:1659232210-1659759710 GCA_963693085.1 Alisma plantago-aquatica
GTGACCCTTTGTCTCGTCCATTATAGTACGTGTGCCGCCCAGGGCATAAGGGGCATGATGACTTGACGTCATGCTCACCTTCCTCTGGCTTATCACTGGTAGTCTGTTCCGGGTTCCAAACTCAATGGTGGAAACTAAACACGAGGGTTGCGCTTGTTGCGGGACTTAACCCAACACCTTACAACATGAGCTGACGATAGCCATGCTCCACATGTGTCCTCGTTCCAGAAGGCACCCCTCTCTTTCAAGAGGATTTGCGACATGTCAAGCCCTGGTAAGGTTCTTTGCTTTGCATTGAATTAAACCACATATATACATATATATATGTATATATGTATATATGTATATATATGTATATATATATATAACAAGTAGAAAATACTATAATGTCAATATACCTGAGCCATATGCTTACATGTATAGAGTAGGAAATGGATATAATACTTGCAATAAGTAAAAACACACCATTTCACATCCATGGGATTCGTCAATTAAACATAAACAAGTATATTATAAAGTCAAGTTACACATTTTATTATTCCCTGGGTAGTTTGAGGTGTAACTCTCAAATTTCTAGCAAGTCGGTGTTAAGCCTAGAGTAGCACTGTTTAAGATCTAAGGATTATTAGAATCCATTAGATCACTCTGCATAGCTCGGGTCAAAGCGAGGGTAGCAAAAGGTTGTGTTCTCAAAGGCCAAGTCTACTATGGAGTTTCTAAAAAAATGGATCCACATATATCATAGGTCCACCTTTAGTACATAGGTCATGTCACCAGGAAAATAGAGTATAAAATCAAACTGATTCACAACCACTACCACTCTCCATCACATATCACTTAAACATCGATGTCAGTTGAATCTCAAAAAAACTTGTGGGTGTTAGGTTATATAAATCCCATACAGCCCATGTATTAACAAATATACACTTCATTCATCTTATCAAAATTAATAGATTGTGACAAGATTAACATGTTTCACTATATTCCATAACAAACCAGGAAAATGGATCTAAATACTCAGGGCACTACCTAATTAGGGATACACTTGATTCACTAACCCAACTAGTCATATTTGAATTGTGTCAAATACTTACTAAAAATATAAACAGATATAATTGACATATTGATCGACTCTAACAACTCCAAAACATACAAATCAAGCTCACATATACCAAACTACCAAATTAGGGTACAAGTAATTATCTTTGGCCACAACAAGGCCCATAATATCAATCTCGGCCACAATAAGGCCCAACATATCCATTTTGACCACAACAAAACCCTCCATACTAAGTCATAACACATAAACCTTAATCAAGTCAAAACAAGGGATAATTCTCCCTCCACTACTTCATTCCAATGTGTAAATAATATCACAAAAGATAGTCCATATCTAATATATAGAAATTATCATAATCATCATATATGACAAGATATGGTTATACGACATGATTAATCATCACCATGCAATGTAAGGGCATCATGAAAAACTGTCATATTACATTGTCTTTATGAACATTCAGTTTAGTTCAAACAATCCTCATTAAATTTATCTTTAGGAGCCTACTTGATTATAGTAAAGTGTACAACATCATTAGGACAACGTTAACAAACCCACTAGCTCACATCATCTTTCCAACTTAACAGTTTCACCATATCATCCATCATCATATATTTTATCCATGTGCAATAATGGATTAAACCTAACCCTTGGTCCAAGGAATCATCCCAATGATGACAACCATACCATTGCATTCAAGGTATCAACCTCAAGGCATCAAGTCCATATGTATACACACACAAATATATATATATATATATATATATATATATATATATATATATATATATATGTGTGTGTGTGTGTGTGTGTGTGTGTGTGTGTCTGTGTGTGTGCGTGTGCGTGTGTGTGTGTGTGTGCATCCCATATCCATATTGCATGTTGTAAAGTCACATTTTATCACATACTTATTCAATCTCTTAAGATTATAGAAAAAAGAAGATGAAATACATATATGATCATATGAGTAAGATAAGTACTACACTTAACATTAATAATTGCCATATTTGTTAATACTCATTTGGATTATAAACTGTTGAGTTACTTAATATGCACTTTATTATCCCCATAATGCATTTCATGTACATTCATATTATTATGCTTTTTGATTCATAATTACTTTTAGATAGATTTATGAATCCACTAAATCTACACGGATTTGGGAGATAAAATAGTTCATAAAGTAATCTAAATTAGTTGTTAGGGCACAAACCACCACCACTGGCCCTGAAAGGCTAATTTCACCACATAAAGCCATACTAAGGACAAGACCCTATAGAAAATTAGAACCACCCAAGGTTTTGGATTTTACCGCATATTACTATAAAATCCATCATACCAAATTATAACTTCAAATTGAAAAGAATTTGATACTTGAATCAAATACAAGATTACACATAAAAAGGACCACTCTTATGCAAAGATGGGCTATCTTGAAATTATACTTCTAACTCAAATGGAATTTCAGTAGCATAAAAGTCCTATAAGGTCCTTGATGTCATTATATATCCACTTTTGTAAGTAAGAATAACACACATATTAATTTCCACATCATATGGCACCAAGATACCATAAAGATAACATTCTTGGTAACATTTCACATGTACTTCAAATTTAAAAAAAAAGCATGTTTAAGTGGGAATGAGATTAACATCATGGATCATATTCAAAATATTAGGAAGTATGTGGAATTTCATATTTCCCTTTCACTTTTCTATAAGAATTCTCAAGAAATCATATTTAATCATATTAAAGGATCATAGAGCAAGATTAGGGCATATTTGCGCACCAATGTATAAATTTCAAAAAATTTGTCTTTGGACCAATAACAGGCACATATATATCATCAAGAGTCACTATTAAGATATAGAGGGAGACATGAAAATCCAAAACTACATCATAAAATAGCAAAATAGATCTTAAATATTTAACCTTTAAGAATTTAAATCAAGTTTATAGCAAGTTAGGGATTTGCATGAACAAACATGCAAAAGTAGATTAAAAAAAAAGCTATATCACTCGCCTCTCTTGGTCATGATCATGAGGTTCATCTCAGACATCCCATAACAAGCTTCCTGATCCTAGTTCATCTCTCAAACATCCCCAAAACCAAATATCTAAGCAAGATCTAGATTCCCTAAGAACAAAGAGAACAAAAAAGAGGGTTCTATAGCTATATGGGATAGGTTCCATGATAGAAGTTCATGGGGCTTGACCAAAAGAAGAGGGTCAAGTGAGGAAAAGAAAGAAAACCCTACAAGAAACCTCTTTTCCATGCCCAAGATCACCTCTCTAGCTCCAAGATGACTCCTCCATGGTGGTTAAATAAGGTTGGGAATATTGAAAACACCATGGAGTTTCTTGATCTATGACATGCACCCACATGCATCCACATGCAAGCTCCCATCAATGGACATCAACCTTCAAGGGGCATTTATTGACCTCCATGGATCATCCAATATTTCTAGCAAAACATGCGGGTATAAAGCGAGCCTCAAGGCTGAACAAGAGGGGTTTTATATACTAGAGTGGGTGAAATAGTCCAAAACTGCCAATAACCACCATCTACAAATACAATTGATAAAAGCAGGACTTCCATTGGCCAAAGTATCCCTTTAATAGACCCTACTAGCATTTTCATTGACTTGGGGATGATTCTCATCAGTTTATACAATAGTTTTAGTGGTGTAGCTCATTCATAGGTTAGAAAGTGCATTTGTTTGAGTACATAGATACTCAATCAGTTGATAACCTCGAAACATCACAAGTTGTCAAGCTTGATAACCTCAAAACATCATAAGTTGTCATGCTTGTCTTCTCATTAGTTGCCATGTCCATTGTTTCCATCGACTCTCAATCTTAGAAGTACCATTGTTTGATGACTCTAAGAGATCCATCAGTTGGTGTGTCCATAAACTCCATTAGTTGAGAGGATCTCATTAGTTGAGAGTTCCATCGATCCTCATCAACAACAACACTAGGTAGGATTAGGGTTAGAAACCATAGGATATGTGACTATTAAAAAAAATTCAAAGCTCATCAAATCATGTATGATTACAAAGGAAAGAATTTAACTAAATAAAAAAATAAAATCAAAAAATACTTCACAGTTGTACATGAAATTGCTCATCACGGCAAACAAGGTACAATTGAAGTTAGATTACAGTCATCTATGAACTGATTGATATCAAGATCAAACAAGTATGAATATAAAGAATATCACAATTTTAGATATTTTTCTCATAGTTTTCATTTACATCCTCTTACTATGGTGAATTTACCATTAAGTCCACAACTTCCAAAAAATTGAAATTAGGGCAACCAAAGAAAACAAATTAAAAATGCATTTTCCTAAACTGGTATCAAAATTAATCAAACACAAAAATACATTAATAAAGTATAACTGGATGAAGATTAAGATTAAGCAAGGTTCATGGTCTCACAACCCTAGACCCCTCAATATGATTTATCCCCCAAAAATCCAAGCTTGGGTAGAGAACAACAATAAGAAACCTATAAACCTATCTCAAAGTGTTAGGAATGGCTTATATTACACCATCATAATCAGTGCACAATTATCATGAAGTATGGGTCAGGTACATTCTGTATTGTTGGTTTCAAGTTTCAACATTTTACGCATCATTTATTGTTTAGCCCAAATTCCTTACCATTTGATAAGGAATGAACACGATCATCATACTCTATTTCATACTTTTTATCTCTTAATTATTATTATATCTCATTCCTTATAATTATACAAATAATTTTCCCATTAAGGTTTGATTCATAATATTTTGTGTTTGCACTTAGATAATTACTCTTTTTATCATATATTTATGTGCATTGTTTCCTACAACAAGGTTAATAATTAACATGTTTCGGTAGCTCATACAATTAACAAAAACTTCTTGTGTATGGATCCAATCTTATCTTCTAGTAACAGATTTAGGCTTGATATTGATCCACATCAAACTCACCACGACTTTGGTACATGCTACATATTCTTCATTTCTTTCTAAACATCACCATTTTGGCTTTGTTCAATGGTTTAAGCGTGTTCTTCCCGACTAAGCCTACTCCCAAAACATGTAATTCATACAGCTTTCATCTTCCAAATATACCAAAGGATCGAGACAACAACTTATTGAATGGCTAGGCTGCCACTTATTCTCATGTCTTCTTGAGACCAACCTATTGATCTCATGATCATTATAGAAAAATAAATAAATTGCCCCTCTTTATGTTATTCATCTCAAATTTTCAACTTGGTTATCACCATATATCCTTGTTAGGAATCTTATTCTAAATTAGATCATGATTTATCTCCTCATCTTCCTTTAGAATCACTTAAATTCCTCATGATTATTCACTTTTCTTTCACCTACAAGGAATATTTCCTAAGTAACTTCTCTAATATCCCTATTGTATCATGATTATATACTTCCATTCTTTTTAACACACATTGGTTGGTATGAGATTACCTCAATATCCACTCTTCTCATCTATCATTCTACATCTTGACGATATCAAATTGTACTTATCATCTGAGTTCTCCTTTTCTTCTATGTATTTTACAATTCTCCTTATTACATATGTTATCCATAGACTTACTCATATGCATTCATACATTTTACATACGACTATAGGATTTTCTTAGATGTTACATATAAATAAAGCTTCACACATGGTATCATATCTCTTTAATCTCATCATTTTCTAGAATGTTAGCTTGAAGCACTAGATTCGTATCGATATAAGGTGTTCTTCAAGTTTTAAGAACTCCTTTTTACATTATTAATTTTCATATTATTTAGTCATCATAATCATAGGATTTAATGAGCTAAAACATGGATTTTATTTTTCTCAAGTGATTATATTAGTACTTACCTTCACTTCTTTAATCAATTATATATATAGTTGTGGTTCAACATGTCCAAACATAACCTACGTTCCACGTGTCTCATCAACTTTTATCTCTTTATTTTCATCACATGTAATACTATCATTTAGGCTTGTTTTCCATCTAGTTACCTAGTCATCTTAAATAGTTCTACAATAAAGTTCCCTTATATGTGAATACTTGACTAGGACATCCAAACATTGAGTTTAAGTAGCATGCAAAATTTAATAGTGACGTTCACCACTAAATCATCCTTCCAATCCTAGTTCATGTTAACCTTGTAAACTCAGGCAACCTATCTCTGATACCACAATTGTAAGGCCCCATCCTTGTTATCAAACCCTAGTTGACCATTATGACAAATTCCCATACATATTCCTGACTAAAAAACTAACCACCATCATAATCGAGTTGAAAATTTTCAAATAAAACAATCACACACAGAGATCCAATTATGAGAAAACACCATAAAAATCTTACACATGATATATAAAAGTGTACCACTACATATAATTCATTCCACATGTAAACATGGTAGAGAATCAACTAAAAATTATCTTTATCATCAAAAGGATTATAATATTTGCCATGATTATGAAACTTTAGCAGAATAATGTGGACGGTTTAGTTTGTAACTCTTAATTATAAAGAAACACCAAGAGAAACTACCTAACATATACATCTTAAAATACCTACCCATAACTCAAGAATGTGAGAGAACATGGATGGTTTAGAATTTACTATATTATTCCTTGTTACATCTTGATATAGACATCCTTTCTGCTGGTTCAAAATACCTAAAAAGATGTAATAAATCATGAGTACGACCCCCAATCCCAATGATATGATATAAGAAAAGATAGCACAACTATTTCTATAGGCATCTGATAATAGGTTACTTAGAGATAGTTAAATCAACAACTAAATATCTATACCCAAGATATATGCATCAAGTATTTATTCACCTCACATTGATGTATACTTAGCAAGTACTAAATCTCTTCACATGGATATATTAGGCAAGTAGACAAGGCTATACTATAGATATGCCTAAGCCATATGCTTACATGTATATAATAGGAAGCAAATATGATACCAACAATAAGTAAAGGAATACAATTGGACATCCATGTGATTCTTCAGTTAAACCTAAGAAGATATACTACAAGACAGAGTTACACACTTTATTATGCCCTAGTTAGTTTGAGGTGTACCACTCAAACTACTATCTAGCGGCTTTAAAGCCCAGACTAGACCCCTATAAGATCTGAGGATTATGAAATTCCATTAGATACTCTTACACACCTAGGGGTCAAAGAGAAGGTAACAAAAGGTAGAATGCTCAAAGTTTGAGTCTACCATAGAATTACTCGAAAGTAGATCCAAGTGTATCATAGGTCTGCCCTAGGTACACTAGTCATGACACTAAGAAAACATGGTATAAAACCTAACAAGTTATGACACAATCACAACCGCTCCCCATCATGTACCAGTGGACCATCAATGATAACCAAGTCCCAATAAACATTGTGGATTCTAGAGTATACCAACCCCACACCCCCTTAAATTGAAAAATATGCACTCTGAGAATCTTCTCACAATTCATAGATTGCTATAGATTAACTCATTTTTCTATTTCCTCAAACAATTCTTAGAAATAGATCTATAGACTCATGGCACTACATGATTAGGGTTACTCTTGATTATTAAGCCAATTACTCATATACTAACTATATCTAATACTTATAAAAAATGCAAAAAGATATAACTGACATATTAATAAGTCTAACAACTCCAGAAGATATAAAGCATATTCACATAAATTAAGCATCCAGGTCAAGGTACAAGTAATCCTCTTTGGCCGCAACAAGACCCAACATAAAAATCTCGGTCACAACAATGCCTGACATATTAGTCTCAACCTCAATAAGTCCTGAATATTAAATCATGTCACATAACCCATAAGCAAGGAATAACAATGAATATTTATTCCTCCACTACTTCATTTTCAATGTGAAAATAGTATCAGAAAAAATAGGCCATTATCCAATACATGGAAATTCTCATAATCATCATATAAAACAAGAGATGATTGTACAACCTAATTAATCATCATCATTAAAGTGTAAGGGTATCATGAGGGATTGTCATATTGTATTGTCTTTATTACCACTTAGTTAAAATAATCCAATCCTCACTACATGTATCTTTAAGAGCCTACTTAGTTACAGTAAAGTGTACATCATCACTGGGACAAGGTTAGAAAACCCATAGGATCACATCATTTGTCCACCTTAACCATTTTATTATATAATCCCTCATCTTATATTTCATCCATATTGAATCATGGATTAACCCTAACCCTTCGGACCTGGCATAATTCTAACAGTGCCATTTATACCATTTCATTATAGGTATCAACCTCAAATCATAAAATCTACATACAAAAACATATATATATATACATATATATATATATGTCTGTGTGTGTGTTTGTGTATGTGTGTCCCATATCCAATTCACATCTTGTAATGTCACATTTTTATCACATACTTATTAATCTCTTAAGATTACATAGAAAAGTGAGATGAAATACATAGGTGATCATATGAGGAAGAGAACTAATCCATTAGGTCCATTTTAACGTAAGAGAACTATCATCTTTTATTAATACTCACATGGATTAATCAACCTCCAAGTTTCTTCATATGCACTTTCTAAATTATCTTTATGATGCATTTCATGTTCTCCTATAATCATCTACTACAAAAAAATTAGTCTCTATCTTCACCCCTAATGTCCTTCACCATCAAATAAACCAACCAATTCTAGTGTTGCACATCCTATGGTTTCACGCCTATCTTCACATATGGCCATGTTAAACAACCTACAATGGATTGTCAAATCATCTCCTTCCCTTTGTCAGAGCTATCTCTCTAGGCGACTTCTAGCCTCCTCTAAATGTAGAGCATGCATGGAGCAATCTAGAAAGACTTATGGAACTTGTTCTACCATCTTGTCTCCTTTGCTAGTAAATATCTACAACTATCTCTTCTCTTCAATTCTATAGTTTTTAGCATCGTGTGATGGTTTTACTAGGGTTCACGACATGCTAACTTTTTTTGGATTCTTTGAATTATAAAAGTTGTATGGTATAGCAGTGTTTTGATTTTATTCCATATATTTGCATCACCTAAGGAACTAGATTCCTCCTCTTCCCATCAGGGGAGGTTACTTTCACCTTCATATGTGTGATTCTAGAGATACCAGGGATTCTAGTGAGTCCTCTCATGGTTTGGTATTTTGCACAAATTTCTACTTTGAATATACCTCCCAAACACCCCTATTTTGAGTTTGTAGAGTTTTATTTTGGTTCATTCAATGTTCTCAATCTTCTTGCAAGTTCATAAATATTGAAAGGATTGTTTCTTCCTCCATCATCCCATGACCTCACAAAGGGCCTTCCTGGTCAGGGTACCTTAGGAAGATATGCCTTGAGTCCATATTGTCATTTTCCATAGGGAGTAGGTGATCTCTATGCATTGGTTTGAGGTTCAACAACTCTGGTTATTACAGTCTAAGAGAAGAGCACCCAGAGATTAGTTTACCATGTTGCCCTTGTGGCCTCTATTTTTTTTACGACCGATCGAGGGTATTTTTGTTATTTTTTCCTTATTGCCTTTATTTTAAATGTAGAGTCTCGAGATTGGTATTTTGAAATAGACATTTTGTTACATGTCCTATATGTGAAGCATGATGTATGAACATTCAGGTTTTTTGCTACGTTTTTATGTTTTATCTTTAGTAAAAGGATTAATTTTGTATAAGTCATGATAAATAATTTAAATCTTTGTATATTACAAAAGTATATGTTTTTTACGTGAGAAAAATCCATCCAATTTAATAATAATGTTTGCAGAGGCAAATCTAAAACTGTCAACAAGGCCATTTGATGTTCAGTGATATATAACTAAAATACATTATGCATATGATATTGTAATTAAGTGTTGAGAAGCTTGACTTTGAGTTCTAAGAAGACCTTGGAGAAATTAGATCTGGTTTGAGAGGTATGTGCAATCTCTATTTTAATATATGCATTTATACAACTTTGACATAGAGTTTCCCATAGTGAGGCATGTCTTGACATTACTTCTTCCTATTTGCAAATCTATACCTGTCACGTGGCAATCCTATCAGATATTCTAAAAAAATATGTTTATTTTTGTTATATTGGGTTTGTAACCCTTCCTTCTATGTAAATTAATCTTATTGATGTGACTAATGACATATGTCTTGCCTCCATATTCTGCATGTGGTTTTAGACCAACTTAATTAGTGTAGATGATTATGCATTACCATGCTTTTTATAGAAGGATGTGCTTTCCATCTGGGTGCACTTTTCCACCCTTAATAATATAGGGTCGTGGTTTTTTTTTCTCAGGCGTGCTATCCAACTATCCCTATTTTTAGGTCAATGATCCTTGGTGTCTTGTCCATACTTTAACGAGTTTTAGTCTACATTTTTTACATCCACTTGTTTATTTTATGAATATGAAAACACACTTTATGAAGTTCTATTATTCTATAATGCCTTGTTCTTTTGAAGTTCATCTCCTTGCTTAATCCTCTTAAAATTACCTATTTGTTAATGACACTCTTTTAAAAGGAAACCTATTGTTACAATCTATAATCCTTAAATGCCTAAATATTTGTACTATGCACATACTCACTGTTGTTGACACATACTTTTATTTTGCTTCTTTTCTGGGTGTTGTTCCCAAACTATCTAGGTGTAGATACCTTAGAGGATTAGGACTGAGGAAAATCATGTAAATGTTTTTTAATACGAGGACGACTTTGAGTGACTGGACTACCCTCTACTATTGGTCTTATTTATAGGTAGTTCTAGTTTTTATTTTGTATTAACTCCTTTTTTGATGAGGAACTATCATAAAATGATACATTTTGTACCTTTATAAGAATTATTTTTCCACTACTCTATATTTACATGGCTCTTCATATTATATCATTTGAGCGGATACCCTCTTGGGTACTCATTAGGGCACAAACCACCACTACTGGCCATGAAAGACTAATTTCACCACATAAGGTCCTACTAAAAATAACACCTTATAACAATATCATTACAAGATGAAATTAAGGATTCTACCTTACTATAAGACAACACCATACAAAATTCTAGATTTAAATGTAGAATTATGTGAGAGTGGCATCGCATACAAAAGTACACACAAAAAGGAGCACTCTTATGCATGAATAAGCTATCTTGAGATTATAGTTTTAACATAAATAAAATTTCAAAAGAATAGTAGTTCTATAGGGCCTTAAGATCATTCTATATCCACTCCCAACAAGTAAGAATAACATGTATATTGGTTTCCACATTATATGTCACCAAGATACCATAAAGATATCATAGTTACTAACATTTCACATAGATTTTGAACTTCAACAAAAGCATGTTCAAGAGCACACGATATTAACAACATCAATCACTTTTAAAATATTACTAAGAACATGAAATTTAGTGTTTAACTTTCATTTATCTAGAATAGTTCTCAAGAAATCATCTTTTTGCATATTAGGGGATCGTAGAGCAATATTAGGGTATAAATTCTAAACTTTTAGTCTTTGAGCCAATGAGAGGGCATGTCCATATAATCAATAAGCTCTATTAAGAGATAGAGGGAGGCATGAAAATCGAAACTACACCATATAAAAGCAAAATAGATTTTAAAGATTCAACCTTTAGGCATTTAAATCAAGTTTAGAGCAAGTTTGGAGATTTGCATGCACAAGTAGGAAAAATTAGATAAAAAAAGCTATATCACTCACCTCTTATTTTGATGATAATGATGTCCATCCAAGATAGACAGGGACAAGCTTCTAGATCCTATATCATCTCTTAAATGGCACAAACTCAAAGCTCCAAGCAAGTTCTAGCTTCCCTTAGATCAAAGAGAGGAAAAAGGAGTGTTAAAAAAATAGCTATACAAGGTAGGTTCCACCATGGAGGTCCATAGAGCTCTAATAAAGGAATAGATGAGGTGAGAAACAACAAGAAAACCTCCAAGAAACCTCCTTTTCCAATACCACATATCCAACTCCAAAATGGCTACTCCATGGTCAAATAAGGGAAAAAGAGGATAAAGAAAGGTACTTTAGCTAGATGAGCCAGTTACCACCATGGAAAACCAAGGACTTTAGACAATGAGGAAGAAAGTGTGAAGAAAATAAGTAAGAAGATATTATATTATGTTTTGGATGCATGAAATGTGGTTGGGAAGCTTGGAAACACCATGGACTTACTTGATCTTTGACATGCATCCACTTGCATCCACATGCAAGCTTCCATCCATGGCAATTGATATCCAAGGGGTTTTCATCGACCTCCAAGGATCCCCAATTTTTCCAAAAGTATGTTGAATGTTAAATTAGACTCAAGGCAGAATGGGAGGATTTTTATATACTAGAGCTGGGTGAAAAGTCCAAAACTGACCATAACTTTTTCAAGAGGTACCATTGGTCAAAACACACTTTCATTGGTCAAAACAACACTTTCATCAACCCTCCTAGCATTGTTTAGTTGGAAATCATTATAATCATACATATAATATTTTCAGCAGTTTAGCAATTTTATAGGTTAAAGTCAATTGATTTCATTACATCAAAGCTCCATTGGTTGATAACCTAGAGACATCATTAGTTGTCAAGCCTACCTTCTCATTGGTTGCCTTGTCTAGGCTTTCCATCAGTTCTCTATCCAACATATCATATATGTTGATGTTTCTAGGGGCTCCATCAATTGAGAGGTCTAGGAACTCACCATCAGTTGGGTGGTCCAAAACTCCCATCGCTTGAGAGTTTCATTGCTCCACATCAACCACCACACTAGCTTGGATTAAGGTTAGTAACAATAGGATGAAAACCCATTATAAACAAGTTCAAAGTTCATAAAATTATGTATTATTACAAAGGAAATCATTAGCTTAGATAAAATATAGTCAATTTACAATTAGATCCTTTATTAGGGTAAAATTGCATATTAGTCCACAATTGTACATGAAATTGCAAATAAGGACAAACAAGGTACAATTGAAGTCAGATTATAGTCATATATTGGCCAATTTATATCAAGGATAAAACAAGTATGAGTATTAGGTACAAACAATTTTAGATACTTTTCTCAAAATTACAATTAGGTCCTCATAATTGTTTCCTTTTCAAGTTTTTCTTATTATTATTCCTATTGATGGCCTTGGTCTGCATATGTCACCAGTAGAGTATCAAAATGTCCTCAGATATCTCTTATGATTCCTTTGTTTCCAATTATGAGATATGTCAAGTTTGTTGTAAGGCATGTTTGGACAGTTTTGGAAAGCATGCAGTTCATTGTAGGTAGCTTCTGGGTTTTAAATACAAGCATGATCTTGTAAGGGATGTTCTCCTTGATGTACTCAGACATGCAGGTGTTGCTGCTAAGAAAGAGGCACCTGTAAACTTTTTGACAGATCATAAAAGAGGGGAGATTGATACATATACCTATCAATGTTTTAAGTTTTGGATGGGTCGGAGGGAAACATGTGTGTGTAGATATAATGGGAGTTTCTCCACTGATGGGATTGAGGAATGGTACTTTTACAACAGGACATGATGCCCTTAAAGTTGACTCAACCAAAGTGGTTAAGCATGAGAAATCATGTCTTGACATTCAACACACATTTATCCCTTTCAGATTTGATACTTTTGGATTCTTAGCACCAGAGACTGTGGAGATTCTATAGAGAGTCCAAAAAGTGATGAATAGTAATGTTGTAACTCCCAAGTGTATGGATGTAATGCTTTAAATGATTAATTTTCCAATCCAGAAAGGACTAGCGGGACAACTTGTTTCCCTCTTGTCTTCTAGTTTGATGTAAATCCCCAATCACTCTTATACAATGCCCTCTAACTATGTTGAATTTACAATTTAGTCCACGACTTGCAAGGAAACTTGAAATTAGCACAACCAAAGTGCAAATTTAACCAAATTAGGGATATATCTTTACCAATTGATATCAATACTTAATCAAACATACAATTATGATAAAAATAAAGATTGTCAATAACATTAGGATTGAACTAGGTTCATGGTTTCACATATACATACTTAGGTTTGAGTACAATACCCAATATTTGTTTAGAGATCCCTTATTAACCTCAATTTACAATCCTTTCAGATTAATATATACTGAAATTCCATATTTCCCTTGAGATTTTTATGCTAAGTCAACAACTATAAAAATAAGTCCAAGATTGCATCGACTCTAGTTATCTGTTGGAGCCTCATAGAGAGCCAATAAATCATATCAAAAGTGAAATCCTATGATATATGTATCTCAATGAACTCACATTGTTCTTTGTTCCTTATTCATATACATATTTTGGGCTTCATTAATGGTGTGTTCCTGTATCCGATTCTAGTTGATACCGAGGATCTACCCCCATAATTTTTTACATAATTATGGGGTCAGTGACTTGATATTGTAATAACTAGAGAGGGAGTTTTTCTTAGACAATGCAAATTTATAGTCTTGCAGCATCTTCGTCTAGGAATTTTTTGTCCAACAATGACCAAACAAGCAGATGAGTTGAGTCCCATTATAAAGGACTCATAAATACATATTCAATAGTTTCTAATGATTGGAGTAATAAGCCTTGATGTTGCACAATATGTATCACCTTTTTAAAAACTCTTTCACATATTTCTTAACCCAATTCTGCCTAAAGTTACTTCCAATCATGCCAAAATATCCATTTTTATGTTATCTTTACTCATTCCATTGTTTTGATTGTAGGTACTATATTTTGACAATGAACTTAGAAAGGAAGATCATCATACCACCCACTGATTTGATCCCCAACTATCCACAAGTTTAGAAGTTTAAAGTTCGTAGAAATTGTCACGAACACATTGGTGTCATACATCCAACATTCCATGTACATTACAAAATTCAAACAAACATCAATCAAGAAATATTGCGTATATGAAACTTACACACTGTCACATTTTGGAGACAAGTTGAGAGCATTGACCCACATGTCAAATTGTTCATGGATACGCCATGTCACTTGGATCCATGATAAATGCATAGTCATCCAAGTTTTAGTTGCATATTTAGTTTAATTTTTCATTTATTTCCATCATTTTACTCTAAAACTGGCTTACATTTAGTTTGTCTTAATTTTATATTAATTTTTACAATGTTGATCTAAATACCAAGTTATAATGGTAGGTTTGAAGTTCATATCTCATGCAACAATGTATGAAATGGTAGTCCAGCTAACCGACTAGTGGGCACAATAAAATTTTGAATAAATGGAAAGTATGTTCATGATTTGTACCTTCATTGGTTGATGATTCCATGGTTTGATGCCTCATGGGCGCAAATCCCATGACACACTCATAGCACTCACCTAGGGGTGGGGGTAAGTTTTCTTCACTATGTCATTTCCTCAGTTGACAAGTAATGGAAGCCATTCTGTCAGTTTGCATCATTATGCCAAACCATATATCTTCATCATTCATCCAAACCCTTCCTTCCTTCATTTGGCCAAAGTTACATCAACTTTTGGTATGCCAGACTTTGTTTATCAATGGTCGATATGTGCTAAATAAATAATGGAAGTCCTAAGCTACCTTATGATGGTAGTTTTGCATCTACCTTCCAATGGAACCCCATCAGATGCCTTCTGATGGATGACTTTCGATGGATGTTCTGCATATATCCAATTATGTTTGCCATTTGATGGGACTTTTAGCTCATCTTCTAATGGAAGTCCTTCATGCGCTTTCTGATGGTCGAACCTACTTTGTCTACAAATGGCTAACCTATATTCAAAAACTGGTGGGTTTTTTGCACTTGCCTTCCGATGGTCATTAACCGACACAAATATTGCAGGATGAAGACCCTTCTTCTACCTCCCACAACTGTCTCTTTAGTTCTATGTTGACCAAATCTTTAACTACAATGTGGTATGGAGGGTTCCAAACCCTATCCTCCACTAATATATGCAAGGCCACCACCTCCAAAGAACAAATCCACTAATGACGCTCCCTTCGTTCATGAGCATCCACCTCCAGAACAATCGACCATTTCCATCACTTAACAAATGTCAACCAAAGATCTTTCCACCTTCCCAGTTGCTAATGTTTCAAGGTTTAGACCTCAAAAGTGGTTGTTCCAAAGGTGCTCATTTCCTTCATTTGACAACCCCCACCATCTCTGACCTATTGCTCTCTCTTCATAATGATCAGATCCGTCCTTTGTGAAAGAAAATGACACCCTTGAGATCTTCTCCGGATAACTTTAGAGGAGTGATTTTGTTGCTGCATTGACCTCAATATTCTACTATGATGATGGACTTCCTTCTTTCCACCCTTGTTGTTTATGTTACTACTGCCATGAGTGAGTAGTCATCTCACTAGGGTGCGGGGGGTAGCCCTAGAACCCGTTTTTGTTCTCTTTACTACATCAACTATTGTATGGACTAACATATGTTTGGAATGAGTCAGTTTTATTGTTTTATTCATGCATGATCAACAAGTTTATATGCTTATCAGATCTTAGGTATAGAGAACTTTGAACCTAGGACCTAGGTTGTAGATTGATTCTTGTTAAACCTTTGATGAGAATTTCATATAGGTGTTTTTGAGGAAATAGATGTACGATCTCTAGGTAGCGCGGCAATGAACACATAGTGATATCTGTCTTAGTTTAAATCCTAATGTCAAAGGGGGATTTTCTTTCCCTCAACATATGTATTCCCATGGTTAATATGATGCAGTGCAAGAGTTAATGATATGTAGCAGTGGCTAAACCCATTCCACACTAGTGTTTTCATCCATTGATTTATCACCCCTTATTTTATCTTTTGCTATTGCAATCTTAATGTGGTCAATAACCAACAAAACTTTTGTGTTAAATAACAGTTCCTGCATGGTTGCCTTGATAATAATAATTCTTAAAAACATTGTCCTTAGGGTTCGATCATGAACTATACTACGATAAGATACATCACTTGCAGGTGGTGATTATTGTACCTAGTCTAGGTAAAAATATAGGGACTTCTACCTAGATGAATTTGGCTATGCAATAACACATACATCAAATTTTGGTGTCATTGTTGGGAAAAATGGAATTACCTGATCAGTTTAACCAACTGGGATTAGTTAGAATTCTTTTACAATACAATATTTCATATCTTCTTAAATTTAACCCCACATCAGTCATCTTAATCATTGTGGTTTTCCTTCCTCAAGGAATCATCTCTAGTGCATGAAGACATTCTTCTAGCGTCAATTCCTTTCTACATTTTAACCCTAAGATCAAAAGGACCTACCACAGGCTCCTTCATGAACACCAAGCTAAGATGGCTAAAGAGGAGATCAAATATCGAGTTGAATCAACACAAGAAGTAGATCCTGATAGACTTGTGATAGAAGACAAAGTTGTAGTGCATGCACAATTACAAGCAATGGAGGAAGCTAGAGGAAAGAGGGATATAGGAGAGTTCTCTATCCCTAAAGATCCTGACATATGTAACCCAATTTTCTAACCATACATTGTGACATCTAAGCTTGAAATTAATACATATTGGGTGACGTTGATGAAAAAAAATATTTTTGCAAGAAGAACCGATGAGGACACACACAACCATCAATAAAAGTTCACAAATATATTGGACTAAGCAAGCAAGCAGACCACACAACTACTAGTATTCTACTTCTCCCTCACTAATAAGTTGAGGGTGTATTATACAATCCCTAGATGACCATAGCATCAACCCTTGGAAGGAACTTCAGAACTAGTTCCTCGTGAAGTTCTTTCCACCCTTACTCACCTATCATGTCAAAGGAAAATAACTCAACTCAAATAGCTCCCAAGAGAAACTCTCTTAGTAACCTTTGAATAATTCAAGGCGATTCTAAAAACATGTGTTCATCACAACATATACTAATTTAAGGAGATTCAATGACGAAGTCAATCAATTTCTAGACACTGACTCCAATGGAAAATGAATGAGGCAAGCTTCAAGATGCCTAAAAGGTTGTAAGAAGGGGAGTAGAACCAAGCAAATTGGGCTTCATCACACATGTGAGGAGTTCTTAAGGATTCCATGGAATAAGACAAATATGAGTCAAAGGCTATCACTAAATTGTTGAAGGCCCTTTCTCTTAAACAATACAACATTGAGTCAACCCTCCAGAGGCATGTGCAGATAGGCTCATCTCTTTTTCTAGTTAGGGCAGCCCAGGAATTTTGCTAGGTCTATACTGCAAAAGGGCATACAATGTTGGATTACAATAATCCATACCAGGCAATCTTGAACATGCACCAACCCTAGTTAAAAAACAACCCCCTCATTAAAGAAATAAGTGCCATCAACTCTATACCAATGGGGTACTACAACTTCAACGGGATGAGAAATCATCCTAGTTCATAGTATGGGAACACCAGTAGAAAATTCTCACCAACTCAAGTAGTACCACTGTTAGAACCAATTTTGGGGTCCTCCTAAATTCTAGTAGAATCAAATCTACTACCAGAAGAAATTTTGATCTGAGACAATATCACAACAATTTCAATCGAGGAAACATCTACAATCCATGACAACAACCCTACAAACAACAAGGAGAACTTCTCCTAGGGAAAGGCAATAAGCAAAGCATGTCCATCTCCATTGATCAAAGTCTTCTAGACATTATTGAGAATATTCTAGAAAGTTAGTAAGCGTATAATAAGTCCATGAAGGCTCAGCTTGCACAAACCACTACAACCATTCACCCTCCAATAGGTTCATTTGCTGGCCAATCCAAGAACAACCCTAAGCACTAGGAGGATCTGAAGGAAACAATCATACATTCTAGATTAATTCTACCAACACCAGTAGCCCCACTTAGCAAAAAAAGTCTAGTTCTAGAAGATGATAATGATGAAAAAATCACTCATATGTCTATACCAATATCCGTAACATTGGAACTAGTTATTGATCCTTCGAAGTCAAACAACTCGTCCAATCTAGAGAAGGCACCAGAGGCCACAACAAATTTTTGCTCTATACATGTTGTAATGACCTCACAATTCAACATCCCCCAATTAAGGAAAGGCCTTAAGGTTGAGAGTCATAACCTAAAATTATCAAGATCCAAATTTTAACAAATAACAAAAAATAGAAAATGATTTCTATTATTTTACAAATATTGTTACAAGATATACAACAATGCTCCTCTAAGGAGTCACATGAATTTCCAACATGAGAACTATAAATATGAGAAGAAGTATCTAACTAATCCTCCTTTATTTATCTTTGATGCCTTCAGTGGATTTCATTTGATTCATCAGGTCTTGGTATCTTGATATATTGCATTTACCTAAAACAATGTCAAACAAAATACAAATTAGTATATTACTATATTGTGTATGTGGGGTGAAAGAAAAAGTGTGCAAGTAATATAAAAACATATAATCAATTACTTGCAAAGAAGAACTCTCATTTTCATCCCATATTCTAACCCACAATTGATATGCTATGTTGGGTATGAGCATTGTCCGATTCTAGCTCATGTGCATCACTACCTGATACATATAATCCTAGGATTCAGAATATGATATCTTATCTTATGTGATATTCATAGTGGCATTATAATTGAATGATTGTAAATAACCATCCAACAATTTACTTCAATAATATTTGAGAAATCATCAACAAACATCATTAATCAATATTGTGAGTATTCATAATCGTAACCACGTAAATTTTGTAGAACCATATAGATCATGCAACCATACTTCAAGTAATTTAGGCATATCATCCAATCAATCAAGAAAACATGAATCCAAATAATCATCATTTAATCTGCATGTATGTATATCCTAAAGTGTCACCATCAAATTATTCAAATTAAACCCTACTCGGGTCCTAATCTTGGGTTTAGGGTTGTCCCGAATTTGGATAAGGAATAAGGGTACAAACCATAATTCCATTTCATATAAACATTAAGTGAAATCGTAATTATTAAATCCAACATATCTTTTTATTTAAACACTTAGATCCGATTAAGTTCATTAATATTATCACATGTTATGATCTTTAGTTTCAAATATCTAATACACATGTATGGTTATCCGCTTTAGAAACCCTAAGTATTCATCATTATTCTCATGATCATCTTGGATTATCATTATATTCAATAATATCTGTTTATATCTCAAAGTAAACATTTTTGATATCTTCACCATGTCAACACTCTAATTTAGGGTTTCTTTGTATTAGTCACTTATTAATCATGTATCCAATGTACTTTTCGAACCAAAAACATAATTAGGGTCTAAAAGTATTTTCTTTGTGATGTACTCCTTTTTTGATGAAATCCATATATAAAATCGATATTTGCTGACCTATAGAGAATTTTCTAGATTTATTTCAAGTTTTGAATAATCTGACCAATGGGACAAGATTCATGTCAACAAGGTTACATGAGCAAGCAGCCAACTAGGAAATTGAAACGACCAACATGTACTTTGTACTTAACACATCCACCCAGGTTCATTTGACCCTAATTCATCCCTTTCCTCGCGCTAGGGCGCACCCGACACCCATACACCATTGATCTCTCATGTGTAGCCCGCCAAGCTTCTCCCGACTGTAGATAGGTCACTACCACCTTCCCCTACCTAGTCCTTCTTCTTATACCACCATGACATAAATCCTCATGTAGCAGCAAGGCTGCCCCTTGGGGGATCCCTGCCAGTGTGCATGCTAGCCTTGCTTGGCCTCCATCGCCACCACACCCTTGAGCAACACCACCATAACTTCGATAAATGCCTCCTCTCCCTCGACTCTGCTTGTCATCACTTCCATCGTGAAGACCTAGCAAAGTTTAGGCTTCAGGAATTCAATCTTCTTCTTCCTCCAGACCTACACCAGGGGTTAGGATTGAATCCTACCCATCGGTGTAGGTTGGGACAAATTTAGTTTGCCACCACTCTCTCTAACTCCTAGATGCACAACCTATCACTGTGGAACTTGGAAACAAAGTAGACAGATTGCAATCTGACTACATCATCACCAATGCGCTAGAATAGAAGGGAGCAAGGTTCTTGCTAAAGCTAGACGTTGTGTTTTTTTATTGTAGACCCCTCTGATGGTCATCATCACCACATGTGTTCTTGCAACCATTGCATTTCCTTTGTCCTCCAAGAGTGGGTGCATCACCACCGCATAGTTGAAAAGGATAGAGAGGCCATTAAGCCATGCCCCTAGCCTGCTTGTAGTCTATAAAAGGATACTGGTAGTTGGAGAGAAAGTCTAAAATCATAAGAATATAACCCCACATATATATACATTGCATTCCAGACCAAAACAAAAGGCTATAATTTTATGTGACATGTTCTTTTTAAAAGAAATATTCTGCAAGTCTCATCACCCCTAGTTCAGTTTCCAATTCTAATTACCTCAACATTCCAAAATCTTGACTTTCCTTTCTAAATGTATACATATGTGCAACTTGACCGAAAAAAGGACTATATTAAGCTTTAGAAACACGAGTTACTTCCTTGCATTAGTCTTTCTCTATCTAGGGGTTATGTTATATACATATACATATATATATATATATATATAGTCTTTCCATTTCTTTTTTATTTAGTTCTTTAGACTATTAGGGAAGTATCAAGGATCCAAAATTATAAAATATATATATTTTCTTCAATACTCCCTTACTTCCTGTCCAACCTTGGATTTAGCAAAATTTGATACAAAAAGGAAATCAATTAATACTTTTCTTCTACTTTAAGAAATATCACAATGTAATTACCGATTCACAATTAGTCATCTTTCCCTTTTCATGTTTTGGATTTACCTTCTCATGTTGTTCTAGGAATTGAGTCCAACTAGGAATGATGGTTATTTTAAACTTTATGTGCAAAGAATCACAACATAACACATCATTTTATGGTTCAATTAATTTATTTACTCGGAATCCTCTAGAAGTTTGGCCTTTCTCTTCATGTTATGCAACAAGGATTTAATCATTTAATATAATCTCAAATTTCTTTAATTGACTGAATATGAAATTCGATCCCATATTTCAATTATCTAACAACTCACAAAGCCATTAACATTTATTTGTGCACAAAATTTCTTAATTCTTAAACTTGTTCCAAAGGATCAATTTGCAAAGAAACCAATCTCATGGTACTCACTAGGGTCATGGGTTGAAACATTTTATTATTATGTCAATTACAATTATGAGATTGGCTTATCAACTCAAGCCTTATATTTATAAAATACAAATTTACCAAGATTTGAGGATCTAATATTCGCCCCTCCTGAAAAGGAATTTTGTCCCCAAATTTCAAACAAAATTAGGTGAATGATAACAGATAGTATCTCCAAGCCTTAGCGTTAGCAACCCTTCTTGGATATCTTTATCAAGATTATCTTTAACATCTTTCATTGATATGTTAATCTCTCATATTCCTAATGTTTGTATCCAAATTCAATTCCAAGGTTTTTTCACATCCTCATTCATTATATGACATCATCACTTAATGGCTTCATTTTCTCTTGAATTTCATTTTTCTCTTGGTGATTACCTTTTCTCTGATGTTTCCAATCTATTGTTATTTACTTTCCCATAATAGTGAGGTAACACCTCAAACCCTTGATCATATTATTCAATTCAACTTAGAATATTCCTTTTCATAGGCCAATTTTAAGCATAACGTGTTTCTACCCAATCTCTCTCACCCATAAAAAGATGAAATAAGTGTTTGTCTACAACCCAAAAATAGAGTTCATCCCATTCTAAGAGCAGAGATGGTGTATCCATACAATTATCTTAAAATTTCCAAATTTTGGTTGAATCCTCTTGAATAAAGACTCCCAACCATAATTACTTTTAATACCACAATGTTCTTAAGTTTCATGAAGTCAAGTGCCTTTAACACTCTCAATTTTGTGAATAATTCCTCTAACAGATTTCATTGTTACATGACTTCTCGTATATTTTATATTTACACCTTATGCCTCTTTAGCCTTAGTCTTTTACTTAAGGTCTCTAGGGGTACATGTACTTTTGGAGTGAACTCCTCTTGGCCTTAAGGACCTTGTGCATTTATGTAGTGCCTCTCACAATTTACCACTTACGCCTCATGAACTCGTGAAGGTGGACAATCTCCTGACCCACGAGCGCTGAGAAAACATGGATGGCTATCTCCTGACCCCCATGGTCTTTTGCACTTAGGGAAAGATCGTATCCTAATCTCATGGGTGTTATGTACCTTTAATCATCCATACTTGACCTTAGGATTGACTTAGGGCTCTAATGTGCATAGGGTTTATTGAGATATCATAATTTGAAATTTTTTTAGCACAATATTTTTTTGTTTAATTCTTTAATCCTTCATCTCTTGGGGTACACATTTTTTAATTTATGTCCCTATATTGGGATTATGGTGACCTTCCCTTCCGGGAATGTCCCCTAACTATCAACCACTTCTATAGTGACTTTTCCTCATGTCCCTCAGAGATGGCATACTTAGGTCCAAAGAATTATACTCAATATATGCACTTTCATGCTTAGTCTTTCAAGATTTAGGTGACATTGAAGGTTACTTCAATTTTTAAACTGATTTGTGAACTCACCCTTCTAGTGAAGGTCTTAACCTAGGGTGCCTTCTTGGCTCATAAGAGGATATTAGGCTCTCTAGCCACAACCAGACCCCACAGGTTTAGGGTTTTGCCTCCCTCATAGGTCCTTTTCTCACTCTTGGGTTGACCCACCCCAAGTCGGGACATCATCCCAATAAGATGAATTGGGGGTTTCATATTTTCAAATATGCATTTTTGATTATAACATCTCAACCTTTAATGCTCAATCCATGAGGTTCTACCTACTCACTAGGAGTAATCATCATGATGTACCCACTCACTCGAGGTATTTCAATAACATACCCACTCACTAAGAGTAGTTCCAATAGCATACCCACTCACTATGGGTAGTTCCAATAGCATACCCTCGTGCTGGGGGGAAGCATACCCACTTGTTGGGGGTAATCATCCTGGCATACCCACTCACTGAGGGTAGCATACCCACTCACTAGGGGTAATCATCATGTTATACACACTCACTGAGGGTCGCATGCCCACTCACTGGGGGTAATTTCAATAACATACCCACTCGATGGAAGTAGTTTCAATAGCATACCCACTTGCTGGGGATATTATACCCACTCTCTGGGGGTATTCTTTATTCATCCATTCTTCCAGAGATAGAATTAGGTCTATGAGAAGTTATATGTATATTATGTGTTACTCATAGGTTGCTTATGTTTCTTAAAACCTTCACATGAATCATAAATGCCTTGTTCCCAGAACATGCATGCATGGAAGATTGGGTCACCTAAACTCATTTGGATTTTCCCTTTTACCTTAATTAGGGTTCATACGGGTAGGGTTTCCATCTCACCACACAACTCCCATTTCCCAGGATTAGGGTTTAGGGTTTAGGGTTTAGGTTAGAGACTATTCCTACACCTTAGGGTTTTATGATGCCCTTGACCCCCCAAGGGTTTTCCTTAACCAACCCTAGTCCCTTCTAGGGTTTAACCCTTGCAAGGAAAAAAACCATAAAACCATTTTTCTTTATGTTATCATTATTTCTGCATTATATATACATCAATTGGCGGAGGATACCTTAATCCTACTTCTTCTCAAAAACCCTAACTTCAGATGAGGAAACAATTATCATTTAGGATTTATTAAGCATGAGGATGAGAAGTAGATGAAATTAGAGATGATAAGACTTAGAGGAACATTACTTTAGGAAAACCCTAGGTTTTGGCCAGGTCAATATCACATTATCTAAAGGAGTCCTCATATATCAACTTGATGGTGCAGAGAAAAATATTGCTAGTCCTCAAAACCAATATCCATTGTAGATACCATTACCATTAGGTTACACCCTAATAATTCTCCTTATATTTCTACGGATTACTTGAAATTATGAACTATTAAATATTATTTGAAAAATATGGAGCTCTGATACCAAATGTAACAACCTCACTTTTTAGAGTCCCCCAATCAAGGAAAGACCATAAAGTTGAGAGTCATTACCTAAAATTCCCAAGATCCAGATTTCAACAAATAACAAATCATAGCAAATAATTTTCACTATTTCAAAAAAAAAATTTACAAGATATACAATGATGCTCCTCTAATGATTCACATAAATTTCTAACATGAGAACTATACATATGATAAGAATTATCTAAATAATACTCCTTTATTTAGCTTTAATGCCTTCTATAAATTTCATCTGATTCATCATGTCTTGATATCTTCATATATTGCATTTACTTAAAATGGAATGAAACAAAATTCAGGTAAGTATATTACTATAATGTGTATGTGGGGTGCATGAAAAAGTGTGCAAGTAACATAGCAACATGTAATCAATCAACTACTTGCAAATAAGAACTATCATTTTCATCCCATATTCTAACCCACACTTGATATGCTATCTTGGGCATGATCACTGTCTGATCCTGGATCTTGTGCATCACCCCTTGATACATATCATCCTAGGTTCTATCTTATCTTATGTGACACTCATAGTGGCATTATAATTGAACATAACGTAAATAAACATCCTATATTTTATTTCAACAATCTTCAAGAAATCCTCGATAAACACTGACAATCAATATTATGAGTATTCAAGTCATAACCATGTACCTTTTGTAGAACCATGTAGATCATGCAATAATACTTCAAGGCATATCATCCAATGAAGCAAGCAAAGATGAATCCAAGTAATCATCATTTAATCTGCATGTATGTATATTCTAAAGTTTCACCATCAAATTATTCAAACTAAACCCTACTCGGGTCCGAATTTAGGGTTTAGGACTGTCTCAACTTTTGATTAGGAATAAGGGTACAAACAATAATTGTATCACATATAAACATTAGGTGAAACCCTATTATTAGATCCAACATAGCTTTTCATTATGAACACTTATATTTGATTAAGTTCATTAAGATTATCACAACTTATTATATTTGATTTCAAAACTCTAATATGTTGGTATGTATGCCCAGAGAGCCAATCATATGATGATTGTGATGGAATATTATGTAAATTATTTGATTAATAATAAAGACAAATTTTCAATTTGTTCTGTTTCACGCAGTTATGAGATAGTGTGGAAACATAATGAATGTCTAAAGAAGGACATTACTCAATAACATATGTCTTTAGGTTGATGACCTAAACAATGAGATCATATGAATGTTAAGAGTGTGTACATTCTTGTTATGTCCCTAGTCAAATGTTATTGTGGCAGGCTGATAGACAGTAATAACACATAAGTCTGAAGTGTGTGTTGGTTGATGACAGAATCTCATAAGTCATGATATGCGATATCAAACCAAGCACATAGATACTTGTTAAAGAACAATGTATCAGAAAGACCCACCTTGAGAGTGACATATGGAAACCATAATTGGTGATCATAGTCATTTCTCATAGTGTAGGTGGTGATTGTGGTTCTTAGCCCTAAAATCATTACACTCGTCACATTTTGTTGGGTGTATTTTGACATCATCCACTATAATCTTGAATAAGGGATACAATAAAGGTGATGATCGGGTGCATTGTGACACATGAGGATGATTGTGAGTGATGTAGATTTGATTTTTCCATCCTACAGGTGTTTGATATATATGCCAATTGATTAGCAAGACTGAGAAAAGCATGTGCATGCACATGTGGATCAATATATGATATTGAAGTCAAGTATATCTTAGACAATCTATTGTAGTTCAAGGAACATGGATTGTGTTGGGAAATATGGGCACAGAGTAGGCAGTGGAAACAAAAAATTATCTATCCATATTCCTTAGTACATCAAGATTGTGTCAACTATTATGCAATGAGAATGATGGTTTAATGAGTTCATAACTGGTCTTGGAGTAAGTCCATCAACTATAATTGTTTGCAGTAATTGTACACTCCTAGTTGCATTGGGACTCGTCTACGACAATTCCTCCATGGATGGCCGACACGATCAACGCCTTTAGCATCTCCTGGTCTCACCATGGACTGTGGGCTAACACGTCCTCCTAGCGATGGACAAAGGCATTTTTGCCTCTATGGAAGTCCACACGGACCACCAGAACTCATGTCATCATGCTAGAACAGACAGGAAGGAGTTGTCCCTCTGGTTGGTGTACTAGTCACCAACCTACTCTCCCACATTGATTCTCAATTGTTCTCTCCCTTTCTATCGCTACCTAGTCAGTAGGACTTGCTTGGGCTCTCTTGGTTACTACAACTAGAGAAGATAACAATTGTCAGAGAAACTGATTCTCAATTGTGTGTGTTGGGAAACCCCTAGTACCCCTCCATTTATAGGAGGGGTCAGGGTCTGTGTTCTCAATATATGTGCGAGTGGAGTGGACTAGAGGATCATGAATTTTCACAACTTGCTAATGCCAAACCGGTTGGTTGGAAATCGAATCGGCCGATTCCCATGCGAGACGTGTGAATCGGTCATTTCGTCATGTTTCCCAATCGCATATGATTTTTGATTCAAATCTAATTAATCCTAAATATGACATCAACACTAATCCTTGATGCAATCAAATTCCTCCACAAACTGAATGTCTTGCTCTCACAAGTCGGTCGTCTCACTCACCAAACCAGTAGATTAGTGAGCCAAGTTGGTTGGTCACTAGGTGAGCCGATCGATTCACTAAGTGAGCCGCTCAGGTCATTCTCCAATTTGGGCAGAACATAGCCAATTCAAATTCTGATCAACATAGCACTCCAAACGATCATTTATCACATGAGCCATTCAGTTGGAAGTCCAATTAGCTAATTTGTTGCTTGAATTGAATACCTAAACACTTTAGTAATCAATTCAATCATCATTCATGATAAACTCCTCTTCTGGGTGAATTCCTATGTGTGTGACCCTATAGGTCCTATATCACATTGGCAGTGAATGTCCATAACTGGTTTATGACACCACAAACAAAGAGTGGTTCCTAGTCACACATCAATGCTACCTAAGTGAATGGAAAGTTGGGGAACAATTTTAACCTACAATATGTATAAGGTGTTTTAGTGATTGTATAATATCTCTGATATTCAGAATGAACTCAAGGCATGGAATCATCATCTTTTCGATGTGCAATCCATGTTCCTTGATCCTAGAGTAGACTGTCTAAGATATATGTGACCTGAATATAATATATTGATTCACATGTGCATTCACATGCATTTCTTAGTCTAGCTTATCAAGTGGCCAAGATATCATACTCTAGTAGGAGGGACAAATCCCATCTACATCACTCACAATCGATCCCCATGTGTCACAACCACCCAATCATCACCTTTGTGCAATCCTTATTCATGGTTATATTGTTAGAAGTCAAAGTGTACCGAATGACATGTGATGAGTGTAGTGACTTCATGTCTAAGAATCACAATCATCACCTTCACTATTAGAGATGACTATGACCTCCAAGTATGGTTTCCATGTGTCACTCTCAAGATGGGTCTGTCTGATACACTATTCTCTAACATGTATCTGTGTGCTTGGTTTGATATACCATATCATGACTAATGAGATTTTGTCATCAACCAACAAAAACTCTAGTCTTATGTGTTATAGTTGTCTACCTTCCTTCCACAATAACATCTGACCAGGGACATAACAAGAGTGTACATACTCTTAGCATCCATATGGTCTCCTTGTTCAAGTCACGTACTTGAAGACATAAGTCATTGAGTAAAAGTCATTTTTTAGCCAGTAGAAGATACATAACGTTCCTGATAGTCCAACATGATGTCATCATCATTCTGATCATCCTTTTTCATCTCATCAAGAACCCAAATTTCAGAATCATTCTTCATCTTCCTCAGATCCAGATACCCTGTGTGGTGCATTTGGTTGTGAATTTGACATTATATGTAAGGTAACTGACACAACTATGTCTGTTATTCCTAAACTTTGTAAGGATGTGCAGATAATAGCACAACAAGTTCAATCCTTAGAAACACATGTCTGCAAGTTGGGCATCATTCCAATACAAATGGTGACCCTTCAACACAAGCTCAATGAAATATTGAAGGTTCAACACCACCTCTTGCTACATATGACAAGCCAGGAAAAATCTAGGTGGCATCATGAAGAATAGTGTGCTTTGAAAATGCAACGTCGATGCGAGAACCTTCACAACTCTATTGAAGTATCATCTTCACCATCTTCTCAATCTTCTGAAAGAAATTCTTAAGTTGCCAATATAATGAGTGAAGACTCTCATCACCATTCTCCTAATCAGGCTGTTCGGTCATTCTAGGAATTTGTGTCCCATGTATATGAGCCTATTATGGGCACAACCAAACCTTTGTCATCAGATCACATTCCTCATATTCCACATCCTCTAGCAGGTGGACTTCCTATTTTTGATAATACATCTATTATCAGCCCAATTGAGGATCGTCCATCCGAGAACATTCTACCTCCAACTCCACCATCATCCCAAGATACTTTTGAAAAGGACATGAAGCATAAACTAGAAGAAGTAATGCTCAATCTAAGCCCAATTCATTTTCTGCTCAATCTGGGCTCTAAAGAAGACATATCTATTGAGGTATATACCACCCACATGGATGTAGAAGACAATGTTAACAATCCATTTGAAAATGAAGACATTTCTTCTAATGAAGAAAATGGTGATCTTATTGTTATTCTATTACCTACATCTCCCCATCTGTCTAATCCGGTCTTCTCGGAACCTCTACTACCAATCCCACCTCAACTTCCTCTAAAAATGAGCAGATTTCAATCCAGATTTTTTGAAAGGATTACATGTTCATGACATTTTTGTCTTACAAGACGTTCTTGACGACCAGCATAATGGTAGCCATATTGTATATAACAATGGCTCCATTACCCTTTACTAAATAGAATATGTTAAAAGATTAGTACTATGAATAATGTAGCAAGTTTCATATACATTAGCACTCACAAAAGCATGCATACAATAGATGTTTTTTTGGGTCGCCAAAAAACCTGTTGCTATTTTTTTTTTTTTAATTTTTGAAAGTACAAAATAGAAAATTAAAGAAAGCAAAAGGGTGGGGGGTGAAGAGAAAAGCACATCACACACAGGGGAGGGGGGAAGAAAGGAAAAAGAAGGTATAAAAGTATAACAAGCGGATGTCTATACAAAAAGATATGAAAGTACAACACCAAGACCAGTAGATTAAGCAATTTTCAAGAACTCGAGCTGCACAAAACTGAACTTCACTGAACATCAAAAAAACTGGAGCTGCATAAAATCTGAACTTTAGATTTAATATTTCTCAAAAGAACAAATCTTTCTCGAATAACCTCCTCATGCACTCTCTAGTTTTTCTCCATCCAGTAGTGATACAAAATAGAAACAACATAGATACTTTCCTACTTGCATCTGACATTTCTTAAATCCTCCCAATTATTGGGAATCAAATGAATAAAACATTCATTAAGAGAATAAGACCATATCTCCTTAACATACTAACAAGAGAAATTAAGATGGTAGGAATCCTCATAACCCTTACAGAAAAAAAACACATAGAAGCAAGCGGAATGCCTCTGCGTCTAGAATAATCAAAACTCTGAAGTTTGTTCAGGACTTCTTTCCACATATGGGTGATAAATTCTTTTGGATATTTAACCTTCCACAACCAGGTAAAGAAGGCATATTCCTCCTCCTTACCTCTAATAGAATCCCACAGGTCCTTGAGCTTCTGATTAACTTTACCATTAATGGTAATAGAGTCACACCTAGAAATAACGACTCCATTGGAAATAATAGCATGAAGAATGACATCTGAACCCTTCTAGTAGGTATATTCCAAAACCCATTGCTTATAATACTACTAAGATTAGCAGAACTACTCATGACTGATCGGATAGGAATAGACTTATCCACCACATCAAGAAGAAACTTTCCCTTCACCCAAGGATCCTTCTAAAGGCAAAAGAAAGACCCCGACCCAATATTAAAGTGTTCCACAGATAGAAGATTATTCATAACACGATGAATGTTATTAAAAATCCATGAACAATATGGAGGCTCTTCTATATTCAAGAAGGAATATTTCTTGAGATACTTCACAGTGATGCACTTGACCCATAGAATGTCATTCTTTGATGTAATGTTCCAAGCATTCTACAATAAGCAAGGTTTAGCCACCTCCTTAGTTTTGGATAGACCGATCCCACCTTCTTTCTTTGGTAATATAACTTTTTACCATTTAACCAAATGTAAGCTTTTCTTCTTTTCAGATCTTCCCCAAAGAAACCCTCTACAAATTTTGTAAATTTCATCAATGGTAGAGAAGGGAATAGGAAATGAGAATATCCAGTAAAGATGAATCAACGACAGAGTCAACTTGATAAATTCACATCTACAATCAAGAGAGAGAATTTTAGATTTACAAGATTCTAACTTCCTGTTGACTCTATCAATCGAACCATCACAATGATTTTTAGTCAACTTCCCATTAAATATTGGAAGCCCAAGGTATTTTGCAGGTCCAATATTCTCTTTAATATTCAAAATGTCTAGAATAGTCTTTTCATCTCTATAGCTCAGCAAAATAAAACATTTTTCAAGGTTGATAGTCAAACCTGACATTCTAGCAAAGTTAGAAAAGACAACTTGTAGATTTTGAGTTTCAACATTGTTAGCTTTCATAAAAACCATCAAGTCATCCAAAAAAGCAAGATGAGAGAGGTTCATCTTCTTAGAAACCTTAATTGGTGTGATTATCTTATTATTGATTTATTTCTTCATAAGCTCAGAGAAATCTTGCATAACTATGAAAAAGAGGTAAGGAGAAATAGGGTCTCCTTGCCTAATGCCTCTTGAGGGAGCAAAAGAACAAGAATGCTCGCCAATATGATAAGAAGTGGAATAAAAGAAATTTTTGATCCACTTAATCCAAATAGGAGGAAAGTCCATTATATAAAGCAGATAGAAAAGACAATTCTAGTTAACAGAATCATATGCCTTTGATATATCAGCCGGAACACAGAGCTTAGGAGAAGAAGGGGACCCTTTCTTGAAATCAATGAGAATATCATTTGTATCAATGATGGCATCTTTGATATTTTTCCCTTTCACAAAATCACACTGACTTTGATCAATGATCAAATCAAGAAGAGGTTATAATCTATTAGCAATGATCTTGTAAATGATCTTATAGATCACAATACACAAAGATATCAGTCTCCAATTAGAAATAGGATTAGTACCTCCATTTTTGGGTAGGAAATAAATAAAAGTTTTATTAGCTTCCTTCAAAAGATTACCATTAATAATGAACTCCTCCACATCATCAAAAATTTCATTAATAATAAAGTTCTAAGAGTTCTTATAGAAGTAATCGTTAAATCCATCAGTGCCAGGAGCTTGTCACCATTGAGGCTTTTCACCACCTCATCCACTTCATGCCTAGTAATAGGGACAATAAGAGACCTTTTTTGTTCAGTAGTGATAACATTTCCTAACCATTCACCTTCCCATACATTGACGTGGTTGCTATCACCTTTAAAAAGAATAGAATAAAAATCAACAATAGCATCCTTCATATATTTAGGATCATGAGTAATGGACTCATTAACATTGACACTAAGAATTTTATTCTCATGCCTTCTAGTTTTGAGTGAAGAGTAGAAAAATTTAGAATTACAATCACCCTCCTTAAGCAATTGCACGTGAGGATTTTGTCTCAGAAAAGAATCCTCTTCCTCATAACTAATATCAACAACTTGCCTACTACACTTACCAATATTTCTCAGGGTCTCATCTAGAGGAGATTGGTCGTACTTGGAGTGATCATAGTCAACATTAATTTTATTGGTCCTGGGTCTTTCAAAAATGTCTCCAATAGATTTTTTGTTCCAAGAAAAATATTATTTTGAGGTGATTCAATTTCCTATAAAGGCAATAAATAGCAAACCCTTCAACATCAATTCTCCACACCTCTTTAACAATAGATTTGAAATCCTCATGATTCACCCATGCATAAATGAATCTGAATGGGGATTTAACTCTTCTCAACTCACCTATAGAGATATGAATTCTCCTATGGTCGCTGACACTGTTAGAAATAACTTCACCATTGAACTCTAGAATAGACAATTGAAACATATCATTATAAATGATTTTATCAGTCTTTGAAGTAATGAAATGCTCACCATCTTGATGACTGTCCCAAATAAAATAGGACCATTCCAGTCAAGTTCAGTAAGACCACAATTGATCATTCAGTTGTTGAAATCAAGCATAGATTTATTCGAAGGAGGCTGTTTCCCAATCTTTTCACAATGCTTTCTTAGTGCATTAAAATCACTGAAAAGAACCCAAGGGCTATTCATACTTAGCGAGATATCCTCAAGTTGTCCCACAAACTCACTCTTTGAGAATAAACATTGTGACTATAGATTGCAGTGACAAAGAATGCCAAATCAGTAGACCTCACCTCAAAATGAATATTCTGATCAGATTCATTGATCTTAGAAACCAAGCAATCTTTCCAAAGGACAAGAACCCTACCAAGAACATTAGACTCATGATTAGACACCCATCGATACTTAGAAAAATATTTCTCCATAAACTTAACAACTCCCTTTATTCTCAACTTAGTCTCCACAAGAATAACAATCTCACTCTTAGAACGTCAAACTTCATCAAAAACACCTTTAATCTTATTACTTCTTCCTCTAACATTCCAAGATGAGATGGATAGTGGCATAATCATTTGGAGACTTGGGCTGTTGAGCTGATAACCTCAGCACTAGAATCTTCATTAATAATTTCCAACACTCCAAAACTATTATGCATCAAAGAAAATACAGAGTTAGTTACACGATGGTAAATACCCACATTCCCAGGAGAATTCTGATAAGGATTTGAGGAATTCATTTTAGAAAGACATTTTGGAGGAGATTTTGATTTCCAAGAAACTTGCTTAAATCCTTCTTCAACCGATACAATAAAACTATCCACTTCCTAAAAAACTACAATAGGAGTAGAGGGAATCAATCTTGGACCCTCACTAATCCGAATAGATTGCTGACTCACCAGATTCACATTATGGTCTGACAACACTTTGTTTAAAGGAATATCATTTTCAATAGGACAATCGTTCTCTATTGGGGAATTAACCAATGATAAATCTTCAATATGAGTGATTGATTAATTTGATAATACTTTAGTAGGAGCTAGTGAATGAGAAATTGTAGAGGAATCAGATTGGGCCATAATCGCAATGCTCTTAGGAGCTGAAGAAGCCTGCTTCATTATGCACACCGCATGAACTTCTGAATCTTTTCTCTAGACATTCTCATTAACAATAGGAACAAAATAAACTTTTTGATTTAGGATTCTAATAATCAGTGAGGATTTCTCTTTCCAAACTTGCTTAGCACCTTCAGGAGGAGCTACAAAAGTTTTTGGAGGACTACACAAAAATCATCATGTCCAAAGAATCCACAATACTGACATTTATAAGGCATCCACTCATACGATAAGTCAATGGTGTGAGTGACTCCTACATCGCTAACAAGCGTGATGTGATTTGAAAATTGGGAGTCAACATATAAGACTCCTTGAATTCTTGCAAACTCCATTTTAGAATAGGTTTTTGTTCATTCATTAGAGCAAATAGGAATACTAATCATTGAAACAATTCTCCCAAACATTCTAGGATCCCAAATCTCTATTGGAAGATGATAAAGTCAAACCCAGGCAGGAAGTTCTCTAATCATCTTCTTCATAAAGCTATCTCCTTGTTTCCATCTTGCGAGAATCAAAGGTTTGTTCTTGATGAGCCAACTTCTCGATAGAGCATGGACAAAATCTTAAGACTCAGAAAACCTCACTAGAAACACACCATATCCATAGTTTAAAATCTCCAAAGAGCACTCCTATTTATAGATAAGGTTGAGACCGTTAAGAAGGGTCAGAATATGTGGTACAAAATCAACGACATGTCCAACTAATGTATTACTCCAATTAGCAACATTCTCCTTTGCTTCACAATTAAGGTATAGAAATTTATCGTCCACCAGAGAAATCTTCATGTGACTCAAAGGCAATGGAGCAGTAGATCTGTCCAAAGAAGAGTAGTCCTCTCATCTTTCCAATTTTTCCAAATAAGTTGCATTAGAATCTATTGCTATCCTTGGAAGCTCCTGAGTATTTTTCATGTTTTGTGGTTGAACTTGAGCCCAAGATCTAGCATTCTTCGACCGGCGGTGTAGTGTCACCCTAGCAGTTCCCCCCGCATCGCTTCATCCTCTCTGCCAGCATACAATAGATGTTAGAATACAAAGACTGATGATTAGTCTAAATGCATTGGAGGATGTATATATATGCAGATCTACATGTATAAATGTCTTTACATAGAGTTAAATGGTTGAGGGATTCATATAGTTATCATCTATCTTGTTAACTGCATTCATTCTTTCTATTCTATGAACTAATTATTAGTATGAAAAACAAGAAGATAATGCTAACCTCTAGATCATTGGTCATCAATAATAGGATGTAGGTATTAGGATACCATGGATATATTGTATTCTTGAGAGAAGGAGTAGTGATGCCAGAGCTGATGGGATCCATAGGCTTGAACCATAAATTTTAGGTGATGCAAAAAATGAGAGGAAGAAGATGATGCAATAGACATGGTGGCAGGTGATGCTGGAAGATGTTGCACCTTACATGAGTCAGATCATGTTAGGGATCCGTAGGAACTAGGATCCATAAACCTGTCACCCATAGGTTTTTCATTATATCTTATAAGATGATGAGTGTGTCTATGTTTCCTAGGAAATAAGTAGACATAGGAGGAGGTGACACCTAAAAACCCATCATGTGAACTGCAAAGCTTGCATTCATGGTTGAAGGGGTTGTGTCTGACATTGTTGGGGGCCGCTTTGATGTTGTTAGTTTCCATGGGTGTAGGGAACTAGGGAAAGTAATCCAACCCTATATTTTTAGTCAATTTGTATTTTTTTCCAACCTCTTCATCATGACAATTGTCGACGGGGGTGTCTGCACCACTGCGTTGTTGATGGTTGTGCGAGAGGTTGGTGGTGCGCGGGGTGTAGAGGAGGTTATGGAACTACCATTGGTTGAAGGGGGTGACGATCCAATTGATGGGGTTGAGGTTGTCTTGGTAGCTAGAAGATCTGTGTAGAGCCATGGCATCATCTTCTTGTCTTGGTGGTAGGCGCAAGGGTTCATAGCCTAAGTTTGAGGGGAGGACAGAGAGGATAGAAGACAATGAAATCATTTAGATGGTGGTGGAAGACCAAGTGGAGGACAGAGTAGGTCCTTTTGGTCCTCATCAGTAACCTGACCACTTAGGGTAGTAAGCATCATCTAGGGTTCTAGTCAAAAGAAGGAGAGAGAGAGGGTGAGAAGAGGAAGAGGTTGTCACTAGTTATGCATCTTACGGATGCAGTTGCTATTGGGCAAAGAAGTGAAAACTGGGTAGAGGAAGGGGCACCGAATATAGAATTGGGCGGTCATTTGCGTCTTCCTAGTTCTACATTGATATAACAATCAAAGAGTCTCATGAAGGGTGTTGACGTGAGGGAAAGTAGAGGAAAGGGCAATAAATGTAATTATTTACAAAGTGGTATTGTAAATGAAAACTTAGAGCTTCAATTGATAGATTGAATGGTCTAATTGACACAAAATTTCTTACATAAGATAATTATAATGTTTTAAAATTAATTTTATCACTAATTTCTTCTTTTGATTATATTTGGTATTGTATTGGTTCAATTGGTCGTTAAATATTCATTAAGTCACTTATGCTCTCCTTCAACAACATAATACATTGTGTTGTATTATTTACTTCTATTGATCACTAGACTTAGAATGGAACCAGGGTGTCAATCTAGGGTCAATGTTAATTAATTGGTGAACTTATATCATTTAATCAGAATGGAAGACATTATTAGTAATTAGTCATTAACATTTTATAAAAGGTATTTGTCAAAGCATTATGTATTCTCGACTTCTATTAACATTATTTCATATAATTTATGGAAAGTGGATTTTTAATGTTACATTATTACAACTGGTCTCAAGGAGGGGGATGGTTGGCTATATATCGACATTTGAGTATGTACAACACTCCACCCCTTAAAGAGGATTTTGTCCCCAAAATCCACCAAGCTACAACCCAATATACTAAGACAAATTTTCTAACCAATTATTAGTTTCTAATTCACTAGATAAATTTAATGTAGAGAGTCCTAGCATAACATATACATATCACACTTGTATGAAGAACTCAACACAAACGTATATTACTCCATCCATCACGTCTTACTATCTTCTCATATCATGTATTGGTATATGAAATTTACACTAAGTTTAAGGGTAATATTAACAAATTTAATTTGTTATAGTTATCTACATTTTTAAGGAGGTTTGTCCATCATACTATTAAGATATTTGGTATCCCTTCCATAATCAGTTTCCAATTCTAATAACCATTGATTTCAACTAGAGATTAAATTAAGTTACAGACCCAAGTGTAAAAGGCTCCACCCTATAAAATAACCTATCTAACAAAATATGGAATTGAAAGAGGTAGCTAACTAGATTATAGGTATTATATTTTTTCTTATTCCTCTTATATCCTATGTCACGCTTATGCCTAGGGTAAGAGGGTTGGACATTCAAGTCAAAGATTTCTTCTCTAAATGTCCTGTCTACTACTAGAACTTCCTTTTGTCGGTGACTTGGTTCCAAAACCACCAACGGAATCTGAAAAAGTTTTATTTTGTAAAAATAATGTAATAATGAAAATAAGTTTGATGATGAATACCCTGCGATGGGAATCCAAAATGGCACCAAAATCAATCTGAGAACCAAGTCGACCATTTTCTACCACATGCAATATATACTATCACCCTAACATCACTTCATATTCACAAAGGAGGGTTCTATACACACATCATCAAAAAGCATATACAAATTTTGGATGAGTGGATACATGTTTCTTCTAGCATGAAGTTAACTTCTAGTAGATCCTACTAGGAACGAACTCCATTATTACACCATTCTCTTAATTTTCACTTAGGCCATCACATCCGAAAACATGATTATCATATAAGATAATGTGATCATAATATGAATAGATTAGGGTCTCTACTTCCCTAGCCGATTTCCTTCCATGGTGTAATTACAAGCACATGTGAACTAGATAGTCAATCTACTCCTCATCTCACACATTAGGTAAACAGTTACATGATGGCAATGAGATAGTGGTCAACTCTTTAACGATCAACCCTAGATGTACCCACTTCGTATAACCTTGGTATCGGTGTACATCCAAAGTTTCAAGAAAAAGAGTATCCACTATAGCTAGTAAAGATAATTGTGGCTCCATGTGTCCTATAGGAGAAATATACTTGGTACAAATTTTATTATGTGATCCAACTATGTGATGATTCTTTTATAGGACAAGGGAGATAAGCATATTAACTACCATATCGATATGTGAGGAATGAAATCCCAAGGATTGTTACTTGAAACCTATATATTCCTTCAAAAACCCTCATCTATGAGATATCATAAGTTTATCTAGGATAGTATCCACCCCTTGGATGGCGAGTCTTAAGAAAATCTATATTGAGATAACTCCATGTTGCAAGAAAGACAAGCCTAACCTTAAAGGATCTAGTTCATATCCTCACATACTATCATAGAACATCTTAAAATCTAAAACTCATGTCAATATTCTAAGTTTGTATCATGCATGCACAATCCACATAATGCACGTCATAGACAATCTAGGAAAAGAAAAAGTTTGTCGAATTGTACTATGGTTACAGAAAATTATGTGAGTTTAGTTCAAACTACTCCTTATAGTAGATGAATTATACTCCCCTAAGGTGGGTGGTAGCGACTAGTTCCTAGGAAAGTCAACCTTTACGTATAACAACCTATACCTATAAAGAGAGGGTAGGATTGATAAGAGATTACCCAAAACTAGGTCATCCACATACTTTGGTTGGGATACATATATATCGCCAAATTGGATAGGGGGAGAAACCCTAATTGGTAAACATGATTAAGGTGTAGGTATGAAAACAAGTTCTAAAGGGTGACCTACCTACTAAGGAATGATCTAAGATAACTTAAAATAGTCAGGTTACCTACTTCTTAGGTTCTGATACAATCTGTAATGAGTGGGACCTGATAGTGGGCCCACTCAATGGTACAAACATGAGCCATGAAATATTTAAGCAGTGGAAAACATAATGATTTATAAAATTCCTCCATGTACATAGCTTTCTCACCTTAAAGGTGGTACATAAAATGAAAAGATTACATCTATTTACACATAATCCCCTATGCATAGGGTAACAAAGCTAACACAAGTTGTTCTTATGTATACTAATTAGCTCATGATCATCCTGAGTCTCTACCCCATAAAGCACCTACATGTGGGTGAAGGGAACACCCAAAAAATTAGGAAAACAAGGTATGTATCAACAAAAGTCGAGTATGTACATTAGAAGATTAACTAGGAATTAATTGATACAAAATAAAGTAAGATGTTCCCATTAAAAGTGGGTCATGAAAGCTAGGTAAATTTCAATGAGAATTAACAAAAGAAGGAATTTCCAAAAGAATGAGGCATATAAATAAACAAGTGAAACAATAACTCATTCTATATTTAATCACCAATATCACAACAAATGTTTGCATGCAGATTTAATGGACGAATGTAACTATATTAGGGCCATGACACCACTACGTCATTGGCCTAAGTAAAATGGGTGGAAATAGCACCCCCTAGGTGGAAATAGCGCACCTATGTTTATATATAGGCAGAAGTAGCACACCCTGATCGGAAATAGCATGCCCTAATGGTTATGCATAAGTGTCTAAGTAAGTTAAATCAGTCAAGTTATCTAACATGGATAAATAGAGTGGCAAGATACACCTTTCACAAACATGTGTTGCATGATTTAAGCACAATAGTAGGTGGGGTCATTGACCAAACTTAACATGATAATAGTAGTTTCAGGAGAATAACAATAAGTCCTGTTGGGAGTATATGATTTGTCTAACAAATGGAATAAGGGAAAGTATTTCAAAAGGTGCCTAGTTATGGGAAAATTTAGTCATATAATGCCCAGTTATAAATAGGGAGGAGTACATACCAGATCTTCACGACTAGTCTTATTTCTAGGGGGAATTTTTCGTTCATCCTTCTCCGCCTAAAAGTTTTTAGTCCATGATTATCCATTTATCATTCAAAGTATATTAAACCTAGTCCCATCACCTAATGTCATGTTAGGGATAAGGGATGCCAACATATGTATGTCATTATTATGTGAAGTATATATATATATATATATATATATATATATATATATATATATATATATATATATATATATATATATATATATATATATATATATATATATATATATATATATATATATTGGTCAAGCAAAAAATTTGTTACTAGATAACTAAAACTTTGGGTACATGAGCGCCCCGAGGAAAAAACCAAGATCCTTTATTGTCCCCACATAGGGGGACAAGACAGGGATCTGAAATAGAAAAAACAAACTCCAAACTAAGAGATGAACAGGAGGAAGACAGATCAGTCTAAGAATTACAGATTAAAAAGGGGAGAAGGGGAATCATATAGAACCAATAAAGCACACCCACAAAGACGTTTGTAGAAACACCATCTCAACTTACAAAACCTAAAACACAAAGACATCCCTAATCTCGCCTCCCAATTAAAACCCAGCTGGATTATTGAGAGAAACCAACTAGAAGAAGCCAGGCCTGCCACTCCAACCTTCTCCCGTGAAGAGAAGAAAACACTGCCACTGATTCTCATCTTCATCCGAACAGGCCAAAAACCAAGTGACCAAAATCAGACTGGAGAATACTAATAGGCACCTTCTTAGATATCTGCAACTGAATAAAATTCCATCCATGAAGCAACAGTCAGCTCACCCACAAATAAAGCTTACACAAACAGAATCATTCATCCACATATATCCAAGGATCGACCACCTGCAAGTATTTGCGAGGTATCAAATTGGTACATGTTTTGGACCTCCCAAGCAGTTGATAGCTTATCAATAGGGAGAAGACTCCTCGCTTCTAGCTTTCTTATGCTTTTTCTTCTTTTTCTTCATCATGGATACCTTGTTCACACTGAAATCATCAAGAACCTCTGGATCAATGTCGCAAGAACTGACCATGGAGACCTCATCTGAATTCCATGCGAGCTTATGCTGGTACTCCAGGGATAAACTAGTGTCGATAGCTAGTTGTTTCACAGATTGAGGAGTAGCACATATTTTTTATAGGGAAAGTTCCCAATCAAGGTTAAGTGACTCATAACCCCTTTCTGGTGATTGACAGTGCATATCCGGTTCCAAAATAACATGAGGGATTTTTTCATTCTTATATATATATATATATATATATATATATATATATATATATATAAAGTCAGTCTAGAATACACTCGAGTATATCTAGAGTAGAATACACTTAAGTAGTTTTTGATGATGCAATATGATTTTCAAAAATCAAATCCATTGATCTTTTTAAACAACTTATGAATAGATCATAAAATTTGAGCTCATTTGGACATTTATAGGTCATGTTATAAAGACCACAAAAATAATTCATTTCAAATTAGTTTTGTGCAATGATTTTATTTCCCTCAAATGAGTGACTTACACTCATACAAATGGGCTCAAAATTTGTATGTAGCCTAATTATATTATGACAATGAAGATCATCAGTTTACATTTTTTTTAAAAATAGTCTTGATATACAAACACCACTTGAGTATACTGTGTGATTTGTACACTCGAGTGTATTCTAGCCTGACTCTCTCTCTATATATATACATATATTTATATATATATATATATATATATATATATATATATATTTATATATTTATATATATATATCACCATTTTGTTATGTACTACATCCATGGGTGAAATAAATGTGTATACATGTGTCATTCTCATATAAAATCATAATCAAATATTTTAGGTCAAGATTCATAGTGAAGGATTTTAACTACACTCCTTATATCATTCTCATATATCCATATCATCTTTATAGGTATGACTTTTATGTTTCAAGGATATTTGTCCATAAACATGGTGAATTGACAACAAGTGAAAAGTTTATTGGTGATTTTAAATGAGGTCTCTTGTAGGCCCATACTTCAATATTTATGATTATCCTCAACACTATTCTTTTCAACTAATATCTTCCTTGTTAGGTTTCATTATAACAACACTATGTACATCTGGTTCTAGGTGATACATTAATAGGTAATGGATTTACCAATACATGTATGATATAATTTCCTATGATTATAACATGGTTTTGTGTACAATATTACCACATCTATATCAACTAGTTTTTTAACATAGAAAATTCAATTCATTATATGGAGACACATAATCCTAGGTTTTTCATTTATACTGAATAGCTTATGGTAAAAAGATTAGTATTATGAATAATGTAGTAAGATACACATACATTAGCACTCACAAAAGCATGCATACAATAGATTTTAGAACAAAAAGACTAAAGATTAGTCTAAATGCATTGGAGGATGTATATATATAGATATACATGTATAAAGGTGTTACTATAGAGATAAATGGTTTAGGACTTCATATAGTTATCGTTTACCTTGTTAACTACACTCATGCTTGCTACTCTTGTGAACTGATTATTAGTATGAAAAACAAGAAGATAATGCTAAACTCTAGAGAATTGGTCATCAGTACTAGGGTGTATGTATTAGGAGACCAAGGATATAAGGTTGTACTAAGAGAAGGAGTGGTAACACCAGGAATGATGAGATCCATAGGATAGAACCATAGATTTCAGGTGTTGTAGAAAATGAGAGGAAGAAGATGATGCAGTAGACATGGTGATAGGTGACACTGGAAGATGTTGCACCCTACAAGAGTCAAATCATGTCAGGGATCCATGGGAACTAGGATCTACAAACCTGATTCCCTTAGGTTTGTTATTCTCTCTTGTAGGCTGATGAGTGTGTCTCTGTTTCTCAGGAAATAGGCAGACATAGGAGGAAGCAACACCTGAAAACCCATCATGTGAACCGCAAAGCTTGGATCCATGGTAGAAGGGGTTGTGTTGGACATTGTTGGTTCATCTTTGATGTTGTGAGTTTCCATGGGTGTAGGTAACTAGTGAAAGGAATCCAAGCCCATCATTTTTAGTCAATCTGCATTCTTTGCCAACCTCTTCATCAGGACAATTTCCAGCGGGGGTGTCTGCACCACTACGGTGTCGATGGTTGTATGAGAAGTTGGTGACGTGTGGGGTGCAGAGGAGGTTATGTCACTTCCATTGGTTGAAGGGGGCAACGATCTAGTTGACAATGTTGGGGTTGTCTTGGTGGCTAGCAGATCCGTCTATAGCCATGGCATCAATTCTTGTCTTGGTGGTAGGCGCAAGGGTTCTTATCCTAAGTAAGAGGGGAGGACATAGAGGATAGATGATAGTGGCATCATTTATATGGTGGTGGAAGACCAAATGGAGGGAAAAGTAGGTCCTTTTGGTCCTCATCAGTAAACCTGTTGCTCAGGGCAGTAGGTTGCATCTAGGGTTCCAATGGGAAGAAGAAGAGAGTGAGGCTGAGAAGGAGAAGAGGAAGAGGTAGTCGCTAGTTATGCATCTTGCGGATGCGGCTGCTGTTGGGTGAGGGAGAGAAAATGGGGTAGAAGAAGGGGCGCCGATTACCAAATCGGGTGACCATTTGCAGCTGCCTTGTTCTACATTGATATCACAATCAAAGAGTCTCAAGGAGGGTGTTGACAGGAGGGAAAGAAGTAGAAAGGGAAATAAATGTAATTATTTCCAAAGCAGTAATGTAAATGAAAGAATAGAGCTTAAATTTATAGATTTAATGGTCAAAGGATGTCTGGTTGACACCAAAAAAATTACATCAGCTAATTATAATGTTTTGAATCCAATTTTATTACTAATTTCTTCTGTTGATGATATTTGGTACTATATTGGTTTAATTGGTCATTTAATCTTTAAGGAACTTATGGTCTCCTTCATCAACATAATACATTGTGTTGTATCTTATTTACTTCTGTTGATCACTAGACTTAGAAAGGAACCAGGATGTCAATCTAGGGTCAAAGTTAATTAATTGGTGAACTGACATCATTAAATCTCAATTGAAGACATTGTTAGTAATTAGTCATTAACATTTTATAAAAGGTATTTGTTAAAGCGTTATGTATTATCGACTTAAATTAACATTATTTCATATAATTTATGGAAAGTGTATTTTTAATGTTAAATAATTACAACTGGTCTCAAGGAGTGGGATGGTTGAGCTAGATATAGAGATTCAAGTATGTTATAGTTGACTAGTTGTTTAGTGTGTCTTAGAGTTGTCCCTATACTCTCAGGTCCCGACGGGAAATTTTATAGTTAATGTACATCAACTTGAGTTTTGATATTGGACAAAAGTTTATACATGATGTAAATGTGTGGATAATACCTTTTGAATACATGTTGTGGTTGCGGCCACCGAAAAGTTGTACAATTACCAAGTATGCTATATGCTTTTATGTAGAATTATGAACCTCTATGTAAATATTCTTAGACATGTTTAAGATTTTTTTTGGATTTTAATTATGAGCCTTTTTAGTGATGTGATTAATTAGTGATCAAACACGTTTTTGTTTTGTGTAATCTCATTTAGTATGGCAGGTTGCCACATTTTTCAATGAGTTACTTCTCATGCCTCATAGTTACATATATTGCCCCAATATGACATTGAAGGAAGGAATGATTGACACCTCTTATCTACTTAGCTAGTGAATATAACAATTGGTCATAAGAGGTAAATATTTGACATGAAAAGTAACATTTGATAAAGAAATTAACGTGGGCGTCATCGGGTCCATGATTTCCAACATCAGGTCATGAAAAGTAACAAATTGATTACTAAAAGGAGAAAAAAAAAGTGAATGAACAAATATAACTATTTTAGGTGTGGTATAGTTATGTCATGTTAAGTCCACATACATATTCACTAGAAGGGAAAGACGACCAAATCTTACTTTTTGTGTTAGATGTTTACTTTCTATGAAGACATGTTATATTTTATGTCAAATACTTATCTTTATGATGAAAAATTAATTTTTGTATCAAATAATAACTTTTCTATGACTAATTGCTACGTTTGGTGTCCATTATTTACTTTTTATGACCAAATATTACTTTTTGTGCAAAATGTTTACTTTTATACCACTCAATTATGTCTGGTTTTCTATTTTTACATTCAGTGAACATTATACATTATTCACAATTTGTAGGTTTTGATATTATTATCTTCTTTTACATTTTAGTTCTTGATGTCCATATGAAAGTTGAGAAGTTTCCAAGTGATTTTGAGATATGATGTTTCCTTTAGTCATCATAGGCAACAGTAGGAAGAAAAGTATCAGCACCGGAAGGCTTAGTACCCTTTTTTCGGAAGGAACGACCTTCGGTAAGCCTAACACAACCTCCATTAGGCTGGCAAAGGATCGTCTGGTAGCTGCCGCAAAGAACAATAGTCTGGGAGTGACTAAATACAATAGTTATGTTGTAGCACCCTTGGCACTTGACATCCATGAAAAATGAGTTGGGCAACTGGACAAGACACTTAAGTTTGTGCCTCCTCTTGTCCAGCTCAGCTGGCGGGTTCAGAAGATCAATATCGTTTGGGAGCAACATGTAGCCTTCCATATAAGTTGTGGTAGCAGTAAGGATTTCTGAAGTTAAAGACTTGGCGACCAATAACAAGTGGCGGATCCAGAAATCTACCATAGGGGGGGCTGAATTACTATAAGTAGTGACGATAATGAAAAATACACCTAATAAATGTCTCCTTGTCTCCAACATATAAAATAAACTATTTGTAAAACAATTTAACATAAATGAAATGATAAAATTTAGTACTCAAAATAATAAATTTGTTTAAATATTTAAGGTCATAACTAACACATTATTTGACATGTCTTTCAGATTAAACAACTAGATGATCAACAATATAATCAAAATTCATGATCACTTGATCAGTGCAAATGCATACAATTGACAATGCGTAAGAAAAATAATAGTTATATTAAAAATGAGAACAAAATCATCTTTTAAGTGGAGAACAAATATTAAAATATAATATGACATCATTTAGTGGATGATGTCATACTTGGAAGACCCAAAAAGTTATAGCAGTCAAATCTTATACTATAAAAGATATAAATATAATGTACTTGGTATATTATAAGATCTTGACACAATGATCAGTTGAAGGAAACTTCAGAAAGAAAGAAAAAAGAAAATATTTAATGTGATTGTATGAACAACATATGATGGAGAAGCACATTGGAAAATAAAAAGTGAAGAGAATGAACAGAAAAGATCCATGCGTATTTTTTATTTAAAAGTTGAAGAAGAGAGATATGAAAGAAAAAATTATATATTTTTATTAACTTCCATTGTACATGTCATCCTCATTTTTCTCTCTCCATTTGATTAAAGTTATATTTACTAGATGGATTTTATCACATTTTCTTCTCCTTCTTACCCCACGATTTATATATTTTTCTCTACTCTTTTTTTACCTTATGCCAATTGAATCATCTTCTTTTCTTTTATAGATAGAAATATTGTCATTATCTTCTCAAGTTCATGTAAATTTGTAATAATTGTTATTTGTCTTAAAATTTATAATATCTAAATCTTATGTAACTAAAAAAGTTTGCGAAATACCATGTAACAATAAATATTATTTGGATCTATTTCTATATAGTAATATAGATCTTTTCTTAATTTGAGAGTGATTGATTATTAAAAGTTTGAAAAAAATATATATATAAATAAAAGGTGATAGTTGTGCATGTATGGTTATTATTTTTCCCAATGGTGTATAATTATAATTGAGTGAACTTACTCAATTTATAGCTAATAATATTTGTTAATTAATAAGTCAACTATATTACATCAAATTTCAGTGAATAGGTCAACATGATGCATGATATATTTTTATAAACTTTATTTTGTATAACTACTTTCATCTTTTAAGGGTACATACCCCCTAGTCTTATAGAGATTCACATTCAAGCACTGGAGACAATTTGTGTAAGTCTTACCACAATTAATATGAAACTATTAAGAAAAATTTAGTAGGATAGAAACTAAATATATGATTTCTTAAACTCATAATTGATGACATATATATTAAGACGGTAAATTTTATAATTTGTGAGTATATAAGACACACAATCCACAAATATATTAAGTTTAACAATTGCATAGTTCATACAAAGAAGTATGATAGGATTGACTAAAATCATAAAACTAAAAGTTGCATTTTGTACGGTGTAATATTTTTTTTAACAAAATACAAATTTGTACATGGTATCATAGTAATAATAAAAATATTTTTTGGAGGGGGGCTTCAGCCCCGGTAGCCCCCCCTCTGACTACGCCCCTTCCAATAACCCTAGATCAAAGGATGAAGCGGAACCAGTCAGGTTTCAATAACACCGTTGTCAGGTGTAGAAAAACATCACAAAAAGCGACAACTCATAAAACACCCGCAACCAGTCAATCATAGCCCAAAGATAAGATGTCTGAAGTCCACTGCACTTACGGTTCTAAATCAATTTGATTGAAGACGTTTGATCATATAACCACAACAAGAACAAACATTAACCATTCAAAGACTCTTTACAAAGATCAACTACATTTTTTCCAAATTGGTTGAACATGTCTTATCATATAAACACCACAAGAACAATTTTTTATAATCACCATTCAAACACTTGAAACAAAGATCATCCATATTATTTTTCAGCTTGATTTAACACAGCCAATGTGCATATTTGTTAACCTCTATTGTCATTTCAGTTAATCTCCTACAGGAGGGAACAGAACCAATGTGCAGACTTGTGGAATTTTACAGTGATTAAACAACCTCTTTGGTCATTTCAGTTCTTCTGTAATATAAAAATTGATCTTGAATAGAATGAAACCAACGTACGTACAATATAAGATCACAAACCAACAGCCATGAAGATCCATCATCAGTAACCTTTTTCACTGAAATCAAAATAATTCACTGAAATCAAAATAATACAAGTCAGTAAAATCAGCCTAAGAAAACTCATCAAATACATAACGAGCTACAGCTTGTTGAGTTAGAATCTGAAATACACAGCTAATAATGAACCAAATCTTGAGCAATATGGTTGGTGTTTATGCATACAACAATAATTCAAATCAAATAGGTTCACAACCTATTCCAATATGGTTGGTGTTTATGATTTTCGCTTTCCTGAATAGATTCAACTTGTTTTCTTTGTGAAGGAATCCTCTACTAAAACTACTGGAGGGGGGTACGAGTTTCCTCCCCTTGAATGCCCCATTTGTGAGCGAGAAGGGCTGCTAACAGCAGAATCAGGAAAATGGGCAAATATCTTCACCATTCAAAACAGACAAGTTGGGAGAATCATATAATTGATTTTCTGAAACACTCAAGCCTGAAGCACAACCATGGAAGCATGGTATGAAGCTTGGGGTTAGGCAAAACCCAGAAAAAGAGAACAAAACCATCCACTTTGCCTCTAATTTCGAGCCCAAAATAGGGGTCTGTGTACATCAGGAAGTCCTGGATTTGAATTACACCATGTATGAGGAGATGGGAAGTGTAGAAGCCTCAACGTGAACAAGCGATTCAATGTAGTAGGCACGTGTTCACGAAGTCAGAAAAACAATAGATATAGCGAGAAGTATGCAACCATACAAGTGAGATCGTCAAATTAAAAATGCAATGCGAGAAATGGGGAGGAGGAAAATGGAATCCGAGGGTCAAACGAGGAGCAGTGATTCCCGATGACTGTAAACGGTCAGACGACAGGAAGTGAAAGAAAGACTATTACCTGAGGGCTGAGGTAGGTGGAAACAAAAAGCTAGGCTGCTGCGAGGTGTGGAGGTCATCAAAAACCTGATGGGGTGGCTAGGGCTTCAGTCATCCAGGGTGATTCGCGATACTTGAAGGCAATGGCGGATCCAGAAATCTACCATAGGGGGGGCTGAATTACTATAAGTAGTGACGATAATGAAAAATAAAAAGAAAAATACACCTAATAAATGTCTCCTTGTCTCCAACATATAAAATAAACTATTTGTAAAAAAATTTAACATAAATGAAATGATAAAATTTAGTACTCAAAATAATAAATTTGTTTAAATATTTAAGGTCATAACTAACACATTATTTGACATGTCTTTCAGATTAAACAACTAGATGATCAACAATATAATCAAAATTCATGATCACTTGATCAGTGCAAATGCATACAATTTACAATGCGTAAGAAAAATAATAGTTATATTAAAAATGAGAACAAAATCATCTTTTAAATGGAGAACAAACATTAAAATATAATATGACATCATTTAGTGGATGATGTCATACTTGGAAGACCCAAAAAGTTATAGCAGTCAAATCTTATACTATAAAAGATATAAATATAATGTACTTGGTATATTATAAGATCTTGACACAATGATCAGTTGAAGGAAACTTCAGAAAGAAAGAAGAAAGAAAATATTTAATGTGATTGTATGAACAACATATGATGGAGAAGCACATTGGAAAATAAAAAGTGAAGAGAATGAACAGAAAAGATCCATGCATATTTTTTATTTAAAAGTTGAAGAAGAGAGATATGAAAGAAAAAATTATATATTTTTATTAACTTCCATTGTACATGTCATCCTCATTTTTCTCTCTCCATTTGATTAAAGTTATATTTACTAGATGGATTTTATCACATTTTCTTCTCCTTCTTACCCCACGATTTATATATTTTTCTCTACTCTTTTTTTACCTTATGCCAATTGAATCATCTTCTTTTCTTTTATAGATAGAAATATTGTCATTATCTTCTCAAGTTCTTGTAAATTTGTAATAATTGTTATTTGTCTTAAAATTTATAATATCTAAATCTTATGTAACTAAAAAAGTTTGCGAAATACCATGTAACAATAAATATTATTTGGATCTATTTCTATATAGTAATATAGATCTTTTCTTAATTTGAGAGTGATTGATTATTAAAAGTTTGAAAAAAAATATATATAAATAAAAGGTGATAGTTTTGCATGTATGGTTATTATTTTTCCCAATGGTGTATAATTATAATTGAGTGAACTTACTCAATTTATAGCTAATAATATTTGTTAATTAATAAGTCAACTATATTACATCAAATTTCAGTTAATAGGTCAACATGATGCATGATATATTTTTATAAACTTTATTTTGTATAACTACTTTCATCTTTTAAGGGTACATACCCCCTAGTCTTATAGAGATTCACATTCAAGCACTGGAGACAATTTGTGTAAGTTTTACCACAATTAATATGAAACTATTAAGAAAAATTTAGTAGGATAGAAACTAAATATATGATTTCTTAAACTCATAATTGATGACATATATATTAAGACGGTAAATTTTATAATTTGTGAGTATATAAGACACACAATCCACAAATATATTAAGTTTAACAATTGCATAGTTCATACAAAGAAGTATGATAGGATTGACTAAAATCATAAAACTAAAAGTTGCATTTTGTACGGTGTAATATTTTTTTTAACAAAATACAAATTTGTACATGGTATCATAGTAATAATAAAAATATTTTTTGGAGGGGGGCTTCAGCCCCGGTAGCCCCCCCTCTGACTACGCCCCTTCCAATAACCCTAGATCAAAGGATGAAGCGGAACCAGTCAGGTTTCAATAACACCGTTGTCAGGTGTAGAAAAACATCACAAAAAGCGACAACTCATAAAACACCCGCAACCAGTCAATCATAGCCCAAAGATAAGATGTCTGAAGTCCACTGCACTTACGGTTCTAAATCAATTTGATTGAAGACGTTTGATCATATAACCACAACAAGAACAAACATTAACCATTCAAAGACTCTGTACAAAGATCAACTACATTTTTTTTCCAAATTGGTTGAACATGTCTTATCATATAAACACCACAAGAACAATTTTTTATAATCACCATTCAAACACTTGAAACAAAGATCATCCATATTATTTTTCAGCTTGATTTAGCACAGCCAATGTGCATATTTGTTAACCTCTATTGTCATTTCAGTTAATCTCCTACAGGAGGGAACAGAACCAACGTGCAGACTTGTGGAATTTTACAGTGATTAAACAACCTCTTTGGTCATTTTAGTTCTTCTGTAATATAAAAATTGATCTTGAATAGAATGAAACCAACGTACGTACAATATAAGATCATGAACCAACAGCCATGAAGATCCATCATCAGTAACCTTTTTCACTGAAATCAAAATAATTCACTGAAATCAAAATAATACAAGTCAGTAAAATCAGCCTAAGCAAACTCATCAAATACATAACGAGCTACAGCTTGTTGAGTCAGAATCTGAAATACACAGCTAATAATGAACCAAATTTAGAGCAATATGGTTGGTGTTTATGCATACATCAATTCAAATCAAATAGGTTCACAGACTATTCCAATATGGTTGGTGTTTATGATTTTCGCTTTCCTGAATAGATTCAACTTGTTTTCTTTGTGAAGGAATCCTCTGCTAAAACTACTGGAGGGGGTACGAGTTTCCTCCCCTTGAACGCCCCATTTGTGAGCGAGAAGGGCTGCTAACAGCAGAATCAGGAAAATGGGCAAATATCTTCACCATTCAAAACAGACAAGTTGGGAGAATCATATAATTGATTTTCTGAAACACTCAAGCCTGAAGCACAACCATGGAAGCATGGTATGAAGCTTGGGGTTAGGCAAAACCCAGAAAAAGAGAACAAAACCATCCACTCTGCCTCTAATTTCGAGCTCAAAATAGGGGTCTGTGTACATCAGGAAGTCCTGGATTTGAATTACGCCATGTATGAGGAGATGGGAAGTGTAGAAGCCTCAACGTGAAAAAAGTGATTCAATGTAGTAGGCACGTGTTCACAAAGTCAGAAAAACAATAGATATAGCGAGAAGTATGCAACCATACAAGTGAGCTCGTCAAATTAAAAATGCAATGCGAGAAATGGGGAGGAGGAAAATGGAATCCGAGGGTCAAGCGAGGAGCAGTGATTCCCGATGACTGTAAACGGGCAGACGACAGGAAGTGAAAGAAAGACTATTACCTGAGGGCTGAGGTAGGTGGAAATGAAAAGCTAGGCTGCTGCGAGGTGTGGAGGTCATCAAAAACCTGATGGGGTGGCTAGGGCTTTAGTCATCCAGGGTGATTTGCGATACTTGAAGGCAATGGTGGATCCAGAAATCTACCATAGGGGGGGCTGAATTACTATAAGTAGTGACGATAATGAAAAATAAAAAGAAAAATACACCTAATAAATGTCTCCTTGTCTCCAACATATAAAATAAACTATTTGTAAAAAAATTTAACATAAATGAAATGATAAAATTTAGTACTCAAAATAATAAATTTGTTTAAATATTTAAGGTCATAACTAACACATTATTTGACATGTCTTTCAGATTAAACAACTAGATGATCAACAATATAATCAAAATTCATGATCACTTGATCAGTGCAAATGCATACAATTTACAATGCGTAAGAAAAATAATAGTTATATTAAAAATGAGAACAAAATCATCTTTTAAATGGAGAACAAACATTAAAATATAATATGACATCATTTAGTGGATGATGTCATACTTGGAATACCCAAAAAGTTATAGCAGTCAAATCTTATACTATAAAAGATATAAATATAATGTACTTGGTATATTATAAGATCTTGACACAATGATCAGTTGAAGGAAACTTCAGAAAGAAAGAAGAAAGAAAATATTTAATGTGATTGTATGAACAACATATGATGGAGAAGCACATTGGAAAATAAAAAGTGAAGAGAATGAACAGAAAAGATCCATGCGTATTTTTTATTTAAAAGTTGAAGAAGAGAGATATGAAAGAAAAAATTATATATTTTTATTAACTTCCATTGTACATGTCATCCTCATTTTTCTCTCTCCATTTGATTAAAGTTATATTTACTAGATGGATTTTATCACATTTTCTTCTCCTTCTTACCCCACGATTTATATATTTTTCTCTACTCTTTTTTTACCTTATGCCAATTGAATCATCTTCTTTTCTTTTATAGATAGAAATATTGTCATTATCTTCTCAAGTTCTTGTAAATTTGTAATAATTGTTATTTGTCTTAAAATTTATAATATCTAAATCATATGTAACTAAAAAAGTTTGCGAAATACCATGTAACAATAAATATTATTTGGATCTATTTCTATATAGTAATATAGATCTTTTCTTAATTTGAGAGTGATTGATTATTAAAAGTTTGAAAAAAAATATATATAAATAAAAGGTGATAGTTGTGCATGTATGGTTATTATTTTTCCCAATGGTGTATAATTATAATTGAGTGAACTTACTCAATTTATAGCTAATAATATTTGTTAATTAATAAGTCAACTATATTACATCAAATTTCAGTTAATAGGTCAACATGATGCATGATATATTTTTATAAACTTTATTTTGTATAACTACTTTCATCTTTTAAGGGTACATACCCCCTAGTCTTATAGAGATTCACATTCAAGCACTGGAGACAATTTGTGTAAGTTTTACCACAATTAATATGAAACTATTAAGAAAAATTTAGTAGGATAGAAACTAAATATATGATTTCTTAAACTCATAATTGATGACATATATATTAAGACGGTAAATTTTATAATTTGTGAGTATATAAGACACACAATCCACAAATATATTAAGTTTAACAATTGCATAGTTCATACAAAGAAGTATGATAGGATTGACTAAAATCATAAAATTAAAAGTTGCATTTTGTACGGTGTAATATTTTTTTTAAAAAAATACAAATTTGTACATGGTATCATAGTAATAATAAAAATATTTTTTGGAGGGGGGCTTCAGCCCCGGTAGCCCCCCCTCTGACTACGCCCCTTCCAATAACCCTAGATCAAAGGATGAAGCGGAACCAGTCAGGTTTCAATAACACCGTTGTCAGGTGTAGAAAAACATCACAAAAAGCGACAACTCATAAAACACCCGCAACCAGTCAATCATAGCCCAAAGATAAGATGTCTGAAGTCCACTGCACTTACGGTTCTAAATCAATTTGATTGAAGACGTTTGATCATATAACCACAACAAGAACAAACATTAACCATTCAAAGACTCTGTACAAAGATCAACTACATTTTTTTTCCAAATTGGTTGAACATGTCTTATCATATAAACACCACAAGAACAATTTTTTATAATCACCATTCAAACACTTGAAACAAAGATCATCCATATTATTTTTCAGCTTGATTTAGCACAGCCAATGTGCATATTTGTTAACCTCTATTGTCATTTCAGTTAATCTCCTACAGGAGGGAACAGAACCAACGTGCAGACTTGTGGAATTTTACAGTGATTAAACAACCTCTTTGGTCATTTTAGTTCTTCTGTAATATAAAAATTGATCTTGAATAGAATGAAACCAACGTACGTACAATATAAGATCATGAACCAACAGCCATGAAGATCCATCATCAGTAACCTTTTTCACTGAAATCAAAATAATTCACTGAAATCAAAATAATACAAGTCAGTAAAATCAGCCTAAGCAAACTCATCAAATACATAACGAGCTACAGCTTGTTGAGTCAGAATCTGAAATACACAGCTAATAATGAACCAAATCTAGAGCAATATGGTTGGTGTTTATGCATACAGCAATTCAAATCAAATAGGTTCACAGACTATTCCAATATGGTTGGTGTTTATGATTTTCGCTTTCCTGAATAGATTCAACTTGTTTTCTTTGTGAAGGAATCCTCTACTAAAACTACTGGAGGGGGGTACGAGTTTCCTCCCCTTGAACGCCCCATTTGTGAGTGAGAAGGGCTGCTAACAGCAGAATCAGGAAAATGGGCAAATATCTTCACCATTCAAAACAGACAAGTTGGGAGAATCATATAATTGATTTTCTAAAACACTCAAGCCTGAAGCACAACCATGGAAGCATGGTATGAAGCTTGGGGTTAGGAAAAACCCAGAAAAAGAGAACAAAACCATCCACTCTGCCTCTAATTTCGAGCCCAAAATAGGGGTCTGTGTACATCAGGAAGTCCTGGATTTGAATTACGCCATGTATGAGGAGATGGGAAGTGTAGAAGCCTCAACGTGAAAAAGTGATTCAATGTAGTAGGCACGTGTTCACGAAGTCAGAAAAACAATAGATATAGCGAGAAGTATGCAACCATACAAGTGATCTCGTCAAATTAAAAATGCAATGCGAGAAATGGGGAGGAGGAAAATGGAATCCGAGGGTCAAGCGAGGAGCAGTGATTCCCGATGACTGTAAACAGGCAGACGACAGGAAGTGAAAGAAAGACTATTACCTGAGGGCTGAGGTAGGTGGAAATGAAAAGCTAGGCTGCTGCGAGGTGTGGAGGTCATCAAAAACCTGATGGGGTGGCTAGGGCTTTAGTCATCCAGGGTGATTTGCGATACTTGAAGGCAATGGCGGATCCAGAAATCTACCATAGGGGGGGCTGAATTACTATAAGTAGTGACGATAATGAAAAATAAAAAGAAAAATACACCTAATAAATGTCTCCTTGTCTCCAACATATAAAATAAACTATTTGTAAAAAAATTTAACATAAATGAAATGATAAAATTTAGTACTCAAAATAATAAATTTGTTTAAATATTTAAGGTCATAACTAACACATTATTTGACATGTCTTTCAGATTAAACAACTAGATGATCAACAATATAATCAAAATTCATGATCACTTGATCAGTGCAAATGCATACAATTGACAATGCGTAAGAAAAATAATAGTTATATTAAAAATGAGAACAAAATCATCTTTTAAGTGGAGAACAAACATTAAAATATAATATGACATCATTTAGTGGATGATGTCATACTTGGAAGACCCAAAAAGTTATAGCAGTCAAATCTTATACTATAAAAGATATAAATATAATGTACTTGGTATATTATAAGATCTTGACACAATGATCAGTTGAAGGAAACTTCAGAAAGAAAGAAGAAAGAAAATATTTAATGTGATTGTATGAACAACATATGATGGAGAAGCACATTGGAAAATAAAAAGTGAAGAGAATGAACAGAAAAGATCCATGCGTATTTTTTATTTGAAACTTGAAGAAGAGAGATATGAAAGAAAAAATTATATATTTTTATTAACTTCCAATCTACATGCCATCCTCATGTTTCTCTCTCCATTTGATTAAAGTTATATTTACTAGATGGATTTTATCACATTTTCTTCTCCTTCTTACCCCACGATTTATATATTTTTCTCTACTCTTTTTTTACCTTATGCCAATTGAATCATCTTCTTTTCTTTTATAGATAGAAATATTGTCATTATCTTCTCAAGTTCTTGTAAATTTGTAATAATTGTTATTTGTCTTAAAATTTATAATATCTAAATCTTATGTAACTAAAAAAGTTTGTGAAATACCATGTAACAATAAATATTATTTGGATCTATTTCTATATAGTAATATAGATCTTTTCTTAATTTGAGAGTGATTGATTATTAAAAGTTTGAAAAAATATATATAAATAAAAGGTGATAGTTGTGCATGTATGGTTATTATTTTTCCCAATGGTGTATAATTATAATTGAGTGAACTTACTCAATTTATAGCTAATAATATTTGTTAATTAATAAGTCAACTATATTACATCAAATTTCAGTTAATAGGTCAACATGATGCATGATATATTTTTATAAACTTTATTTTGTATAACTACTTTCATCTTTTAAGAGTACATACCCCCTAGTCTTATAGAGATTCACATTCAAGCACTGGAGACAATTTGTGTAAGTTTTACCACAATTAATATGAAACTATTAAGAAAATTTTAGTAGGATAGAAACTAAATATATGATTTCTTAAACTCATAATTGATGACATATATATTAAGACGGTAAATTTTATAATTTGTGAGTATATAAGACACACAATCCACAAATATATTAAGTTTAACAATTGCGTAGTTCATACAAAGAAGTATGATAGGATTGACTAAAATCATAAAATTAAAAGTTGCATTTTGTACGGTGTAATATTTTTTTTAACAAAATACAAATTTGTACATGGTATCATAGTAATAATAAAAATATTTTTTGGAGGGGGGCTTCAGCCCCGGTAGCCCCCCCTCTGATTACGCCCCTGCCAATAACCCTAGATCAAAGGATGAAGCGGAACCAGTCAGGTTTCAATAACACCGTTGTCAGGTGTAGAAAAACATCACAAAAAGTGACAACTCATAAAACACCCGCAACCAGTCAATCATAGCCCAAAGATAAGATGTCTGAAGTCCACTGCACTTACGGTTCTAAATCAATTTGATTGAAGACGTTTGATCATATAACCACAACAAGAACAAACATTAACCATTCAAAGACTCTGTACAAAGATCAACTACATTTTTTTCCAAATTGGTTGAACATGTCTTATCATATAAACACCACAAGAACAATTTTTTATAATCACCATTCAAACACTTGAAACAAAGATCATCCATATTATTTTTCAGCTTGATTTAACACAGCCAATGTGCATATTTGTTAACCTCTATTGTCATTTCAGTTAATCTCCTACAGGAGGGAACAGAACCAACGTGCAGACTTGTGGAATTTTACAGTGATTAAACAACCTCTTTGGTCATTTCAGTTCTTCTATAATATAAAAATTGATCTTGAATAGAATGAAACCAACGTACGTACAATATAAGATCACGAACCAACAGCCATGAAGATCCATCATCAGTAACCTTTTTCACTGAAATCAAAATAATTCACTGAAATCAAAATAATACAAGTCAGTAAAATCAGCCTAAGAAAACTCATCAAATACATAACGAGCTACAGCTTGTTGAGTTAGAATCTGAAATACACAGCTAATAATGAACCAAATCTTGAGCAATATGGTTGGTGTTTATGCATACAACAATAATTCAAATCAAATAGGTTCACAACCTATTCCAATATGGTTGGTGTTTATGATTTTTGCTTTCTTGAATAGATTCAACTTGTTTTCTTTGTGAAGGAATCCTCTACTAAAACTACTGGAGGGGGGTACGAGTTTCCTCCCCTTGAATGCCCCATTTGTGAGCGAGAAGGGCTGCTAACAGCAGAATCAGGAAAATGGGCAAATATCTTCACCATTCAAAACAGACAAGTTGGGAGAATCATATAATTGATTTTCTGAAACACTCAAGCCTGAAGCACAACCATGGAAGCATGGTATGAAGCTTGGGGTTAGGCAAAACCCAGAAAAAGAGAACAAAACCATCCACTTTGCCTCTAATTTCGAGCCCAAAATAGGGGTCTGTGTACATGAGTAAGTCCTGGATTTGAATTACACCATGTATGAGGAGATGGGAAGTGTAGAAGCCTCAACGTGAACAAGCGATTCAATGTAGTAGGCACGTGTTCACGAAGTCAGAAAAACAATAGATATAGCGAGAAGTATGCAACCATACAAGTGAGATCGTCAAATTAAAAATGCAATGCGAGAAATGGGGAGGAGGAAAATGGAATCCGAGGGTCAAGCGAGGAGCAGTGATTCCCGATGACTGTAAACGGTCAGACGACAGGAAGTGAAAGAAAGACTATTACCTGAGGGCTGAGGTAGGTGGAAACAAAAAGCTAGGCTGCTGCGAGGTGTGGAGGTCATCAAAAACCTGATGGGGTGGCTAGGGCTTCAGTCATCCAGGGTGATTCGCGATACTTGAAGGCAATGGCGGATCCAGAAATCTACCATAGGGGGGGCTGAATTACTATAAGTAGTGACGATAATGAAAAATAAAAAGAAAAATACACCTAATAAATGTCTCCTTGTCTCCAACATATAAAATAAACTATTTGTAAAAAAATTTAACATAAATGAAATGATAAAATTTAGTACTCAAAATAATAAATTTGTTTAAATATTTAAGGTCATAACTAACACATTATTTGACATGTCTTTCAGATTAAACAACTAGATGATCAACAATATAATCAAAATTCATGATCACTTGATCAGTGCAAATGCATACAATTTACAATGCGTAAGAAAAATAATAGTTATATTAAAAATGAGAACAAAATCATCTTTTAAATGGAGAACAAACATTAAAATATAATATGACATCATTTAGTGGATGATGTCATACTTGGAAGACCCAAAAAGTTATAGCAGTCAAATCTTATACTATAAAAGATATAAATATAATGTACTTGGTATATTATAAGATCTTGACACAATGATCAGTTGAAGGAAACTTCAGAAAGAAAGAAGAAAGAAAATATTTAATGTGATTGTATGAACAACATATGACGGAGAAGCACATTGGAAAATAAAAAGTGAAGAGAATGAACAGAAAAGATCCATGCGTATTTTTTATTTAAAAGTTGAAGAAGAGAGATATGAAAGAAAAAATTATATATTTTTATTAACTTCCATTGTACATGTCATCCTCATTTTTCTCTCTCCATTTGATTAAAGTTATATTTACTAGATGGATTTTATCACATTTTCTTCTCCTTCTTACCCCACGATTTATATATTTTTCTCTACTCTTTTTTTACCTTATGCCAATTGAATCATCTTCTTTTCTTTTATAGATAGAAATATTGTCATTATCTTCTCAAGTTCTTGTAAATTTGTAATAATTGTTATTTGTCTTAAAATTTATAATATCTAAATCTTATGTAACTAAAAAAGTTTGCGAAATACCATGTAACAATAAATATTATTTGGATCTATTTCTATATAGTAATATAGATCTTTTCTTAATTTGAGAGTGATTGATTATTAAAAGTTTGAAAAAAAATATATATAAATAAAAGGTGATAGTTGTGCATGTATGGTTATTATTTTTCCCAATGGTGTATAATTATAATTGAGTGAACTTACTCAATTTATAGCTAATAATATTTGTTAATTAATAAGTCAACTATATTACATCAAATTTCAGTTAATAGGTCAACATGATGCATGATATATTTTTATAAACTTTATTTTGTATAACTACTTTCATCTTTTAAGGGTACATACCCCCTAGTCTTATAGAGATTCACATTCAAGCACTGGAGACAATTTGTGTAAGTTTTACCACAATTAATATGAAACTATTAAGAAAAATTTAGTAGGATAGAAACTAAATATATGATTTCTTAAACTCATAATTGATGACATATATATTAAGACGGTAAATTTTATAATTTGTGAGTATATAAGACACACAATCCACAAATATATTAAGTTTAACAATTGCATAGTTCATACAAAGAAGTATGATAGGATTGACTAAAATCATAAAATTAAAAGTTGCATTTTGTATGGTGTAATATTTTTTTTAACAAAATACAAATTTGTACATGGTATCATAGTAATAATAAAAATATTTTTTGGAGGGGGGCTTCAGCCCCGGTAGCCCCCCCTCTGACTACGCCCCTTCCAATAACCCTAGATCAAAGGATGAAGCGGAACCAGTCAGGTTTCAATAACACCGTTGTCAGGTGTAGAAAAACATCACAAAAAGCGACAACTCATAAAACACCCGCAACCAGTCAATCATAGCCCAAAGATAAGATGTCTGAAGTCCACTGCACTTACGGTTCTAAATCAATTTGATTGAAGACGTTTGATCATATAACCACAACAAGAACAAACATTAACCATTCAAAGACTCTGTACAAAGATCAACTACATTTTTTTTCCAAATTGGTTGAACATGTCTTATCATATAAACACCACAAGAACAATTTTTTATAATCACCATTCAAACACTTGAAACAAAGATCATCCATATTATTTTTCAGCTTGATTTAGCACAGCCAATGTGCATATTTGTTAACCTCTATTGTCATTTCAGTTAATCTCCTACAGGAGGGAACAGAACCAACGTGCAGACTTGTGGAATTTTACAGTGATTAAACAACCTCTTTGGTCATTTCAGTTCTTCTGTAATATAAAAATTGATCTTGAATAGAATGAAACCAACGTACGTACAATATAAGATCATGAACCAACAGCCATGAAGATCCATCATCAGTAACCTTTTTCACTGAAATCAAAATAATTCACTGAAATCAAAATAATACAAGTCAGTAAAATCAGCCTAAGCAAACTCATCAAATACATAACGAGCTACAGCTTGTTGAGTCAGAATCTGAAATACACAGCTAATAATGAACCAAATCTAGAGCAATATGGTTGGTGTTTATGCATACAACAATTCAAATCAAATAGGTTCACAGACTATTCCAATATGGTTGGTGTTTATGATTTTCGCTTTCCTGAATAGATTCAACTTGTTTTCTTTGTGAAGGAATCCTCTACTAAAACTACTGGAGGGGGTACGAGTTTCCTCCCCTTGAACGCCCCATTTGTGAGCGAGAAGGGCTACTAACAGCAGAATCAGGAAAATGGGCAAATATCTTCACCATTCAAAACAGACAAGTTGGGAGAATCATATAATTGATTTTCTGAAACACTCAAGCCTGAAGCACAACCATGGAAGCATGGTATGAAGCTTGGGGTTAGGCAAAACCCAGAAAAAGAGAACAAAACCATCCACTCTGCCTCTAATTTCGAGCCCAAAATAGGGGTCTGTGTACATCAGGAAATCCTGGATTTGAATTACGCCATGTATGAGGAGATGGGAAGTGTAGAAGCCTCAACGTGAAAAAGTGATTCAATGTAGTAGGCACGTGTTCACGAAGTCAGAAAAACAATAGATATAGCGAGAAGTATGCAACCATACAAGTGAGCTCGTCAAATTAAAAATGCAATGCGAGAAATGGGGAGGAGGAAAATGGAATCCGAGGGTCAAGCGAGGAGCAGTGATTCCCGATGACTGTAAACGGGCAGACGACAGGAAGTGAAAGAAAGACTATTACCTGAGGGCTGAGGTAGGTGGAAATGAAAAGCTAGGCTGCTGCGAGGTGTGGAGGTCATCAAAAACCTGATGGGGTGGCTAGGGCTTTAGTCATCCAGGGTGATTTGCGATACTTGAAGGCAATGGCGGATCCAGAAATCTACCATAGGGGGGGCTGAATTACTATAAGTAGTGACGATAATGAAAAATAAAAAGAAAAATACACCTAATAAATGTCTCCTTGTCTCCAACATATAAAATAAACTATTTGTAAAAAAATTTAACATAAATGAAATGATAAAATTTAGTACTCAAAATAATAAATTTGTTTAAATATTTAAGGTCATAACTAACACATTATTTGACATGTCTTTCAGATTAAACAACTAGATGATCAACAATATAATCAAAATTCATGATCACTTGATCAGTGCAAATGCATACAATTGACAATGCGTAAGAAAAATAATAGTTATATTAAAAATGAGAACAAAATCATCTTTTAAGTGGAGAACAAACATTAAAATATAATATGACATCATTTAGTGGATGATGTCATACTTGGAAGACCCAAAAAGTTATAGCAGTCAAATCTTATACTATAAAAGATATAAATATAATGTACTTGGTATATTATAAGATCTTGACACAATGATCAGTTGAAGGAAACTTCAGAAAGAAAGAAGAAAGAAAATATTTAATGTGATTGTATGAACAACATATGATGGAGAAGCACATTGGAAAATAAAAAGTGAAGAGAATGAACAGAAAAGATCCATGCGTATTTTTTATTTAAAACTTGAAGAAGAGAGATATGAAAGAAAAAATTATATATTTTTATTAACTTCCATTCTACATGCCATCCTCATGTTTCTCTCTCCATTTGATTAAAGTTATATTTACTAGATGGATTTTATCACATTTTCTTCTCCTTCTTACCCCACGATTTATATATTTTTCTCTACTCTTTTTTTACCTTATGCCAATTGAATCATCTTCTTTTCTTTTATAGATAGAAATATTGTCATTATCTTCTCAAGTTCTTGTAAATTTGTAATAATTGTTATTTGTCTTAAAATTTATAATATCTAAATCTTATGTAACTAAAAAAGTTTGTGAAATACCATGTAACAATAAATATTATTTGGATCTATTTCTATATAGTAATATAGATCTTTTCTTAATTTGAGAGTGATTGATTATTAAAAGTTTGAAAAAAAATATATAAATAAAAGGTGATAGTTGTGCATGTATGGTTATTATTTTTCCCAATGGTGTATAATTATAATTGAGTGAACTTACTCAATTTATAGCTAATAATATTTGTTAATTAATAAGTCAACTATATTACATCAAATTTCAGTTAATAGGTCAACATGATGCATGATATATTTTTATAAACTTTATTTTGTATAACTACTTTCATCTTTTAAGGGTACATACCCCCTAGTCTTATAGAGATTCATATTCAAGCACTGGAGACAATTTGTGTAAATCTTACCACAATTAATATGAAACTATTAAGAAAATTTTAGTAGGATAGAAACTAAATATATGATTTCTTAAACTCATAATTGATGACATATATATTAAGACGGTAAATTTTATAATTTGTGAGTATATAAGACACACAATCCACAAATATATTAAGTTTAACAATTGCGTAGTTCATACAAAGAAGTATGATAGGATTGACTAAAATCATAAAATTAAAAGTTGCATTTTGTACGGTGTAATATTTTTTTTAACAAAATACAAATTTGTACATGGTATCATAGTAATAATAAAAATATTTTTTGGAGGGGGGCTTCAGCCCCGGTAGCCCCCCCTCTGATTACGCCCCTGCCAATACCCCTAGATCAAAGGATGAAGCGGAACCAGTCAGGTTTCAATAACACCGTTGTCAGGTGTAGAAAAACATCACAAAAAGCGACAACTCATAAAACACCCGCAACCAGTCAATCATAGCCCAAAGATAAGATGTCTGAAGTCCACTGCACTTACGGTTCTAAATCAATTTGATTGAAGACGTTTGATCATATAACCACAACAAGAACAAACATTAACCATTCAAAGACTCTGTACAAAGATCAACTACATTTTTTTCCAAATTGGTTGAACATGTCTTATCATATAAACACCACAAGAACAATTTTTTATAATCACCATTCAAACACTTGAAACAAAGATCATCCATATTATTTTTCAGCTTGATTTAACACAGCCAATGTGCATATTTGTTAACCTCTATTGTCATTTCAGTTAATCTCCTACAGGAGGGAACAGAACCAACGTGCAGACTTGTGGAATTTTACAGTGATTAAACAACCTCTTTGGTCATTTCAGTTCTTCTATAATATAAAAATTGATCTTGAATAGAATGAAACCAACGTACGTACAATATAAGATCACGAACCAACAGCCATGAAGATCCATCATCAGTAACCTTTTTCACTGAAATCAAAATAATTCACTGAAATCAAAATAATACAAGTCAGTAAAATCAGCCTAAGAAAACTCATCAAATACATAACGAGCTACAGCTTGTTGAGTTAGAATCTGAAATACACAGCTAATAATGAACCAAATCTTGAGCAATATGGTTGGTGTTTATGCATACAACAATAATTCAAATCAAATAGGTTCACAACCTATTCCAATATGGTTGGTGTTTATGATTTTCACTTTCCTGAATAGATTCAACTTGTTTTCTTTGTGAAGGAATCCTCTACTAAAACTACTGGAGGGGGGTACGAGTTTCCTCCCCTTGAATGCCCCATTTGTGAGCGAGAAGGGCTGCTAACAGCAGAATCAGGAAAATGGGCAAATATCTTCACCATTCAAAACAGACAAGTTGGGAGAATCATATAATTGATTTTCTGAAACACTCAAGCCTGAAGCACAACCATGGAAGCATGGTATGAAGCTTGGGGTTAGGCAAAACCCAGAAAAAGAGAACAAAACCATCCACTTTGCCTCTAATTTCGAGCCCAAAATAGGGGTCTGTGTACATCAGGAAGTCCTGGATTTGAATTACACCATGTATGAGGAGATGGGAAGTGTAGAAGCCTCAACGTGAACAAGCGATTCAATGTAGTAGGCACGTGTTCACGAAGTCAGAAAAACAATAGATATAGCGAGAAGTATGCAACCATACAAGTGAGATCGTCAAATTAAAAATGCAATGCGAGAAATGGGGAAGAGGAAAATGGAATCCGAGGGTCAAGCGAGGAGCAGTGATTCCCGATGACTGTAAACGGTCAGACGACAGGAAGTGAAAGAAAGACTATTACCTGAGGGCTGAGGTAGGTGGAAACAAAAAGCTAGGCTGCTGCGAGGTGTGGAGGTCATCAAAAACCTGATGGGGTGGCTAGGGCTTCAGTCATCCAGGGTGATTCGCGATACTTGAAGGCAATGGCGGATCCAGAAATCTACCATAGGGGGGGCTGAATTACTATAAGTAGTGACGATAATGAAAAATAAAAAGAAAAATACACCTAATAAATGTCTCCTTGTCTCCAACATATAAAATAAACTATTTGTAAAAAAATTTAACATAAATGAAATGATAAAATTTAGTACTCAAAATAATAAATTTGTTTAAATATTTAAGGTCATAACTAACACATTATTTGACATGTCTTTCAGATTAAACAACTAGATGATCAACAATATAATCAAAATTCATGATCACTTGATCAGTGCAAATGCATACAATTTACAATGCGTAAGAAAAATAATAGTTATATTAAAAATGAGAACAAAATCATCTTTTAAATGGAGAACAAACATTAAAATATAATATGACATCATTTAGTGGATGATGTCATACTTGGAAGACCCAAAAAGTTATAGCAGTCAAATCTTATACTATAAAAGATATAAATATAATGTACTTGGTATATTATAAGATCTTGACACAATGATCAGTTGAAGGAAACTTCAGAAAGAAAGAAGAAAGAAAATATTTAATGTGATTGTATGAACAATATATGATGGAGAAGCACATTGGAAAATAAAAAGTGAAGAGAATGAACAGAAAAGATCCATGCATATTTTTTATTTAAAAGTTGAAGAAGAGAGATATGAAAGAAAAAATTATATATTTTTATTAACTTCCATTGTACATGTCATCCTCATTTTTCTCTCTCCATTTGATTAAAGTTATATTTACTAGATGGATTTTATCACATTTTCTTCTCCTTCTTACCCCACGATTTATATATTTTTCTCTACTCTTTTTTTACCTTATGCCAATTGAATCATCTTCTTTTCTTTTATAGATAGAAATATTGTCATTATCTTCTCAAGTTCTTGTAAATTTGTAATAATTGTTATTTGTCTTAAAATTTATAATATCTAAATCTTATGTAACTAAAAAAGTTTGTGAAATACCATGTAACAATAAATATTATTTGGATCTATTTCTATATAGTAATATAGATCTTTTCTTAATTTGAGAGTGATTGATTATTAAAAGTTTGAAAAAAAAATATAAATAAAAGGTGATAGTTGTGAATGTATGGTTATTATTTTTCCCAATGGTGTATAATTATAATTGAGTGAACTTACTCAATTTATAGCTAATAATATTTGTTAATTAATAAGTCAACTATATTACATCAAATTTCAGTTAATAGGTCAACATTATGCATGATATATTTTTATAAACTTTATTTTGTATAACTACTTTCATCTTTTAAGGGTACATACCCCCTAGTCTTATAGAGATTCACATTCAAGCACTGGAGACAATTTTTGTAAGTCTTACCACAATTAATATGAAACTATTAAGAAAATTTTAGTAGGATAGAAACTAAATATATGATTTCTTAAACTCATAATTGATGACATATATATTAAGACGGTAAATTTTATAATTTGCGAGTATATAAGACACACAATCCACAAATATATTAAGTTTAACAATTGCGTAGTTCATACAAAAAAGTATGATAGGATTGACTAAAATCATAAAATTAAAAGTTGCATTTTGTACGGTGTAATATTTTTTTTAACAAAATACAAATTTGTACATGGTATCATAGTAATAATAAAAATATTTTTTGGAGGGGGGCTTCAGCCCCGGTAGCCCCCCCTCTGACTACGCCCCTGCCAATAACCCTAGATCAAAGGATGAAGCGGAACCAGTCAGGTTTCAATAACACCGTTGTCAGATGTAGAAAAACATCACAAAAAGCGACAACTCATAAAACACCCGCAACCAGTCAATCATAGCCCAAAGATAAGATGTCTGAAGTCCACTGCACTTACGGTTCTAAATCAATTTGATTGAAGACGTTTGATCATATAACCATAACAAGAACAAACATTAACCATTCTAAGACTCTGTACAAAGATCAACTACATTTGTTTCCAAATTGGTTGAACATGTCTTATCATATAAACACCACAAGAACAATTTTTTATAATCACCATTCAAACACTTGAAACAAAGATCATCCATATTATTTTTCAGCTTGATTTAGCATAGCCAATGTGCATATTTGTTAACCTCTATTGTCATTTCAATTAATCTCCTACAGGAGGGAACAGAACCAACGTGCAGACTTGTGGAATTTTACAGTGATTAAACAACCTCTTTGGTCATTTCCGTTCTTCTGTAATATAAAAATTGATCTTGAATAGAATGAAACCAACGTACGTACAATATAAGATCATGAACCAACAGCCATGAAGATCCATCATCAGTAACCTTTTTCACTGAAATCAAAATAATTCACTGAAATCAAAATAATACAAGTCAGTAAAATCAGCCTAAGCAAACTCATCAAATACATAACGAGCTGCAGCTTGTTGAGTTAGAATCTGAAATACACAGCTAATAATGAACCAAATCTAGAGCAATATGGTTGGTGTTTATGCATACAGCAATTCAAATCAAATAGGTTCACAAACTATTCCAATATGGTTGGTGTTTATGATTTTCGCTTTCCTGAATAGATTCAACTTGTTTTCTTTGTGAAGGAATCCTCTACTAAAACTACTGGAGGGGGTACGAGTTTCCTCCCCTTGAACGCCCCATTTCTGAGCGAGAAGGGCTGCTAACAGCAGAATCAGGAAAATGGGCAAATATCTTCACCATTCAAAACAGACAAGTTGGGAGAATCGTATAATTGATTTTCTGAAACACTCAAGCCTGAAGCACAACCATGGAAGCATGGTATGAAGCTTGGGGTTAGGCAAAACCCAGAAAAAGAGAACAAAACCATCCACTCTTCCTCTAATTTTGAGCCCAAAATAGGGGTCTGTGTACATCAGGAAGTCCTGGATTTGAATTACGCCATGTATGAGGAGATGGGAAGTGTAGAAGCCTCAACGTGAACAAGCGATTCAATGTAGTAGGCACGTGTTCACGAAGTCAGAAAAACAATAGATATAGCGAGAAGTATGCAACCATACAAGTGAGCTCATCAAATTAAAAATGCAATGCGAGAAATGGGGAGGAGGAAAATGGAATCCGAGGGTCAAGCGAGGAGCAGTGATTCCTGATGACTGTAAACGGGCAGACGAAAGGAAGTGAAAGAAAGACTATTACCTGAGGGCTGAGGTAGGTGGAAACGAAAAGCTAGGCTGCTGCGAGGTGTGGAGGTCATCAACAACCTGATGGGGTGGCTAGGGCTTTAGTCATCCAGGGTGATTTGCGATACTTGAAGGCAGTGGCGGATCCAGAAATCTACCATAGGGGGGGGCTGAATTACTATAAGTAGTGACGATAATGAAAAATAAAAAGAAAAATACACCTAATAAATGTCTCCTTGTCTCCAACATATAAAATAAACTATTTGTAAAAAAAATTAACATAAATGAAATGATAAAATTTAGTACTCAAAATAATAAATTTGTTTAAATATTTAAGGTCATAACTAACACATTATTTGACATGTCTTTCAGATTAAACAACTAGATGATCAACAATATAATCAAAATTCATGATCACTTGATCAGTGCAAATGCATACAATTGACAATGCGTAAGAAAAATAATAGTTATATTAAAAATGAGAACAAAATCATCTTTTAAGTGGAGAACAAACATTAAAATATAATATGACATCATTTAGTGGATGATGTCATACTTGGAAGACCCAAAAAGTTATAGCAGTCAAATCTTATACTATAAAAGATATAAATATAATGTACTTGGTATATTATAAGATCTTGACACAATGATCAGTTGAAGGAAACTTCAGAAAGAAAGAAGAAAGAAAATATTTAATGTGATTGTATGAACAACATATGATGGAGAAGCACATTGGAAAATAAAAAGTGAAGAGAATGAACAGAAAAGATCCATGCGTATTTTTTATTTAAAAGTTGAAGAAGAGAGATATGAAATAAAAAATTATATATTTTTATTAACTTCCATTCTACATGTCATCCTCATGTTTCTCTCTCCATTTGATTAAAGTTATATTTACTAGATGGATTTTATCACATTTTCTTGTCCTTCTTACCCCACGATTTATATATTTTTCTCTACTCTTTTTTTACCTTATGCCAATTGAATCATCTTCTTTTCTTTTATAGATAGAAATATTGTCATTATCTTCTCAAGTTCTTGTAAATTTGTAATAATTGTTATTTGTCTTAAAATTTATAATATCTAAATCTTATGTAACTAAAAAAGTTTGCGAAATACCATGTAACAATAAATATTATTTGGATCTATTTCTATATAGTAATATAGATCTTTTCTTAATTTGAGAGTGATTGATTATTAAAAGTTTGAAAGAAAAATATATAAATAAAAGGTGATAGTTGTGCATGTATGGTTATTATTTTTCTCAATGGTGTATAATTATAATTGAGTGAACTTACTCAATTTATAACTAATAATATTTGTTAATTAATAAGTCAACTATATTACATCAAATTTCAGTTAATAGGTCAACATGATGCATGATATATTTTTATAAACTTTATTTTGTATAACTACTTTCATCTTTTAAGGGTACATACCCCCTAGTCTTATAGAGATTCACATTCAAGCACTGGAGACAATTTGTGTAAGTCTTACCACAATTAATATGAAATTATTAAGAAAATTTTAGTAGGATAGAAACTAAATATATGATTTCTTAAACTCATAATTGATGACATATATATTAAGACGGTAAATTTTATAATTTGTGAGTATATAAGACACACAATCCACAAATATATTAAGTTTAACAATTGCGTAGTTCATACAAAGAAGTATGATAGGATTGACTAAAATCATAAAATTAAAAGTTGCATTTTGTACGGTGTAATATTTTCTTAACAAAATACAAATTTGTACATGGTATCATAGTAATAATAAAAATATTTTTTGGAGGGGGGCTTCAGCCCCGGTAGCCCCCCCTCTGACTACGCCCCTGCCAATAACCCTAGATCAAAGGATGAAGTGGAACCAGTCAGGTTTCAATAACACCGTTGTCAGGTGTAGAAAAACATCACAAAAAGCGACAACTCATAAAACACCAGCAACCAGTCAATCATAGCCCAAAGATAAGATGTCTGAAGTCCACTGCACTTACGGTTCTAAATCAATTTGATTGAAGACATTTGATCATATAACCACAATAAGAACAAACATTAACCATTCAAAGACTCTTTACAAAGATCAACTACATTTTTTTTCAAATTGGTTGAACATGTCTTATCATATAAACACCACAAGAACAATTTTTTATAATCACCATTCAAACACTTGAAACAAAGATCATCCATATTATTTTTCAGCTTGATTGAACACAGCCAATGTGCATATTTGTTAACCTCTATTGTCATTTCAGTTAATCTCCTGCAGGAGGGAACAGAACCAACGTGCAGACTTGTGGAATTTTACAGTGATTAAACAACCTCTTTGGTCATTTCAGTTCTTCTGTAATATAAAAATTGATCTTGAATAGAATGAAACCAACGTACGTACAATATAAGATCACGAACCAACAACCATGAAGATCCATCATCAGTAACCTTTTTCACTGAAATCAAAATAATTCACTGAAATCAAAATAATACAAGTCAGTAAAATCAGCCTAAGCAAACTCATCAAATACATAACGAGCTACAGCTTGTTGAGTCAGAATCTGAAATACACAGCTAATAATGAACAAAATCTAGAGCAATATGGTTGGTGTTTATGCATACAACAATTCAAATCAAATAGGTTCACAGACTATTCCAATATGGTTGGTGTTTATGATTTTCACTTTCCTGAATAGATTCAACTTGTTTTCTTTGTGAAGGAATCCTCTACTAAAACTACTGGAGGGGGGTACGAGTTTCCTCCCCTTGAACGTCCCATTTGTGAGCGAGAAGGGCTGCTAACAGCAGAATCAGGAAAATGGGAAAATATCTTCACCATTCAAAACAGACAAGTTGGGAGAATCGTATAATTGATTTTCTGAAACACTCAAGCCTGAAGCACAACCATGGAAGCATGGTATGAAGCTTGGGGTTAGGCAAAACCCAGAAAAAGAGAACAAAACCATCCACTCTGCCTCTAATTTCGTGCCCAAAATAGGGGTCTGTGTACATCAGGAAGTCCTGGATTTGAATTACGCCATGTATGAGGAGATGGGAAGTGTAGAAGCCTCAGCGTGAACAAGCGATTAAATGTAGTAGGCACGTGTTCACGAAGTCAGAAAAACAATAGATATAGCGAGAAGTATGCAACCATACAAGTGAGCTCGTCAAATTAAAAATGCAATGCGAGAAATGGGTTGTAGGAAAATGGAATCCGAGGGTCAAGCGAGGAGCAATGATTCCCGATGACTGTAAACGGGCAGACGACAGGAAGTGAAAGAAAGACTATTATCTGAGGGCTGAGGTAGGTGGAAACGAAAAGCTAGGCTGCTGCGAGGTGTGGAGGTCATCAACAACCTGATGGGGTGGCTAGGGCTTTAGTCATCTAGGGTGATTCGCGATACTTGAAGGCAGTGGCGGATCCAGAAATCTACCATAGGGGGGGCTGAATTACTATAAGTAGTGACGATAATGAAAAATAAAAAGAAAAATACACCTAATAAATGTCTCCTTGTCTCCAACATATAAAATAAACTATTTGTAAAAAAATTTAACATAAATGAAATGATAAAATTTAGTACTCAAAATAATAAATTTGTTTAAATATTTAAGGTCATAACTAACACATTATTTGACATGTCTTTCAGATTAAACAACTAGATGATCAACAATATAATCAAAATTCATGATCACTTGATCAGTGCAAATGCATACAATTGGCAATGCGTAAGAAAAATAACAGTTATATCAAAAATGAGAACAAAATCATCTTTTAAGTGGAGAACAAACTTTAAAATATAATATGACATCATTTAGTGGATGATGTCATACTTGGAAGACCCAAAAAGTTATAGCAGTCAAATCTTATACTATAAAAGATATAAATATAATGTACTTGGTATATTATAAGATCTTGACACAATGATCAGTTGAAGGAAACTTCAGAAAGAAAGAAGAAAGAAAATATTTAATGTGATTGTATGAACAACATATGATGGAGAAGCACATTAGAAAATAAAAAGTGAAGAGAATGAACAGAAAAGATCCATGCGTATTTTTTATTTAAAAGTTGATGAAGAGAGATATGAAAGAAAAAATTATATATTTTTATTAACTTCCATTGTACATGTCATCCTCATTTTTCTCTCTCCATTTGATTAAAGTTATATTTACTAGATGGATTTTATCACATTTTCTTCTCCTTCTTACCCCACGATTTATATATTTTTCTCTACTCTTTTTTTACCTTATGCCAATTGAATCATCTTCTTTTCTTTTATAGAGAGAAATATTGTCATTATCTTCTCAAGTTCTTGTAAATTTGTAATAATTGTTATTTGTCTTAAAATTTATAATATCTAAATCTTATGTAACGCAAAAAGTTTGTGAAATACCATGTAACAATAAATATTATTTGGATCTATTTCTATATAGTAATATAAATCTTTTCTTAATTTGAGAGTGATTGATTATTAAAAGTTTGAAAGAAAAATATATAAATAAAAGGTGATAGTTGTGCATGTATGGTTATTATTTTTCCCAATGGTGTATAATTATAATTGAGTGAACTTACTCAATTTATAGCTAATAATATTTGTTAATTAATAAGTCAACTATATTACATCAAATTTCAGTTAATAGGTCAACATGATGCATGATATATTTTTATAAACTTTATTTTGAATAACTACTTTCATCTTTTAAGGGTACATACCCCCTAGTCTTATAGAGATTCACATTCAAGCACTGGAGACAATTTGTGTAAGTCTTACCACAATTAATATGAAACTATTAAGAAAATTTTATTAGGATAGAAACTAAATATATGATTTCTTAAACTCATAATTGATGACATACATATTAAGACGGTAAATTTTATAATTTGTGAGTATATAAGACACACAATCCACAAATATATTAAGTTTAACAATTGCGTAGTTCATATAAAGAAGTATGATAGGATTGATGAAAATCATAAAATTAAAAGTTACATTTTGTACGGTGTAATAATTTTTTTAATAAAATACAAATATGTACATGGTATCATAGTAATAATAAAAATATTTTTTGGAGGGGGGCTTCAACCCCGGCAGCCCCCCCCCTCTGACTACGCCCCTGCTTGAAGGAGAGAGCCTCTAGAGTCAGTGCGCGAAGCCAACGACGACAACTTAAGAGCCAGACTACCCACGTCTCATCCTTGAGGAATGGCTGAAAAAAGAGGAGGGTCATCTCGGGTTAGTGGGGCGCTAAAGCAAGCCTCATGCAGAACTGATCCAACTAGTGCAAACTTTCTCCAAATAGTGCAAACTTTCTCTAAAATAAAACTTCATTCTCAAGTCCTTCATAAGTTTATAGTGATAGCCAATAAAATAGAGTTGAGGCGTGAGTCACTGAGTTAGCCAAGGTTGTATACCCCAAGTTATATCAAAAACACCTAATATGACAAGATATGTAATTTACAACCTTGTATATCAAGAACACCTAATATGACAAGATATGTAATTTACAGCCTTGACTAACTCACGCCTCAAGAACACCTAATATGTCAAGATATGTAATTTACAACCTTGACTAACTCACGCCTCAAGAATGCCTAATATGTCAAGATATATAATTTACAACCTTGACTAACTCACGCCTCAACTCCATTTTATTGGCTATCAACATAAACTCACGAAGGACTTGAGAACACAGTTTTATTTTAGACAAAGTTTGTACTATTTGGATCAGTTCTACATGGGGATATTCAATAAAAACCCCTAACGTTTGACGATGATCAAAGCCAGCAACAAGGTCATGAGCATTTTGTTCCAGAACATCCAAGTCAACTGCTCCATTTAGGATAAAAAAAATGTGTAGCAAAAAAAATGTAGAAGCAGTTCAAACACAAACATGAAAAAACATAAAAAAAAACAATGAAAATCGTATCTAATATGGAAGCAGTTCAAACACAAATGTGAAAAAACAAAAAAAACAATCAAAATCGTGATAGATACGCAAACACATAGGTGGTGGTGGAGCGGTGGGAGGTGGAGAGAGCGATTGGTACGTCGAGTATAAGACTAGAACTTCTTCTAGAGAATGGATAGTACACGTGGAGGCGACCTGGTGGTGGTTGAGAAGGTCTTGTGCGGGGATCGCAGAGAGGCGACCGATGCCGAGAGGCTAGAGGGGACGAGGTGGTGGAGGAGGAGGGCTTGCGCGCTGGGGGCGGCGGCACGAAAGTAGTGGAGGTTGCTCGGCGACATTATGCGACAGCGCATTAAGCACACATCTCTTACCTTGGCGTCTATGTTTCTTCTAAGGGGGTTGCAAGAATCCTCACACACAGATACGTATTTATAGACTCACAATACCCCCACTCCTCCCAACGTTTCGTTTGGCAACACGTTTCAAATCAGTGGCGGATCCAGAAATCTACCATGGGGGGGGCTGAATTACTATGAGTAGTGACGATGAGGAAAATAAAAAGAAAAATACACCTAATAAGTGTCTCATTGTCTCCAACATATAAAATAAGCTATTTGTAAAAAAATTTAACATAAATGAAATGATAAAATTTACTACTCAAAATAATAAATTTGTTTAAATATTAAAGGTCATACCTAACACATTATTTGACATGTCTTTCAGATTAAACAACTAGATGATCAACAATATAATCACAATTCATGATCACTTGATCAGTGCAATGTGCATACAATTGGCAATGCGTAAGAAAAATAATAGTTATATTTAAAATGGGAACAAAATCATCTTTTAAGTGGAGAACAAACATTAAAATATAATATGACATCATTTAGTGGATGATGTCATACTTGGAAGACCCAAAAAGTTATAGCCGTCAAATCTTATACTATAAATGATATTAATATAATGTACTTGGTATATTATAAGATCTTGACACAATGATCAGTTGAAGGAAACTTCAGAAAGAAAGAAGAAAGAAAATATTTAATGTGATTGTATGAACAACATATGATGCAGAAGCACATTGGGAAATAAAAAGTGAAGAAAATGAAGAGGAAAGATCCATGCGTATTTTTTATTTAAAAGTTGAAAAAGAGAGACATGAATGAAAAAATTATATATTTTTATTAACTTCCATTCTACATGTCATCCTCATTTTTCTCTCTCCATTTGATTAAAGTTATATTTACTAGATGGATTTTATCACATTTTCTTCTCCTTCTTACCCCACGATTTATATATTTTTCTCTACTCTTTTTTTACCTTATGCCAATTGAATCATCTTCTTTTCTTTTATAGATAAAAATATTGTCATTATCTTTTGAAGTTCTTGTAAATTTGTAATAATTGTTATTTGTCTTAAAATTTATAATATCTAAATCTTATGTAATGAAAAAAGTTTGTGAAATACCATGTAACAATAAATATTATTTGGATCTATTTCTATATAGTAATATAGATCTTTTCTTAATTTGAGAGTTATTGATTATTAAAAGTTTGAAAGCAAAATATATAAATAGAAGGTGATAACTGTGCATGTATGGTTATTATTTTCCCAATGGTGTATAATTATAATTGAGTGAACTTACTCAATTTATAGCTAATAATATTTGTTAATTAATAAGTCAACTATATTACATCAAATTTCAGTTAATAGGTCAACATGATGCATGATATATTTTTATAAACTTTATTTTATATAACTACTTTCATCTTTTAAGGGTACATACCCCCTAGTCTAATAGAGATTCACATTCAAGCACTGGAGACAATTTGTGTAAGTCTTACCACAATTAATATGAAACTATTAAAAAAAATTAGTAGTATAGAAACTAAATATATAATTTCTTAAACTCATAATTGATGACATACATATTAAGACGGTAAATTTTATAATTTGTGAGTATATAAGACACACAATCCACAAATATATTAAGTTTAACAATTACGTAGTTCATATAAAGAAGTATGATAGGATTGACTAAAATCATAAAATTAAAAGTTGCATTTTGTACGGTGTAATAATTTTTTAACAAAATACAAATTTGTACATGGTATCATAGTAATAATAAAAATATTTTTTGGAGGGGGGCTTCAGCCCTGGCAGCCCCCCCCTCTGACTACGCCCCTTCTTGAAGGAGAGAGCCTCTAGAGTCAGTGCGCAAAGCCAACGACGACAACTTAAGGGCGAGACGACCCACAGCTCAACCTTGAGGAATGGCTGAAAAAAGAGGAGGGTCATCTCGGGTTAGTGGGGCTCTGAAGCAAGCCCCATGCAGAACTGATCCAACTAGTGCAAACTTTTCCAACTAGTACAAACTTTCTTTAAAATAAAACTTCGTTCTCAAGTCCTTCATAAGTTTATAGTGATAGCCAATAAAATGGAGTTGAGGTGTGAGTCACTGAGTTAGCCAAGGTTGTATACCCCAAGTTATATCAAAAACACCTAATATGACAATATATGTAATTTACAACCTTGTATATCAAGAACACCTAATATGACAAGATATGTAATTTATAGCCTTGACTAACTCACGCCTCAAGAACACCTAATATGTCAAGATATGTAATTTACAACCTTGACTAACTCACGCCTCAAGAACACCTAATATGTCAAGATATGTAATTTACAGTCTTGACTAACTCACGCCTCAACTCCATTTTATTGGCTATCATCATAAACTCACGAAGGACTTGAGAACAAAGTTTTATTTTAGACAAAGTTTGTACTAGTTGGATCAGTTCTACACAGAGACATTCAATAAAAACCCCTAACTTTTGACGATGATCAAAGCCAGCAACAAGGTCATGAGCATTTTGTTCCAGAACATCAAAGTCAGCTACTCCATTTAGGATAAAAAAACATCTGTAGCAAACAAAAAAATGTAGAAGCAGTTCAAACACAAACATGAAAAAACATAAAAAAAACAATGAAAATCGTATCTAATATGGAAGCAGTTCAAACAAAAACGTGAAAAAACAATCAAATTCGTGATAGATACGCAAACACATAGGTGGTGGTGGAGCGGTGGGAGGTGGAGAGAGCGATAGGTACGTTGAGTAGAAGGCTAGAACTTCTTCTAGAGAATGGATAGTACACGTGGAGGCGACCAGGTGGTGGTTGAGAAGGTCTTGTGCGGGGATCAGCAGAGAGGCGGCCGATGCCGAGTGGCTAGAGGGGACGAGGTGGTGGAGGAGGAGGGCTTGCGCGCTGGAGGCGGTGGCACGGAAGTAGTGGAGGTTGCTCAGCGACATTACGCAGAAGCGCATTAAGCACACATCCCTTACCTTGGCGTCTATGTTTCTTCTAAGGGGGTTGCAAGCATCCTCACACACAGATACATATTTATAGACTCACAATACCCCCACTCCTCCCAATGTTTCGTTTGGTAACACGTTTCAAATCAGTGGAGGATCCAGAAATTTACCATAGGGGGGGCTGAATTACTATGAGTAGTGATGATGAGGAAAATAAAAAGAAAAATACCCCTAATTGGTGTCTCATTGTCTCCAACATATAAAATAAGCTATTTGTAAAAAAAATTAACATAAATGAAATGATAAAGTTTACTACTCAAAATAATAAATTTGTTTAAATATCTAAGGTCATAACTAACACATTATTTGACATGTCTTTCAGATTAAACAACTAGATGATCAACAATATAATCAAAATTCATGATCACTTGATCAGTACAATGTGCATACAATTGACAATGCGTAAGAAAAATAATAGTTATATTAAAAATGGGAACAAAATCATCTTTTAAGTGGAGAAAAAACATTAAAATATTATATGACATCATTTAGTGGATGATGTCATACTTGGAAGACCCAAAAAGTTATAGCAGTCAAATCTTATACTATAAAGGATATAAATATAATTTACTTGGTATATTATAAGATCTTGACACAATGATCCGTTGAAGGAAACTTCAGAAAGAAAGAAGAAAGAAAATATTTAATGGGATTGTATGAACAACATATGTCGGAGAAGCACATTGGGAAATAAAAAGTGAAGTGAATGAACAGAAAAGATCCATGCGTATTTTTTATTTAAAAGTTGAAAAAGAGAGATATGAAAGAAAAAATTATATATTTTTATTAACTTCCATTCTACATGTCATCCTCATTTTTCTCTCTCCATTTGATTAAAGTTATATTTACTAGATGGATTTTATCACATTTTTTTCTCCTTCTTACCCCACGATTTATATATTTTTCTCTACTCTTTTTTTACCTTGTGCCTATTGAATCATCTTCTTTTCTTTTATAGATAGAAATATTGTCATTATTTTCTCAAGTTCTTGTAAATTTGTAATAATTATTATTTGTCTTAAAATTTATAATATCTAAATCTTATGTAACGAAAAAAGTTTGTGAAATACCATGTAACAATAAATATTATTTGGATCTATTTCTATATAGTAATATAGATCTTTTCTTAATTTGAGAGTGATTGATTATTAAAAGTTTAAAAGAAAAATATATAAATAGAAGGTGATAGTTGTGCATGTATGGTTATTATTTTTTCTAATGGTGTATAATTATAATTGAGTGAACTTACTCAATTTATAGCTAATAATAATTGTTAATTAATAAGTCAACTATATTACATCAAATTTCAGTTAATAGGTCAACATGATGCATGATATATTTTTATAAACTTTATTTTGTATAACTATTTTCATCTTTTAAGGGTACATACCCCCTAGTCTTATAGAGATTCACATTCAAATACTGGAGACAATTTGTGTAAGTCTTACAAAATTAATATGAAACTATTAAAAAAAATTTAGTAGGATAGAAACTAAATATATGATTTCTTAAACTCATAGTTGATGACATACATATTAAGACGGTAAATTTTATAATTTGTGAGTATATAAGACACACAATCCACAAATATATTAAGTTTAACAATTGCGTAGTTAATACAAAGAAGTATGATAGGATTGACTAAAATCATAAAATTAAAAGTTGCATTTTGTACGGTGTAATAATTTTTTAACAAAATACAAATTTGTACATGGTATCATAGTAATAATAAAAATATTTTTTGGAGGGGGGCTTCAGCCCCGGCAGCACCCCCTCTGACTACGCCCCTAATTCAAATGAATGCATGTTTGTCTTTTGGTCTTCTACAGGAAACAAGTTCCCAAAGGATGCCTTAATGGCTTGTCTGATATTTGCTTAATTTGCGTGAGCGATTGATTTGGCAACTGCGCGCTGGTGGGGAACATTGCGGAGGTGACATGAGGGCCCGAGGAGTCAAAGCTTTGGCAGTTATGAGAAAGGGGGGAGAGAACAAAATAAGGAGTCTTAGAAATTAAGAAGACAATGTTGCTGGAGAGAGAGGGGTGAACAGAGAGAGCAAAGGATCACAAATTGGGTATTAATTTCGAAGGCAATAGACGGTTCGTTATCCTTACTGGATATAACGTAATAACAATAAATCAATTAATTTGCCTGTAATTAAATCACATGCAAATGAAATAAAATTGGTCCATCTTCTGTTCGGAAACAGTATTCCATGCATCTTGTACACGGAAAGCATAAATGGCTTAAGAATAACAACTTTGTAAATACACTATATTCCTTTTTCTCACATAATATATACATCATTAATCGCTGCCATCTTGCGTGTTGGTGTATGTCTTCCTTCTTCTCATAAGTTGCATAAGTTGCTTTTGCAACATTCGTGTTTAAACATTATTAAACAAAAGCATCGCACTTATATACAAAAAGATGTTCATTCCATCAGAGATGTACACCCAGAACAATCTAGTACTAAAATAAAAATGAATCCAATCTAAATATAGGGAATAAACATGTATCGACTCCATTATACACTTATGTAAGTTGCCAAGTGGTATTAGTCAAGCTAATGTGGACTCAACTCGGACAATGTTATAACATATCAATGGCCATAATCTCCCCTTTCACAATTCGACTTCATTGTCCAAAATATTACCAGATGTGTGGCTCTTCTTGTCAATATTATGGTCATAACTTTCGACTATCACAATATAATTTTCAAAAGAACGGCATTTTGGAATCAATTGGTTTAGTGGACATTCAAATTGTCAAGGCTTATGATTTCCATTTCATAATTGTACTATAGATGATACATGAATGAGGATAATATTCCGCAGCCACACCTCGTGCAAATTCATGTATAATTATGACACCTCGTCGAGGTTCTATTTGATTACTTAACATATTTTTTAAGACATATAATTCAAAAGTCATGGTCTCCCATTTTTGTACATGATAGTAATAATATATTTCTATACTTTGTACGTTATAAGAATTGTAAATAACAAATTGTTACATTAGATTTTCGAGTCCACCATAATACTAGACAATGCGGCACAATCATACCTTGAGAGGGGAGGGGCTCACTGTGACCGTTGATTTCTTAATTGATTTTGTGAGTGGCTCATCCAAAATAAAGAGCCATACGTTACATGGACCGGCGTTCATGCAGAGATAATAAATAAAAACCGATAATATATCTTGAAAAAGAATAGTTGTCGTCATTTGCTTGCACCTTGCGTCACTGTTAAACAGAAAAGAAAAAGTAGATTGCATTCAGAGGAAGACTACGAATTAAGAAAGACTGTGGTAAAGAGAATTAATGAGAAATCAAAGTTATGGCCAAGTTTGATTTTTTTTTTTTTAAGATAGAAGCCAAGAGAACAGTTTTTATGAGAGTCTTTAATATATATATATAGAAAGATGACGGAATCAACTGCTTATATTTTTACAGGTGATCAATTGGTAAGTTTTCATGTACAACAACTAGCATTCTCCTAAATAAACAACTTTGCAGAAGCCTGAGCTATAAATCGGGCTGCTAATTCTTACATAGCAAAACATAATGATCTAAAGATAAAACTCAATGATGAGGGAATGGAAGAGCTGAAGGAAGAAATTTAAGATGGAGTGTTTATGGGGATTGGAGATAAAGAAAGAGACATATGGAAGGAAACCGTGCCCGGTCAAATAAGAGGAATTGCTAATCAGTCGTCACAAAACATAATAAAAAGAAAGTTGGTTCTGGAATGGTCTATTTGTCCTTAGAAATTTTTGATTTAATTGAAAGTTATTTTTCATATCTAGTGTTGCATCTTTTTCTCAAAAACCTCATACGAAATTCGGGTTCAAGTCTTTTGTCCCCGGTCTCTCTCCTCCTCTCTATACCGACACATCTTGATCATGCACTGCATTAAGTAGCCGGGTGATGAAAATCATGATGAGCATCAACAGCCGGAAGGTACGGCTAACATTTTACGGGATAGCGTCCCAAGTACAAAAGAAAAGAACCCACAACACTAATATGAATAGAAAACTTTTTCTTAGATGCTCTAAACCTGTATGTAAACAACCCCCCCCCCCACATAAATTATGGTAAGGCAATTTGGCTGACATATTTATTCTTAGTATACATCTTAAAATTAGAGACACACATTTCCCAACTACTTTATCCTGTCATGTGGCACCGATAGAAAAAAAAAAATAGAGTGGAAGACACATGCACACAAGAGGTGTCCATCCACCCAGTGTACCAATTTTATGATTGCTTGATGAGACGATTACACATTTACACATAATTTTCTACGTAGATGTCTTCTTTAAAAAATTTGTACTACTTGTTCACCGTGTAATTTTCCAGACATACCATTCTCCTCATTGTTATTTAAAAATTGCAAGTAATCTACATTTTTCAGTATTAGTGATTATGTTGACAGTGCTAGGAATAAGAAATTGTCCATTGTGTCAGCCTCATCCATTCTAGACTTCTTGATCCGACACTGCATCCTCGCTTCCAGATCACCTCACCTAAGATGTTCCGCCCACATTTCTTGTGGATGGATAGATCAAAATTTCTATTTAAACACACTTGTATTGTGTTGGCCTCATCCAAAACCCATGTTGCTAAATATGTTGTGGATTAGATATCAGTCTGGATACTATTTGGAAATCTCAGCCCATACTCGGACCACACAATAGACTTAGATTTATAGTGGAATTCAAACCTATCTTGTTTTCATACTAAAATGAAGATATTTTCAAATATATATATATATACAAGTTTATTGATTACTTTTATGAAGTATGTATGGAACGATATAAGTAATATGTATATATATGGGGGTGGTTATAATAATTGTGTAGGTAGCTACAAGACCAAATCTTCTATTTCCATCATATTTGCCCACATTTATATTTGTATGTATGCCTAGAGAGTCAATCATATAATGATTGTAATGATATAACTTATAAATAATTTGATTAATAATAAAGGCATGCTTCCAATTTATTTTACTTTATTGAGTTATGAGAAAATGACATAACATAATAAATATTTAGAGAATGATATTACTCGATGACATATGTCTTCAAGTACGTGATTTGTGTTGGATCCTAGGATGGGTGATTAGATGCTCTAGAGGTGGGAGGTTGAATAGAGTTGAATGTATTTAAATAAAATTCATTAGACCTTCAAGATAAATCACAAGATAATGTTGCTAAATAGGAATTTGAGTGCAACTAAAACATACATAGCAAGGGAGAGAGAGAGATTGAACAAGCACAAGAACACAAACTATGTAGAGTGGTTCCATACTCCAAACTGAGAATAAGTCAATCCACTACATAGAGAGGTCAACCTCTAGAATTTCTTAACCTTGCAGCTTCAATGTATTCCTTATAAGAGATACAATACATGACCTTCTTTTTCTGGGACAATGATACCCAGCCTTCCCTTTGAGGACAAGGTAGCCAACAACCTAGCAAAGGACTTACCTATCCAACCAAGAGTCTTCAACCTACCAAAAGGCTTACCTGCTTAAGCAAGGAGTCTTCTGCCTTCACCAAGGACTTATCCACTTTGCTCCAAGTCTTCAACCCTCAAGGAATTATCCACTCTTTTTGGATATTCAGCCTTTGACTTCACCTTTGCCAAGGAGAAGCTTTCACCAAGGACTTACCCACTTGATCAAGGAGACTTCTGCCTTCACCAAGGGCTTACCCACTCTTGCTCCAACTCTTCGACTTTGACTTCTTCTTCACCAAGGGACTCCTTCCCTTATTCTTCTTCACCTCTCTGAGCCAAGAGAGAGAATTTTCATCTTCACGATTGAAAGAGATATTGGGAGGAGGAGGAAGTGACAACCTCACAAGATATACATGTAGGGCCAGCTCTCTTACAAATCTCCTACTCACTCTAATAGATGATGCAAGTGATTAAGCTTAGAGAGAGAGAGGAGTGATGAATGCATATTCATCTTAGTTTTAGTCGTCATTTTTGGCCTAGTTTTGTACTCATATCTCTCGTACAACCCTCAGATCTACTATTATATAATTTTCTTTGATTCATGTGAATATTTAGGGTTTTGATGAAATCTATTGGTCTCTATTGTAGGATTAAGCATCACACTATGTGTACCAGCTTAGGAGATGGTGATCCTGCTCCTAAGCAATACCCCCCCATGGGGGTGGGTTTAATCCAAAAGGTCGCGACAACAACATGCGTCATGACCATAACAAGTGTCGTTGTTGCGACTAGTGTCACGACTGTAACAAGTGCTGCAACCATGACATACGTCATGACAACAACAAGTGTCGCATCTGTGGCATGTGTCACGACTGCAACAAGTGTCGTGACCGTGACATGCGTCACGACTGCAACAAGTGTCACGATCGAGACATCGTCGTGATCGCCACATCGTCACCATTGTCATGACCGCGGCGCCTAAAGCTGTCTCGACCGAAATGTCGAAAGTTTTCACAATCGCAACACCAAAGATTGTTGCGACCAAGACATTGTTCCGACCAAGATGGATGTCATGACCATAGCAAAGGTCACAACCGCGACAACTAAGTCGGCACTCTCCATATTTGCGCCTATAAATAGATGACCCCCTCCTCCATTTGAGAGATCTCTTTTGCTCCACGATGACAAGAGGCTACCTCTCTATGCCCAGCTAAGGAAGATGATCAACCACTGTAAAAGACTGCCTCTGTGGTGTCCTTCCTACTCTACCATCTCTGCTCCATTAAGATCTATCTCCTAACCACAAAAGTGGTAGGATTTCTGATCTGAAACACCCTCCACCATTAGCCATCCACCTCTCCATCTATGGTGAGCAAGAGTGTGAGAAGAGAAGGAGGAAGGAAAAAGAAGACCATCCTCGTCCGCCTTGGTGTTCTTCCCATCTTTGTCCAAATCTGCCATGTCATCGTGTATAAGATCATTTCTCCACCCAGTCACGTCCATCTTCTTCACCGTGACCATGGAGGAATCTTCCCTCTCTCCTATTCTTTTTGTTTCTATCATGAGGAGCGAGTAGTCTATTTCACTTGGGTGTGGGGACTACCCCCACAGTCCATGCTTACATGTCTATTTTATAACATTCCATGGCTTGTATATAACTTCCCATCTCATTGGTAATGGTTTAATACATGCTTTGTGGAATGATCACCTGCTTTGCATAATCTATTATATTCCTATATTGTGAGAACTTTAATACTTAGGATTTGAATATCGATTAACATGGTTGATGCCCGGATGAGAACTTCTGAAGGGATATCTCCAGAGTAGTAAGTGTGTGATCTGTGGGTAACGAGACATCGATCCTATGGAGATGCTTAAGCAAAATCTATTTCCTAACAGATGGCTTTGGTTACACCATTTGGATAGTTGTATCTTACTTAGATGTGTTTGCATGTGTGGTGGTGGTGAAATCTAATTCCACCCCAGTGATTCCCATCATTAATCTGAACTCATTTTTAATCCTACTCTTTTACTTTCCTTGCAATTAGTTTAACTAACTCAAATCAACTCTTGGTTCTAAATATTAGTCTTGATTCAACTAGATACGACTAGCGAGATTCTTACAAATGTTGTCCCTTGGGATTCAATTCTTAAATATACTGTGATAAGACCCATCTGTTTGCGGGTGGTACTATTGCATAAGGTTTTAGTAAAAACATAGGAATTTCAGCCCTAGGTGAATTTGTTAGTGCTGTAAAAGCAACATCAAATTATGGCATCGTTTTCGGGGACAACAGAATCATCTAGTTAAATCCAGTTCTATTGAGACTAATTTAGGATTTTACGTTTACTTTTGATACTATTGATCATGTACTTGAATTTGGTTCTACTCCGTCCATCTTACTCTCAAAATATCTTTCCATCCTAGGTACCCCCAAAGACTAGTGCATGCCACACTCCAACATCATCGGCCTTGCATCTAGCTTTGACCCTGAGATAGAATGAACCTTTCATCGTTAGAGTAGAGAGAACCAATATAAGTTGGCACAACATGAGGAAATTGCCCGAAGGGTAGCTCAAGCCCTTAATGTACAAAAAGAAAGTCTTATGCAAGAAGCTCGAGCTGCGGTTCAAGAGGAGATCCAAGTATCTCAAGCAGTAGCTAAACAAGCTCAGTTACAAAAGGACCTTAGTGAGTTCTCAATCCCTAAGGCTACTGATGTTCAACACCCAGTACAACCTCCTCCCATCACTGCTCCAAACTTTGAGATCAGGGCACATCGGATTGCACTACTTCAAAACAACCCTTTCTATGATAAGTAAGGTGAGGATAGTCAAGAACATCTTCTGAGGTTCATAGATTTATGTGCTATGACAAAGCAAAATGAAGTTACATATGCCGCCATTAGACTCTGTATCTTCAAATATTCTCTTGTAGATAGAGCAATGAGTTGGTATAACTCCTTGTAATGCCACCCCATCACCACTTGGGAATAACTCCAAAATGTTTTCTTGGAAAAATTGTACCCTCCTTCCCTCACCTATGATATTAGGGGCCGGATAACACAATTTATTTAGGTCCCTAGTGAAACCCTGGCAGAAGCATGGGAAAGATACAATGAGTTACTAAACAAGTGTCTACACCAGGGCACACCTAAGAATCAGCTCATCAAAATCTTTTATATGGGTGTGGATGATGATATCAAGAAGTGTTTAGACTCCTCATCTGGAGGAAACTTCATGTGTCAAAGTTATGATAGTGCATGGAAGGTTGTCACCCTTGGAGCTAAAAATCAATCCAACTGGGGCATATCCATAGGCAAGGGGGTACTGAAGGTAGCTATGGCAGAAAGTAGTCCTGAGTACAAGTCTATCATCAAGTCTCTAAAGATATTAGTTGTCAATCAAGAAAACCTCAAATCATCTTTCAACACCTATGAAAGGAGGCGCTCGCCCCTCGACAACAAGAATAAGTCAAGTCAGCTTCACCATTTTGTGAAGCATGTAAAGGAATTGATCATTATACACTAGCATGTAACATTCTCTACAATGTCATTCTGGGAAATTGTAACGTCCTCGGATTCTTCCGTCTCGAGACTTAGAAGGCCTGAGAGGACAAATCTGTAAACGTTAGGCAATTGTTTCAGAGTGCGATGTGGAAGTGACATATGCACATACATGAACATTCAATATAACAAACACCATAACATTTCTCAACATTTAACATGTAATTTATAACAGGATGACTTATAACAACATGAGTTACAATTACATATTGAAAGAAGATTTTATAGTCTATGAACATGTATGCTAACATGATCTAAACACAATAGGTACATCCTGAACAACTGCTCACTTTCCAACTTTTCTCCCATGCTAACTCTGAACCTAGAAAATACATGAAACGATGAATCAACATAACGTTGGTACGTGGTTCAAAGATACTATACTATGCTGGCATATTTAAAATACTTGAAAAAGAAGAAAGAAAATGAAAGCATTATTTAAGGTAGAAAATTAGGTAAACCCAAGTTATTTATCATATTTCAACAGACATGTATTACTATGGTGGACTTAGCACAAACATATATTATTGGGCCCTATCCCTGCGTACCTTGTACCATTAGGGATCTCCCCACATACCTTGTACCATTAGGGAGGTGCTAGTCAACATTAATATTTTCCCTCTCTAATAGGGAGATTTATGAACCATCGGTAACTACATTCCCTTTTCTTGTCTTAGTGTTCTTATTGTTCAAGGCGGAAATGACAATATATATAGATGTACATCCAACAAGATATTCAAATACATACAAACAATTACTCATAATTATCATCCAGCAAAAACTAGTCTTATACTTATATCCACGTACCTGAGTTCAGAGAATCATAGCTATTCATCATCATAAAGGAGCTTAATTAGTTGTCATGATCGTCAAATATTTCTCTAACAACACTTATCAAGTGAAAAGGATCCATCATTCAATAGAATTTACTTCAATAAAGGATTGGTCATCTAATGAACCTCAAGTTACATATTGGTTATCAAACTCCAAAATCGAGGTCATCACATTCACCCCGTCTTATAAGGAATTTCATCCTCGAAATTCAACTAATATTATACTCACGGTAGTATCAAAATTCCAATTTCATAAAGATCATGACTTTTAGGTTCTAAGATTGTAGAAGTTATAAACGTACCCTAATTTTTCATCTTAGGAAATATAGCATCTAGGGTGCACCCACCCCACCTTATTAGTTGAGTCATCATTTATTTTAATGAATTGTAGTATCACTTGGAATCTTAGTCATCACATGACATTCTTATAAATTATGATTTACATCTGCATAGTCCCTTAAGGATAAGGGTTTTATTCATACATATGAAGTTAAGAAGCTATTACTCAAGGTCTCATCTTCCACCCTAGTAACCATAGGGTGATGTCAACGTTTCATGTTTTTTTTTGTTGGAATTGTCATACTGAACATCATTAGAATGGATTTATGATAAACATCTTACTTAGATGTCAACATTATAGAAGAGCTTACTCTACATGCTTGAATGTAGAGTTTCACCCTAAGGTGTGAGATTTATCATCGAACTAGAAGCTTAGAGTTGTAAGATTGGGTTCAGGAACTATATTTCGTGATCATGTACTTATAATCCAAAGAAACCTTATTTCAAGCTCATTATATCAGACTTACATGTTTTATGTAAGATATAAAGGGAAAGAGAACATACTAATACAAGATTAGCATGATTTCAAACTTGTATCTTTCATGTATGATATGAAGGGAAAGAGAATATATTAAATTAAGCTTATCATGATTTCAAACTTGGATATTGGATGTATGATATAGAGAGGGAATATAGAACATGTCAAGCTTATATGAGTGGCTCTTCATACATAATTCATCTTGATAGCTCAAGTGAGGTTTCTAACATCATATATAAGAAAGAGAAGTGAAAGGAACAATATTAATGAGTATCTTATGCGCAAAGCATTTTACTCTCATAACCAGAGTTTCATAGATTACCTCACTTGCAACTAATGATGAGCTTCACAAGTTTAAGTCACTCAAGCTAAGACATAACTCAGTCAAAGGATTGACTTTCTCATTATGAGTCATCTACCCATCACTTCTTTTACCCAACTCTCACATTTAGGATTCAATCATGCAAAAGCACTCAACTCATCTACTCAAGAATAATCTAGTGTAGGACACATCATTTTAAAAATATTTCATATTTTTCATATATTGGAGGCTAGGTCCTATGACCTTCTCCTTGTGGGTCTCACTCTCTCTAGAGTTCACCACATATCTCGTCCTACCACTAGATGTCCTCCCTTGTAAAAGAGCTTGAGGCTTCTGCATATTCAACTTTATCTTAACATCTCATCTTAAGTAAGAAAAGAGTATGCACTTTCATCACCTAGACTTATCATAGAAACTTCAAAATTAGATACAACTCATATACAACTCAAATCTTTATAACGAACTTATACCTTGGAGATCGAATTTATATAAGATCATCTTTTCTCATATCATCTATCATTCTATTATCTATCTATCTATCTATCACATATCCTAATAAGGCTTTAAACATCTATTCCAGATATGCTCTCTCTTCTAGAATGATGTCACTCCCTTTCACTTAGGTTGCATGCACACCTCCTACTCTCCCGTGTGAGGGACACATTTTTATATTTACATATATATAATAAAATATTATATAGTTTTTCTCTGAGAAAAAAATGTTAGAGAAAATAGTCGAGGCTCGAGCCGATTGGAAAACAAAACCAAATCAGCAAAACGAGTGTCCCACACATAGTAGATAGTCAAGTGCCATGTCACCTAGTGAAATTGTGAGAGCAGGGTATAGACTAGTGTAACTACCCAATACAAATGAGCTCTATATGAAAAGGGTTTCAGACACTTGTCTAGACCTAATTCTCGAACATCTAGGTTCTAACTTAGAGGCTAAGTCAAACCTTATTCCTATAGAACAACTTGCTATGTTTCTAGGGTTTAAAGTGAGAGGTGAAATTTAGTTTTATGTTTCATGGTGAGCAATTATTAGGTGTAGATATTGTTCATGATCTGATACCAACAATGTGATGACCTCGATTTTAGAGTTTGATAACCAATATTTAATTTGAGGTTCATTAGATGACCTATCCTTTATTGAAGTAAATTCTATTGAATGATGGATCCTTTTCACTTAATAAGTGTTGTTAGAGAAATATTTGACGATCATGACAACTAATTAAGCTCCTTTATGATGATGAATAGCTAGGATTCTCTGAACTCAGGTACATGGATATAAGTATAAGACTAGTTTTTGTTGGATGATAATTATGAGCAATTGTTTGTATGTATTTGAATATTTTGTTGGATGTACATCTATATGTATTGTCATTTCTACCTTGAACAATAAGAACACTAAGAAAAGAAAATGGAATGTAGTTACTGATGGTTCATGAGTCTCCCTATTAGAGAGGGAAAGTATGAATGTTGACTAGCACCTCCCTAATGGTACAAGGTACGCAGGGAGATCCTTAATGGTACAAGGTATGCGGGGATAGGTCCCAATAATATATGTTTGTGCTAAGTCCACCATAGTAATACATGTCCGTTGAAATATGATTAATAACTTGGGTTTACCTGATTTTCTACCTGAAATAATGTTTTCATTTTCTTTCTTCTTTTTCAAGTATTTTAAATATGCCAGCATAGTATAGTATCTTTGAACCACGTATCAACTTTATGTTGATTCGTCGTTTCACGTATTTTCTAGGTTCAGATCTAGCATGGGAGAAAAGTTGGAAAGTGAGCAGTTGTTCAGGATGTACCTATTGTGTTTAGATCATGTTAGCATACATGTTCATAGACTATAAAATCTTCTTTCAATATGTAATTGTAATTCATGTTGTAATAAGTCATCCTGTTATAAATTACATGTTGAATGTTGAGAAATGTTATGGTTTTTGTTATATTTAATGTTGTTGTATGCGTATGTCATTTCTGCATCGCACTTTGCTGGTAACATTTTCAGAGTTTCTCATCTCGGCCCCATGGGGTTACGAGAAGGTGAAATCTGGGGACGTTACAACAATGCTTGTTCCCAAAGAGTTAGTGGTCATATGGAAAATTTGAATGGCATCCATACTATCCCTTGTCAAAGGTATTATAATCTAAATCAGAACATGAACCATCTAGGTTTTCAGTACAAAAATACTTCAGGAGTAGAAAACCAACTCGATTTAGATAATCAACAACAAAGCCCATCGGGATTACAATATAAGCAACAGCAAAAATTCACAAATCAAGAGAACTTCAGGTGTAACTTTCAGAACAAAAATTACAACCAGTATCAAAATACCTCTCAATTCCAGAATCTCAACCAAATCCCACATCAACAACTAAAACAAGGACAACAAGTCGGTCCCATCTCTTCTGACGATAAACTATCAGCCATTGAGAAGATGCTACAATCAAATTAGACTATGATATAAAATTACCAAGCCCATCAAAAGGCTATTAAATCCCAACTAGCTCAAATTTCAGCTAACCTGAAGCCACCTGCTGGAGCTTTTGTTGGCCAATTAGAGAACAATCTTAAACATCTCGAGCAATTGAAAGTTGTTTCCACTCTGTTTGGAAAGGACTACTAGTTACAGATGAGGATGACTTGGTGATTATCTAAGACACTGAAGTACCTAAATATGGACCAAAAGCACCACTAACCACTGATAAGAAAAACAAAGCAAGTAGTGAGAAACCTATCATTGAAGAAATAGAAGACACGCCAGAGCCAGTTTTACCAATATACAAGGCTCGTCCTCCTTTCCAAGCTTTACAAAAGTAGACAAGGCTTGATAGTCATTTCATGAATTTCAAGGAAGCAATGAAGAAGCTTCATGTTGACATACCCTTGCTAGATCCAATGGCTGAGATACCAGTCTGGACGAAGTACTTAAAATCACTTCTCACAAGGAAGTATACAACCGAGAAATATGAGATAGTCAAATTAGCAACAACTACCTCTGATATTATTCACTACAAAATGCACAAGAAGCAAAAAGACCCAAGATCTTTTGGGGTTTCGTGCCATATCAGAGACTCCACATGTAAGAAGGGATTAGATGACCTCGGTGCTAGCATCTCTATCAGGCCACTTAGCCTTTGCAAGAGGCTAGGGTTTGCATAACTTCTCCCAACTGGCATGACCATATAGCTTGTGGATAATTCTATGACTCTTCCTTTGGGAATCATTGAGGATGTCCCTATCAAGGTAGGGAGAGACTCTTATGTCCCATGCGACTTTGTAGTCATGGACATAAAAGAGGGCTCCAGATACCCTTTATCTTTGGTCATACGTTCCTTGCCACTGTAAGAGCTTTGATTAATGTTAAAGCATGAACCTTACTCCTCAGAGTGGTCAAGGAAATACTCAAATTTAGAGTTTTTGAAAGTATGCAAAGGCCAAGCATGCAAGAAGAATTCTATTTGATTGATTGCATAATGAAAATGTCACTCCCCACACAAGAGAATCATGAATCAGATGATCCTACAGAAGTATCTCTAACAAACTCGACTGTTGATGACTCCATTGACAAACAAGTAAGGAATTGTGTGCTTCACCTCAATTCTATAGAAGAAGGTCTTGAAGCTAAATTTCAGGAACTCAAAGAGGTTCATTTATCTGAAGAGCCATGTGAGAAACCAGAGGCACCCAAAATGAATCCCCTACCTGAAGGACTAAAGTATGTGTTTCTACATGATCTCAAGGTCTGCCTAGTTATCATAAATGTTGACCTAAAAGCGGAACAAGAAGATAAACTCCTGACAGAGTTAAGGGAAAAAGGAAAGGCCCTCGTCTACAAAATGAGTGACCTCACCAGGGTCAGTCATGCACTTTGCATTCACAAAATCCCCATGGTGGAATACCACAAGCCGACCGTCGAACATCAATGGAAGCTGAATCCAAATATGAAAGTGACATTCCACCTTGAAGTCAACAAATTGCTCACTACTAGAATCATCTATCCTAAATCTGACTCACCATGGGTAAGTCATGTACATGTTATCCTAAAGAAAGGTGGAACTACCATGATAAAAAATGAAAATAACAAACTCATCCCCTCTCTAACGATCACTAGCTAGAGGATGTGGATCGATTACAGGAAATCAAACAAGGCCACACATAAAGACCATTTCCCAATGCCTTTTCTAGACCAAGTATTAGAGAGATTGGCTCACCAAGAATATTTTTGCTATTTTGATGGTTACTCTGGATTCTATCAAATTCCCATACATCCATATGACCAAGATAAGACAAAATTCACTTGCCCCTTTATAACATATGCCTTTAGAAGGATGTCTTTTGGGCTTTGTAATGTGCCTACCACTTTCCAGTATTGCATGGCATCTATATTTGTTGGACTCACTAAAACTATTATGGAAGTTTTCATGGATAATTTCTCTATTTATGGGGATTCATATAACTCATGCTTAAAGCACCTCTCCCTAGTCCTCAAATGATGCGAAGAAGCACATCGAGTGCTAAATTGGAAGAAATGTCATTTTATGTTAAAGGAAGGCATTTTACTCAGCCATAGGGTCAGCAATCGAGGGATCAAAGTAGACAAGACAAAGATCAAAGTGATTTATAATCTCAGTCTCCCAACCGATGTAAGAGAGGTCCATGCATTTCTTGGTCATGCAGGCTTTTATATAAGGTTTATAAAGGATTTATCCAAGCTAACCAAGCCTATGATGAACTTATTACTAAAGGACATTGATTTCCACTTTGATGAAGAATGCATCAACAGATTTAACAGTCTTAAGCATTACCTTGCATCAACTCCTATCATCAGAGATCCAGACTGGAAGCACCCATTTGAAATAATGTGTGATGCTAGTAATTACACAATTGGTGTTGTTTTGGGCCAATATATAGAAAAGAAACATTTTGTCATCTACTATGCAGCTAAGACCCTTGACGAAGCTCAAAGGAACTATGCAACTACGAAGAAGGAACTTTTAGTGATTGTGTATGCCTTTGACAAGTTTAGATCCCACCTCATAGGTTCGAAGGTCATCGTCTACATAGATCACGCTATAATTCGTTACCTCCTAGCAAAGAAAGATGCAAAACCCAGGCTAATCAGATGGAGAGCTGAATCCACACCCTAGACACTAAAATGATCCCTATAAACGACTCTCTTCCTGATGACCATCTCATGAAAGCTTCAGAAGTTACCCCTTGGTACACGGACTACGTGAACTACCTTGCGGCCAGTGTCATCCACCCTGAATGCACCGACATTATGCTGAAGAAATTCATACACACTGTGAGGCAGTATCACTGGGATGAGCCATACCTCTTCAAGCTATGTGCTTATGGTCTCTATAGACAATGTATCACTGAGGAAGAAGCCCAACTTGTTCTAGAGAAATGCCATTGAGGCCCGTTGGAGGCTATATGAGTTCCAAAAAAAATATTTTTCTGCAATGTGGCTTCTTTTGGCCAACCATATCCAAGGATGCCTACAAATTTGTCTTGTCTTGTGACAAATGCTAGAGGGTGGGTAGCTTTACAAAAATAGATGAGATGCTCCTTAAGCTCAAGAAGGAGGTCGAGATTTTTCACACATGGGGAGTGGACTACATGGGCCCATTCCCATCCTCGCATGGATTTTGATACATTCTAGTTGTCGTGGATTATGTCTCTAAATGGGTAGAAGGCATACAAACCATAACTAGAGACTCTAAACCTATTATCAAACTATTTAGAGATATTATCTTTCCCCATTTTGGAGTTCCACGCACTGTGATGTTCGACGAAGGTTCTCATTTTCTACAAAGAAGTTTCGAGGCTCTATTGAGAAAATAAGGTGTGACTGACAAGTTAGCTTCCCCCTACCGCCCACAAATGAGTGGATAGGTATAGGTGTCAAACCACCAACTCAAAACCATCCTGGAAAAGACAGTAGGCCTCAACCTAAAAGATGGGTCATTAAAAATCAATGACGCCTTGTGGGCTTATAGAACTGCTTTTAAAAATCCTCTTAGAACGCCACCATTTAGATTAGTCTATGGAAAATCATGTCATCTACCTATAGAACTTTAACAAAAAGCTTGTTGGGAAATCAAACAACTAAATTTTGACATGAAGAGAGTGGGCCAAGCTAGGATTCCGCAACTTCAGGAGTTGGAAGAAATTCGGATGACAACCTATGAGAATATACGAATCTACAAAGAATGCACAAAATTATGGCATGATGGTCATCTGAAGAGGAAAGACATACAAGTAGGAGACCAAGTTCTACTGTTTAACTCAAGACTGAGATTGTTCCTCGGGAAACTCTGTTCTCGCTGGTCTAGACCATAAATAATCAAGAGAATCTACCCTCATGGTGCCTTCATTATGTGGAGTGAAAAGTTAGGAGAGTTTGTAGCAAATGGCCAATGTTTGAAGAGATATTTCACCATTGCTGACATGAGCATTGAAGCGTAATTGAATCTTTCCAAAGTAGTATATCTACTAGAAAATTAAAAGAAGCATGTCGAGCCAGTGACATATAACATAGGCACTTTTCGGGAGGCAACTCGATCCTTCTCTTAGTTTTTACATTCAATTTCAAACTAGACAATTTTGCACCCAGTTGATAATGCATCGTAAGATGCAATCTTAAGTTATGATAGTTTTCATTTTTGAGATTTCAGATGGAGGACACATTGTTGAGAGGAACACAACCACATTTGGTGGTCCAAGTGGCACAATTTTTCCCCTCCATCTCAGATTTAGAGGTTGCTCAAGACGAGAAAATTTCTAAGTTCAGGGAGGAGGGTGGTGGTACATTCTCTACTTTCCACCCACACCTATTTGTTTCAAACTTAAGATTCCATCATTGCAATTTTGAAGAAATTTTGATCAAAATTTTCAAAATTTTAAAAATTTTCAGTAGTTTAGCACAGATACTTGATGCAATTTTGATGATTTTATTTCAATCAAATCCTTTACCTAGCTGTATAGTTCCTAATCCATGGAATATTGCATAATTATACCCTCCTTACTCGAATCAAAGCCTTAAGAGGGACAATTTTTTAGACTAGCCAATGGTTAGAAATCACCATGTGAAGCTTATGAATCCTAACATCATGATCCTTCAGTAAAAATGGCAAGTATCTGTCAAACTGAGACAGATCAAACACATCATGCTTCCTAAGTGACTAGTGGAACAATGGCATGGAATCTCCACTAGATCCCCATCAAGTCATTATTTGAGCATAGTATGATAAAGAGAACAACCCACTACACTGAATTGTAAATCAAGTTGCATCATGATTTGAACTCTCTTCTACACTTCTTCTACCATCTTCATATCTCTCCATCTATAAAAAAGAAACAAAAAAAGCCATAAAAATAGTACCAAACCATAAGTTCAGGGTGGCACACAACCCCTCTCTTTATCCGCTTCTTCCATATCCCTCTCTATGTAATAGGGGCATACCACCAAAAAGAAAAAAAAAAGATGCTAATGTGCACATTAGAAAAATGCAATCTGGAGTCGAATAGAGGAGAGATTCACACACACACAAAAGAGAATTGCAATCAATGTAATTGCAACCATGTAATCAAAATCTCGAGTCGAATAGAGGAGAGATTTTCTACCTCCATCATACCCCCATTCACTCTCTTTTCCACCTACAGGCACAATGAATGCCTATTTTTTTGCCACTCCTTTGTAAAACACCAGTGTCAGATCAGGTACACACTTGTTGTTCTATGGGTATCTCTAGACTCTTATGTAGCTCTTAGACATGCTTGATGTTGGAGAAAGTGGAAAGGAAGTGTTTTTGTGAAACAAACTCAGGAATGAAGATAATGTAAGATGTGTTCAGTGATCCCAGGAAGTTGAGGTGCTCAACCATACATTGCAATAAAGAAATAAATGTGATGTTAAGATAAGGCAATCACAAGTGTTGAAAGAATTCATTTGGTGACTGTTTCAAATTTTGTGTTAACTCGAGGATGAGTAACGTTTATGTTCATGGTATTTTGATGAATTCATATTCATCTTAGTTTTAGTCGCCACTTTTTGCATAGTTTTGTACTCACATCTCTCGTACAACCCTCAGATCTACTAGTGTCATGACCATAACAAGTGTTAGGATTGCGACATGTGTCACTACTGTAGGAAGTATCATGGCTGCGACATGCATCACAACCACAACAGGTTTCATGACCACAACGTCATCGCCATCGTCATGACCGCAATGCCTAAAGTTGTCTCAATCGAAAATGCTAAAAGTTGTTCCACCACAACACCAAATATTATCGTGATCAAGACATTATTGCAACCAAGATGGACATCATGACCATAGTAAAGGTCAAAACCACGACAAGCATCATGACCGTGACAACTAAGTCGGGGCTCTCTAGATCTCTGTCTATAAATAGACGACCCCCTCCTTCATTTGAGGGATTGCTTCCGCTCCATGATGCCAAGAGGTTTCTAGTCTGTGCCCAACCAAGGAAGACGATCAACCACCACCAAAGACTGCCTTTATGGTATCCTTGCTACTCTGCCATCTCCGCTCAATCAAGATCTATCGCCTAGCCATAAAAGTGGTGGGATTTTAGATCTAAAGCACCCTCCGCCATCAGCCATCTACCGCTCCATCTACGGTGAGTAAGAGTGTGGGAAGAGAATGAAGAAGGCAAGAGAAGATTATCCTTGTCTACCTTGGTGTTCTTCCCCTCCTCATCTAGACCTACTCCATCATCGTATAGAAGATTGTTTCTCCATAGATGTGTCTATCTTTTTCACCATAACCATGGAAGAATCTTCCCTCTCTCTTATTCTTTTTGTTTCTATCAAGAGGAGTGAGTAGCCCATTTCACTAGGGTGCGGGGACTAGCCCCACTGCCTGTGCTTACATATCTATTTTATAACATTCCATGGCTTGTATATAACTTTCTATCTCATTGCTAATCATTTAATGCGTGCTTTGGGGAATGATCACTTGCTTTGCATGGTCTATTATATTCCTATGTTGCGAGAACTTCAATACTTAGGATTTGAATATTGATTAACATGGTTGATTCCCAGACAAGAACTTCATAAGGGATATCTCTAGAGTAGTAAGTGTGTGATCTATGGGTAACGAGACATCAAGCCTACAGAGATGCTTATGCAAACTCTATTTCCTAGAAGATGTCTTTTCTTACTCCATTTGGATAGTTGTATCTTGCATGGATGTGTTTTTGACATATTTGCATGTGTAGTGGTGGTGAAACTGGATTCCACCCCAGTGATTCCCATCATTAATCTAAACTCAGTTTAAATCCTGCTCTTTTACTTTCCTTGCAATTAGTTTAACTAAATCCAAATCAACTCTGGGTTCTAAATATTAGTCTTGATTCAACTAGATACGACTAGTGAGTTCATAAAAACATTGTCCCTCGGGATTTGATCCTTAACTATATTGCGATAAGACCCGTCTGCTTGCGGGTGATACTTTGCACAAGGTTTTGGTAAAAACTTAGGGATTTTGGTCCTAGGTGAATTTGTTACTGTAGTAAAATCCATGTCAAGGAGGCTATAGGATCACTCAACTATATAATAGGGACCTTCATCGTGCTTGTCTAACCATGGGATGAAGCCCAAGGGGTCCTATTTATAGTTGAGGATGCCTAGAAGCCTTTGGTAACACTTAAGGATAAATACTAGCCATTTAGGATGTTGCAACGGATATTTTTTCCGAGTTTTGCAACATTCAACAACTATAAACATATAGTGCAATTGGTCGAGTTTAAATAAAGGTAACTCGAACGGTGCACTATGAGACAAAGCTAATTTGACCAATCGGTCAAGTTTGTCTTAGTAGTAACTCAACCAATAGATGAAATTAGTTTTGTTCCAGTGCAATGGTCGATCAAGTTATGAGTATAGGAAACTCAACCAATCAACAATATTCTCAAAATCCATCAAGGATCGGTCGAGATTGTAAATAGACTGATGAACAACCTGTAATGAATTTTGTAAAATGTCATTAAAGTGCTTAAATATACAATCTAAGTGCACATGATTTTTCTAAGCTTAATTGCAAGTCATACAATCATTACAAATGATGTAAAACATGATTCTAATAGATTTACATCACATTCAACAAAAGTGCGCTTGCATTGATTTTGACTTGTCTTTTCTCCAAGTTGAGATACACAAGTTAGGGAATTTAGAGTGTGTTTATTCCTAATCTGAAATCACTCAAGTAGAGATATTAGAAAAAATTAAGTGGAATGGTTTAGTCATCATCAAAACAAGGGTTGGGTCAATTTAGACCTAGATTCAACATTGACCTAGAGTCAACAAATTAAACAATGAGATCATATAGATGTTAAGAGTATATACATTCTTGTCATGTCCCTAGTCAGATGTTATTGTGGAAGGCTGGTAGAAAGCAATAGCTCATAAGATTAGAGTGTGTGTTGGTTGATGACTGAATATTATCAGTTATGATATGTGATATCAAACCAAGAACATGGATACTTGTTAGAGAATGGTGTATCAGACAGACCCACCATAAGAGTGATGTGTAGAAACCATAACGGGTAGTCAAAATCATCACGTATGGTGTTGGTGGTGATTGTGGTTCTTGTACCTAAAATCACTACACTCATTACATGTCGTTCATTGTGCTTTGACATCATCCATTGTGAACCTGAATAAGGATTGCCATAAAGGTGTTGATCGGGAACATTCTGACACATGGGTATGACTGTGAGTGATGTAGATGACATTTGTCCCTCCTATAGGAGTATGATATCTTGGCCACTTGATAAGAGAGACTAAGAAATGCATGGCCATGCTCATGTGAGTCAATATGTTATATTGAGCTTACATATATCTTAGATAGTCTGTTGTGGTTCAAGGAACATGACTAAACGATTGAAGAGGATGACAATTTCATGCCTCGAGTTCAATCCAGATGTTAGTGATAAAGGAACTATACAAACACTATAACCCCAATCACAAATTGTAAGTTGAAGTTGTTCTCCAACTTTCCATTTACTTGGGTAGTAATGATATGTGACTAGGCACCACTCTGTGCTTGGATGTCAGAATTGGTTATGGACAATCACTATCGACGTAATATGGGACCTATAGGGTCACAGACATAGGAATTCACTTGGAATAGGAGTTTATTCATGGATGATAATTAAATTGACTTATAAAGTGTTTATATAATGAATTTAAAGAACAATTGACTTATTGGACTCTGAACCGACCTGTTCAAGTGCTGGACTGATGGATTGGATGTCAAGTTCACTAGACATTGCATTTTCTAAATTCTAGATGAATCAGGGCACAAACCTGGCTGGTTCACTATGTGAACCGATTGGCTCATCATCGTGAGACGCCCGGTACATGGGATGAACCACCTAGTTTACAAGAGCCATTTGATTGCATTAAGGGTTCACATTGATGTCATATCATGCATTAATTGGATTAGAATTGCCAATACAACTACGTCTGGAAAACATGATGAAATGACTGGTTCACTGGGTGAACTGATCGGCTCACATGACAATTGATCAGTTCACTGGTGATCTAATTGTTTTTCCTCTCTCCAGTTGCAAAAATTTGTGAAATTTTGGTCCCTTCCACTCCCACACAGATCAAGAATCCTGACCCTGACCCTCCTATAGAGGTAGAGCTATTGGGGGCTTCCCAGAGACACAACTCAATTGCTTCTGACAATTGTTTGTCTTCTCTGGTTGTGGTAATCAAGAGAACCCAAGAAAGTCCCACCCGCTAAAAGGAGGGATAGAAAGGGAGAACAATTGTGAGAGTGTAAGTTGATGACTAGTAAACCAACAGAAGGGACAACTTCTTATTTTTTGTTCTACTAGAATGACAAGAGTTCCTAGTGGTCTGTGTGGATTACTCTAAATGTGTGGATACTTTTCCTGCTAGGAGGACAACGTTAACTTGTTGTCAATGGTCATAAATCAGGAGGCCGGTGTAGACGTTGTTCGAATGTAACTTTAGGAAAGAGGGTACAACCATGATGAGGAGATTGTCGTTGGACTTGCTCTAGGACCAAGTATATCCTCTAAACCATCATTCCCATTGTATAGTTATTGATGTGTTCTATTGATTCAAGGGGAATATGGCACTTAATGCTTTGTTTCCATTGCATGTTCTGTCGCCATATTTCCCTACAGTGGTATCAAAGCCACGTCAATCTACTATGATTTGGAATGATCAATATGATCGAATTTTTGGTTTTCGTTGTTTATTTATTGCATACAATCTGAATACTTAATTTTATTAATGTGTATATTCGATTAAACACCACATCCCAAATTAATATATATATATATATATGATATATGATATATATATACAATATATATGATATATATATGATAATATATAAATATATGATATATATGACATATATATGATTATATATATATATATATATATATATATATATATATATATATGCAATTTACACACGTCACCCTAAAAATGAGTTTTGATGGTGGATGTGAAGCATGGTTATGGCCAACAATCCTATATATCTGTGCATGGTTGTGTGGTTGGTTTTATCTCAGTTTGCATACCGAGCATCTACCTTATCTTCAAATTGTAAAAGTATTATTCTCTTCTACCTATGCTCCCCTTCAATGTAACTTGGGGTTTCTCTTATACCAAGTCATATGGAATAACATTAGGATAGTTTATTTTCTTATTAAGACAAAGAAGAAGTCGCTCAAACCAGGCCAACCGACTCTCTCAAAGGTGATATGTTTGGATGGAGGACCGAGGAGGACCAAGGACGATGATTCAAACCTATTGAATGGTGGACCCAACTAATTGACTGGAGGACTCGGAAGATGGTTGGTCATAGAATAGACGACTGGTGTGATGACCAACCGAATGACCAAGAGGCAATATGACTAGTTCAAGGGTTGAACCGGTCAAACTAGAATGTCAAGCACAAATCTTCACAAACAATAGGTTTTTGCATGAGACGTAGACCTAGGTGGTGGTAATTCCTTGTGGATCCAAGGAATTACAATAGAATTGACATAACCATCTCTTGTGTTTATTGCATGTATTCCTTGTGGGATATATCATGTGTATGATATATACTATATATGTGGTGATTGGGTAATATATATGTATTTATAAGTAGAAACTCTCTCAATAATATATTAAGTCCTAGATGCTTTCCATAAGTAGCACACATGAAAATCTTGATCCACTATGTGTGGCACCCCAATGGTGGTACACTATCTATCTCATGGAAGTGTGATGGTAATAATGTGGGCCTGCTAATCGGGGTGCATTATCATCGTGTTGGGTTTTGGGTTAGGCTTAATTGTGTCTCCTTAATGAGATTAAGCACCAGAGGGATGTAGATGACTATGGAAAAGAGTTTCGCATATCATCTATCCAAGAATTGTATAAGATTCAATTGGTGAAAGTTTCCTACCTTAATAATTGATTTTGGATGCTGGCGTTGTCTGGGTAATAGTTAAATTGTTTGGGATCTTGGCTCACTAGAAGGTTGTATGTTGCAATCTTATGAATTAATATGCGAGGGCTATCAATTTGAATAAAATAGTGGGAGCGATAACTAATTAAAGACCTAATTGAAAATTGTCAATTTTTTCAAATCAAAACAAATCAAAAGGGTTTTGACAAAATGTAAAATTTTTCTCTTTTTGAATCGAATGGCAATAAAATCATCATTGTAATTGGTCCTTAGGAAGGAAAAACTTAATGGGACAAATTTCCACGACTAGTTTTGGATTTTGAGAAGGGATCTCAATGAAGAGCGTAAGCTCTATGTCCCAAAAACACCACTGCCATAAATACCTACTCCTGATGAACCTAAGAATGAGGTGGATGCTTACTGGAAGCATGCTAATGATGCCTTGGATATACACCACCTTATCCTAAGCTACATGAACTATGAGTTGCATGAGTAGTGTGAAGACATGGGGATACTTGAGATGGTAATACATCTTAAGAACTTGAACCATAAGCACACCAAGCAAGAAAGGTACAATATATCAAAGGCTCTCTTTGAGTGTAAGATGATAGAGGGAGACTTAATAGAGACCCATGTGCTCAATATGATTAAACATGTGGAACATATAGATCAACTAGGATTCTCTTTGAGCCAAGAATTGGCCATTGATATGATTATGCAATCAATCTTGAATCATATAGCCACTTCATTAAATGTTACCACTTGAATAATATGGCCCGACCACTGTCAGATTTTCTTGACATGCTGATAAATGTCAAAGCAAGATGAAGAAGGAAAAATCCATGATGGTGATCAATGGAGTTGAGTCCAAGGATGAAAGCAAGGCCATGAAGAGTTCTGAGGCCAAGCACAAATATAGATCTTCAACACTCAAGATAAGGAGAAAGAAAAGTACAAGAGGAATCCATCCTTTGTAATTGAAGGCATTTGGGAAGAAAAAGATTGTGATGGTGATCTCCACTTCAGGTACATACATTATTGAGATAAATTTATCTACTTATTCATCTCGGGTACTAGATACTGATGTGGATTTCACATATGCTCGAATATGCATGATTTGAAAAGAAGTAGGCCTTTAGGAAAGGGCGAGGTTGAACTGCGAGTTACAAATGGAGCAAGAGTTGTTGCCACTATAATTAGAACCTATAGTTTATCTCTGCCTCCAGGGCTAGTAGTAGAGTTAGTGAACTGCTATTATGTACCTTCCACATATAGAAACATCATTTTTGTATATTGAATGGACAAGGATGCATATGGATTTCATATTAAGAACGGTTGATGTTCTATTTCAAAAGATGGGATCTTTTATGGCAATGCCCCAATGTCTTATGGTCTTTATTTGCTAATCTAAAGACAAATATTTATAACAAAAATACCAAAAGACTAAAACTCAACAACTCAAATAAAATATATCTTTGGCATTGTCGTCTAGGGAAGAATCTCATATATATACTCCATAACGATTGTTATCTGAACTCTTTTGATTTTGAATCAATAAAGACATGTGAATCTTGTTTGTTGGGCAAGATGACCAAGACTACTTTAATTGGTAACAATGAGAGGGATAGTGATTTGTTAGGACTCATACATACTAATGTATGTGGCCCTTTTTGAACAACTTCTAGAGGTGGGTATCAATACTTCATTGCCTTCATTGATGACTTTAGTGGGTATGCTTATGTTTACTTGATGAAACATAAGTTGGAAACTCTTGAAAAGTTCAAGGAGTTTATGAATCAAGTACAGAACCAACTTGTAAAAGTATTAAGGCACTTCATTCTGATCGGGGTAGATAATACTTAAGCCAAGAGTTTGAGGACCTTCTACGAGCCTATGGTATCGTATTGTAGTGGACTCCACCTGGAACTCCACAACATAATGATGTCAGAAAGAAGGAATCACACATTTCTAGATATGGTGTGATGAATGATGAGTTTAGCTAACTTCCAACTACCTTTTGGGGTTATGCTCTTGAAACCGCCACGTTTACACTAAACTGAAATTATCTAAATCAATTCAAAAGACACCATATGCGATATGGTATGGGAAGCGTCCCAATGTGTCTTATATGAGGATTTGGGAGTGTGAATCTTATGTAAGGAAAATGTTTCCTGAAAAGCTTGGCCCTAAATCTGATAAATGTTATTTTGTTGAATATACTAAGGAGACTAAAGGATATTACTTTTATTCCCTATCTGACAACAAAGTGTTTGTTGCCACAGATGTTGAATTCCTAAAAAAGGAATTTATTTCCAAAGGAATTAGTAGGAGGAAAGTGGAACTTGAAGGGGTTCGAGACCAACAAGAAAGAATTAAACCGATAGATGAACAATAGAAACAAAGAGAATCATGAAATGTTCTAGAATCTCAAATTCCTTAAGTAGCATAAGGACCTTGTAGATCTCGTAGTACATGCCTTGAACCTGAATGATTTGGATATCTTGTGACTCAGGAAGGTAGTGAGTTGGTCATAGATGATGAGCCAACAACCTATCTAGAAGCTACTAAAGGACCAGAGTCTGAGAAATGACTTGAGGCCATGAGATCTGAGATGGAATCCATGTATGCCAATAAGGTATGGACCTTGGTGGATCCACTTGAAGGGGTCAAACCCATAGGGTGCAAGTGGGTCTTCAAGAAGAAATCCAACATGGATGGTAAGGTACAAACCTATAAGGGCAGATTGGTTGCAAAAGGGTTTCATACAAGTTCACGGTGTTGACTATGACAAAACCTTTTCTCCAGTTTCCATGCTTAAGTCCATCAAGATCATTCTTGCTATTACAACTTATCATGACTACGAGATTGGACAGGTGGATGTTAAAACCGCAATCTTCTCAAGGATGTGTACATGACACAGCCTATGGGTTTTATAAATTCGAAGGATGTAAACAAAGTCTATAAGTTAAAAAGGTCAATCTATGGATTAAATCAAGCATCTCAGAGATGGAATCTTCATTTTGATGAGTTTGCCTTCACTCAAAAAGAAGATGAACATTGTGAGTAGAAGAAAATCAGTAAGTGCATAATAATATTCCTCATATTGTATGTGGATAAAATACTATTGATGGGGAATGACATCCCTACTTTTCAACATGTAAAAAGAATGGCTAGGAAATATGCTTTCTATGGAAGACTTGGGAGAAGCATCCTACATCTTGGGGATCAAGATCTATAGAGATACATCTAGAAGGCTTCTTAGACTAAGTTAGAGCACATATATTGACAAAGTGTTGAAGAGCTTTAGTATGGAGAGCTCAAAGAGAGGAAACCTGACCATGGTTCAATGATTTACCATCTCTAAAGATAAGTGTACCAGTTCTTGTGAAGAAAGGGAACACATGAGTATGACTCCATATGCAATAGAAATTGGATCAATCATGTATGCAATGTTGTGTACCCATCCCGATGTCTCATATGCCTTGAGTATGACGAGAAGATATCAGTAAGATCTAGGTGATGCTCATTGGACAACCATCAAGATCATTCTGAAGTACTTGAGAAGAACTAAGGATTAGTTCCTTGTCTTCCGAGAAGAGGAGGAGTTTGTGGTAAATATTTGCACCGATGCAAGCTTCGAAACTGACAAAGATGATTACAGATCACAATCTGGAACCGTGTTTTGTCTCAACAACAGAGCTATGAGTTGTAAGAGTTCCAAGCAAGAGACCGTTGTCGATTCTACAATAGAGGTTGGGTATATTGTTGCATCGAATGTAGCAAAGGAAGTTGTTTGAATCAAGAAGATCATTTTTGAACTTAGGGTAGTTCCAGGGATCAACAATGCAATTGAGATATATTGGGAGAACAATGGAGCTATTGCAAAAGCTAAGGAACCTATATGACATCAACTTTCCAAGCATATAAAAGGCATTTCCATCTCAAATGAGAGATCGTACAATGAGGAGATGAGAAGATTTGCATAGCACCCACTAAGAATAGTGTTGATGACCCTTTGAATAAAGCATTTTCATAGAAAAAGCATGATGGTCATGTTAGATCACTTGGAATAAGATTCACAGGTGATTGGCTCTAATTGCAAGTGGGAGTCTGTTGGTATGTATGCCCAATGAACCGATCATGTGATGATTGTATTGGCATAAATTGAAAAAACAATTGACTAATAATAAAGGCATGCTTCGAATTTATTTTATTTTATTTAGTTATGAGATAATGAAGTAACATAATAAATGTATAGAGAATAATATTACTCAATGATGTATATCTTTAAGTATGAGACTTAAACAATGAGATCATATGGATGTTAATAGTATATACATTCTTGTCATGTCCCTAGTCAGATGTTATTGTGGAAGGATTGACCGGCCTAAATCGCGCGTCCTAAAATTGGAGGCGGATTTGAGGTAGTCGAGCTTTTACATTTATAAACCCGAATCCTTCTAGGCCCCCGCAACTTTGTTTACGGGTTCAAAGTAGATATATGAGGTCGAACACAGGGACAAGGGGGGTAGTGTTGAGAACCCAGAATCGACACGCTACACTCCGGCAGGTATAAAGAGATGATAAATTCCCTAGGAGGGAAGCATAAAGATGTCACAAACAAAACAAGAAAACTATCTCCAAGTGGAGTTACTAGAAAGATTCAAGGTTTTAAGCATTTAGCAGTTTTTAGGGGTTTTCATGCAACAGAAACAGAATGATACACTCGGAGCTAAGGCGATGTACGAAGGATAAAACTGCGGTAAAGCAAGCGGCGGTAGGACCAATCTTGTGCCCCTCCTCTCGAAGCGGGCACCTCTAACAAGGCATCGGTTCCACTCTAGGGATCATCAGACTCAAATTAGAGTGGAAAGGTTACTAAAGCAACTCCGTTCCGGGCACTCTCGTATTCCAGAATCGGACCAAACACTAGAGCCACAACACAACTCTCGAAGTTGTTGCGACGGGAAAACACGATTCGATAGCTAAGCGAAACACGATCCAAAACATGCAAGCTAGAGTTCAGATACCAAGCATAGAAGTCATCCAACATATTGCACCAAGCATAGAGCAGCAAGTAAGTAAGCTTTTCTATTTCTATAAGCATTAAAGGTCTTAATTACAATGCATTAGTAAAGAATTAAATAACAGAATTAAAGGTATGTGTCGCCTTCTTGATGTAGAAGGACGACAAGCTACAGTAACCATCCCGCCCGATACAGCCGCGTCGGGCGCCACACCCTCTCAAGTGGCACACCACGATGGGTGACTGCATCGCTCAAGGACCTGGCCGATACGCTCAAGTCGGGCGGCACACCCTCTCGGGCGACACGCCTGACGGGCGGAGCGTATCGGGTCCGGTATCGTGACGGGCATGGAGCTGTGTATCCTACTACCGGGCACTGGTGTCGGGCACTCGTGTCGGGCACTCGTGTTGCGTATCTACATCGGCCGATATCGGCTCCCAGTGTCGCCCGGTACAGTCCTAGGTGAACCAATCCCCTCCCTCTCGGGATGAGGAAGAGCTCACCTAGTGTCGCCCGGTACAAACACTGGAGCACGATACGCCTGCTCTCGCAGCCTCCTCCGAAGATCACTCCACTGTCCGAAACATGAAGTGGCCAAGCTAGTGCGAACTTGTCTAAACTAACCAAGCTGTCTTTTCGGCTCCCTGTAGCTGCTATTTATAGGCAGATGGTTGGGAGAAGATATGGTGCTCGAAGCGCCACGTGTCCTCCTTTCCGCCGTTCAATTGGTGGTCGGATGACGCGGGTATCGCCTGGTATCGCCCGACACAAGGAGGTCGGTTGTCGGGCGCCGAGGTGAGAGGCGCCTGCTGGTGGGTGGCCGGTATCACGCAGCACGTGGAGTAGTTGCGGCACGCGTGGCTCCCTGTCGGGTAAAGAGGCGTGTCGTCCATCGGTACCTTCTCGCGCGGCATCCTTGCGTCGCGCGTCGTCGTATCATGCAGCCTTGCCGGTCAGCGTGTGTATCGGGCGTCAGGGGGCTGAGACAGTCTTGGACTTATTTGTGGGCCGGAACGTCCTTATTGGCGCTAAATGGGCCAAAATAGGAGGAAGCTCTGTAAAAGATGGAAACATTGGACTGAGAGCGTTGCTTGGCTAATTATTGCGAAAATGCATATAAAAGAGAGAAAAATGGCAGAAAAGGGCAGTTTTGATAACAGAATAAAGGCCAAAAACATCACAAAATTTGGTGTTATCAACTCCCCCAAACTTAGCATTTTGATTGTCCTCAATCAATATTTAAACTTTATTTGGCGATGCTTCTTCTTGCGTAGTATGCTTCTCAGGCCAAGATGTAAAACAAGTATCGTAATGCCTTTAGAGATAATGCTGCCTCATTATGAACAAAAGACTTCGTCTTTCTTGCCTTATTGTTTAAGTAAGATTATTCTCTACAGCTTCGGCGAAACGTTGTTGTATGATTCCGAAGTTAGCTTACACACCAAACAACTTTATTTTTGGGGTAGAAAGTTGTGTATAGGGTAGGCTAAGGCTTTTTGGGTGTTCTTCTTGTCTCCCATCAGTCCATCCAGGTAAGGGTCCGTTAATGGGCAAGTGGTCCCTGCAGTCCAAGCCAGTTGGCTTTAGAGCAGTGATTTCACATCCTACGTACCACTGCCCCAGATCTACCATGCCTAAAGATGGGTACTTTTGGAAAAACAAGAGGTGTATATATATATATATATTTTTTTTTTCTTTTATTGGGAAAAACTGTCATGCTTTTATTCACGCTCATAAGGGTTCTCTCTCTTTTTAGGATGTTTGTCGGGTAAGGGAAACAAAGAGATTATTGTTGTTTGGGCAGCTTTTTCCTTCTCCATACTCGTCTCTTAGCTTTTTGCGAGATTATTGTATATTTCGAAATTTTGACGAGGAAAAACGTAATCTTCTGTTTGTTTGAAGCAGCATTATCAAAAAGATATAACATATCTTGCATCACATTAAGCATACAGAAAACAAACTTTGCAAGCAGTAGCATCAGGTTTTACTAATATAGCGACTTTGTACATATGCATGGGAACAAAATTTTAAAATTTTATATGAACAAGTATATGTATACATGATAGACAAAGGAATCAAAAGATTAAGTTAGAAAATTTAGAAAATTTGACAGAATTGTGTACCTCCCTCACTGGTTACCATGGTACCCCCCCAAACTTACTCCACACTCTGTCCCAGAGTTGTGAAGTAGATTAGGCAAGGTAATGCAAATCCAGTGAGGGTTAGCCGACGAGCGCGCCTTCGTCAGATAGAAGCTCCCACACATATTCTCCTCTTTTGCTATGGTAATCGATGTGATGGAGTTGGTCAGGCATCTCTTTATTCGCTATCCATTCCAGGACGTGGATGCCGCAGTCGTTGGATAATGGGATCTGTTGTGGGCTGCAGTGGCAGAACTGAAGCTCGTGCCATTTGTTTGCTTGTGTGTCCAGGAATGGTTGTATCATCTTTGTCACCCCGTCATAGTATTTCCGAGTTAAGCGTTCGACGGATGACAGCGGTTCTGATGTACACGGCACTGGATGGTTCTTGTTGCCGTCCGAGCTGTTGTAAAAGATTCCTGCTCGTTGCCGGGTGTACACCGTCAGGAGCGTCCAATGGTTATAATGAAGAATTGGCAGAAAGATTTGTCTAGGGACTCCGCTTTCCAACTCTTCCAGAAAAAGTTTATGTGCTCCTATTTCGTCGGCTAAGCAAACGTCGTTAAACAACATAGGATGTGCTATATATGCGTGGTCGAACTTTGGTTGTAATAATTGGACGCAAGCGGTAAATACAGATATCGCCAAACATCCTCCTTCTTTAACCACGCCCCTTAACTCATCAATAGGGACTACGACATTGCCTGCCTTGTAAATGACATTCCTCGGGGTAGCATCTGCTAACTTCAGAAGGATTACATCTACCTGCTCCTGCGTGAGCGTTGCACACAAAAAGCGGTCGAAATTTGAGATCATCTCTTCTGAAGTTTTAGGCGAAGCAACGCCCTCCATCCTGTGTATATCAGCTCCTTGCCTGCCCCATGTTTGACGGTCACCACTTCTTCTTCTTTTTCTGAGTGGCTGCTGGACCAAGAAGAGTCTTCATCCAGGTCGCTGTCTAGCAGCTGCTCCGGTACACCTACATCCCGGAAATAGCGCTTATCCTTGATCAGCAACATTGCGTAGACGCCCCTGCGTTGATAGAAACAATGGCCCCTAAGGGCCCTTAAGTTGCCAAAAGTACTGAGAGCCTCAATGGCACTTAAAACGATTAAGGCACTGTTTCCGCTTTCCTCTTCAGCCTGGACGGGGAAGTCACGAATAGAAAAGAAGTTCCAAATGCTGCTGTGGCGTTTGGCTCCTCGCTTGATAACTCTTTGAAGACGCACCGATAGAAGCCTCAGATTTTGGTCTTCCGGGCGGCTGAAGGCGATCCCAGAGTGCGGCACCTCGTTGTGGTTGCAGTTCAGGAATCGAACTTCGTGGTTCCTTAGGTCTGCTACGCAGAGGAACCATACGTCGCGGTGCTGGTACGGTGCCAACACGAGGTTAGGGTCATGCTTGTCAATGTGCTGCAGCATGTTGGACACCGCAGAGGAGTCTAGTTCTCCCCACATCAACCTTCTCGCCAAGGTCGGGGTGGCGCAATATATTTTCTTCCGACCTGTCCTACTATTGATATTTTCTATTATAGCATTCTCGAGGACCCTGAATAGCCTTTTTCCGACGACAGCCGGTGAGCGGAACATGTTGCGGAGAGTTCCCCGTCGTACGGAGAAGTAGATGTCACTCCAGACGACGTCTTCTTCATCTGCCTTCGATCTTAGGACCTTGTCTAGCAGTTTCTGGTCTCTGATTGACAGGAAGCCGATGGCCCTTCTCTCGAAGTCGGCCATCTCGAAAGAAGGTATCTCTGATAGCTCACGGAACCTGTCTGCCATTGAGCGTCTTCCTCGGGGGAAGTGTCTTTCATTGGCTGCGTACATGTCCCCCTTTTCTCCCTCCGACTCGTCAGAAGAGTCCGCCCCGATGCTGACATCTCTGTTATCATCTTCAATATCATCCAGGGGGATTGAGGGATGTTCTTCCTCGGGGCCTACGGAGCTCGCCTGTCCTGCTGGAGCTCTGTCGGTGGACTTTGGCTGCGTCCCCTCCTCGGGCGTTGAGGATCGCCCGTTGGAGGAGGAGGGTGACCCTGATGCCGAGGAAGTTGCTGACGAAGATGATGGAGAGCCACGGCTAGGGGGTGACGGCGACCATCTCGGTTGCCATCGGCGCGGATGGTCGTCCCCTCTATCCAACCTCTCCTCGATCTTGTCAAGGCGTTGGAGAACTTGCTACATTATTGAATTTACGGCCTCTAATCCGCTCTGCAGCTCTTGCTCTCGGCTGCTCAGCCTATCTTGAATAAGCGCATATTTGCGGGTTTGGGAAATACAAGTGTCAGAGTTAGTATTTGTTACCTCCCGCAACCTGTCGAGCTCGTGCCCGAGCGTCATTCCGAACGACGGGGAAGCTCCTGTAGATCTTCCTTCCGTCCTCACGACATCTTTCCCATGCGACGGTTTACCAGGCGTGGTAGACTTTACGTAAACCGTTTGCGTGGCTGATGCCGACAGGCGAGGCGACGGCGCTACTTCAGTAGCTATCGTCTTGCCTTTTCATCGGGGAGGGGACAGTTGTGGTGCGGGCGAACTGCGGTCCACCTCCGCACTGTCGGCGATCTCCTCTCCTGCTATAAAAGGCGGCACAGGCTGCGGCATAGGTGTCCTCTGAGCTCCCTCGAGTTCCATCCTCAGGGTCTCGGCGTACACTGCATTGCTGGTGTCCAGCTCAGGTTCTTCTTCTGCCTCTATAGGCATTTCAGGGATGACAGGGGCTGCGGCCGTCTCTTCCGCGGCAGCTCCCAAAGTTTTTGTCTCGGTGACCTCAACGATCACGGGTTCTTTGTCGGCTACCACCCTTCTTGTTGAGGCGGCGGCTGATATAGCTGGAGCGACGACAACCCTACTAGCAGTTGTAGCCGGTAGCTCCAGAACAACCATCTCCCGGGCCATGGTGGCGGTGGTGGGGGCTGTGCCTTTTGCTACAGCTTCAATCTCGGCTGTAGTGAACACTAGTTTCTCTGCGTCGTAGTCGGCGCAGCGAGGGAGCGGGAGGAGTATACTCGTCCTTGTGAACTTATAGAAAAAGTCTCTCCCCTCCTTCCTGATGATACTGGCTCTGATCAGGTACTTGGTGTCGATTAACTCATCACCTTGCGTCCTCGAAAGGCTGCACGGCTCTTTCGGGTACCCGAGCCCCTCTACAATAAGGTTGACTATTCCGCCCATGCATTAGTCCTTGGTGGCTTCCTTCATCGGATGCAGTCTGTTCATCAAAAATCATCCGCGGTTGATCACTCGGCCCTCCATTATGTGCCACATGACATGGAGTTCCTCTGTGTATATGTTGTTGGATTCGTACTTGCTGAATAAGAGGCATGCCACTAGTTTGTGTATTATCCTCCAGAAGCATGAGTGCATAGCCGCTACCTTCTTTCCCAGCTTGAACGAAGATTTGCTAGTTAACTGGTTCCAGAGCTTCACGGGATCGAACCCGTCTCCCTCGGTAATTCTCTCACCGTGGTCCATCAGATTCCTCTCCTCCTCGCTTGAAGAGAAGATCTGGTTTAGAAACTTCTCGGAGATTGTGCACTCCGAGTTGTAGAGTCGGGTTTGGAGTCTGTCTGGCCCTCCGAATTCTTTTCTCTCAGCCGGTGAATTTCTCACCCGATGAAGGGAAGACATGAACTCCATTGTCAGCCTAGCATACGAGGAAGACCTACTGAAGTAGATTTTCTTCAGTCCCGCCACGGCGAGGACGGCTTTCATCCTCTTCTTGATTCCCAGATCAGCAAATGAGGCTTCATGGCAGAACCTGGTAGGGTGGTAGATTTTTGGCACCAGCTCAGCATACCAGCGAGTATGCTCGTCGTTCCTTGGCTCGAAATTCACCGCCAAGGCTTCCGGGATTGCTGCTGCTGCTGGTGGCATTGGAGTTGCCGCTTCTCCAACCCTGGCCCTCTTTTTTGTTGTAGAGGTCTCGACTGATCTTGGATTCGGGCGCTTTCGCCCGGCGTTGGAGGTTTCAGCCGCAGTCTCGGGGTGGATCCTCCTTCCATGAGAGTCAACGGGGACAACAACCATCTTGGTGCGGGCCATCTCTGTAGGACCACAAAAGAAATACTTTGTTTAAATATGTTGCTTTTGAAAAAAGTATATAATAAAGAATAAATGTGTGGTCCAATGTTTTTCTGTACAAAGATTGCCTGGCCTCCCCCCATTCGAGTATAGGGCGACACACAAGGTTTGGAGGTGAAGTCATGTGCCCGATACTAGGGACGGGTATCGCCCGATACGAACAAGGTGATAGGGAGACAAATGCTAGGCTGTGTCAGGCGATAAAAGATGCCCGATACGGCTCGTATATAAAAAAGGAAACAATGTGTCGCCCGTCACAAAACCTTCTAGACGATACAAAAATGGACGACACGACTATCGCCTGACATGGCATATCGGGTAATAGTTACTAAAAGATACGTTACGTGGTATGCATGTCGGGCGATACGAAACCGTTCAGTTAGCAAGGCCGATAATCTATACATAGAGAACGTATCGGGCGGCACAGACTGCCGCACAAAAGGTCTACCGGGCGATAGGTCTGTCGGGCACTACCTCACAGGGCTCGGGATTTCCGCACGTTACGAAGGCAAGGGTGTCGCGTGTCACGGAAGCAAAAAGCACAAAGTCCTTTGCACGATACGGGAGCACGATCACAGTAATTCAAGTAGCCCAACGCGGTAGAACTTGTTCGTATATATATAGCAAACCCAATCTTAGTTATTCGGCACGGTAAAAACACGGTAACAAAACTAGGCATGCATCGGCCGATAGGGCAATTCATTCCAGAGACGGGTAGTCCATCCGTCGGCCTAAGGGTGATCAGTCTTTTGGCACGATCGTCACAGGCTCATGCCGTCCAGGAGCTTCTTTTGTCATGGCTTTAGCGATGCCCGAAACAATCTTTGCACGATGTTGCGCATATCCTGCCGGTAGGGTCGCTTTCCATTACGACCTTCAGAGCAAAAGCTAGAAGAAAGAAAAGGAAACTTGAAAAACGAAAAGGGGTAACAAAAGTGGTTGAGGAGTAAAACATCACTGGCCCGAAACTAAGGTCCCTGCCTCAGCTAGCATTACCCATCCCGTCCTATAGAATACTTTGGTGACCCACAAAACAGAGTCAGCGCATGTGGTGCATGCACTGACTCGGGCCTTATTACATCCCAAAATGTTTGTAATGTTTTTCTTGCAGGAAAGTAAAAACGTCCTATTCTAGTAATTGAAAAGACAACTCGGGTTGCCTCTCGAGAAGCGCTGCGTTTCTTGTCTTCAGCTGGACGCTCAAAGCTTCTTCTTCCTGCACCTTCATCCCTGCTTCTGCGGTCATTGCCCTATTCTTTTTGCTGGTTCGGTATTTGACGGAATCTTTCCCGATGGGTTCTTCACAATTTCGGCCAATTGAGCTAGCTGCTGGTCGATCTGGCGTTGGTGCGTCTGCATATCTGCCAGTTGTACCTGCAACGAGTTCAAGACGCCGGAATTTGATAACGCACTTTGCGCCAGTTGATTGTTGATCGTATCTTGCTTCTTGACAAAATCAAATAACTGGCCAACCACGTCTGCCTGGCACGTGCCCTTGCTTTGTTCTCGGTTAGGCCCTTGATACTTCCCCTGTGCTTAGAAGTTCCCTTTGTTTGATGGGAAATGAGTGTTTTTGGGGTATTGGCTTGGTCCTCCCCTTTGCTCAAAAGCTTGAGGTTGCTTGGAGGCGCCTTGCAACTGATGTGCATTTTCAGCTACATCCTTGTTGCCATAGCTGAAACCAGGGTGGTCAGGTCTTTTGAAATTCACAAAAGCCACTTTCTCAGCTTCCTCATCCTCAGATTCAGAATCGCTTGATGTGTCTGGTTGGGTATAGATGCAACTGTCTATCCCGTGTCCGCCTTCTCCACATGTTACACATTTCATTACCTTTTCAACTTGCTTCTTACCCTTTCCGCCCGATTCTTTTAGCTACTTAACACCCATAGATATCCTCTGGATCTGAGAAGTGATTGTCTCCAGTGCCTTGGATTCAAAAGAAGATCCTTCACTAACCTTCTTAGCTTGGCCACGGTCAGATCTGTCATAGTCAGTGCCGGCTTGCAGCTCGGCCATGTTCTTGATGATCTTTTCAGATCTGCTTGGCTTTTTCCCTAGGAAGTCGCTCCCTGCTGCTGCGTTCAATGAAACACTTTCCTCTGGAGTCAGGCCGTTATAGAAGGTAGTGATCAAGAACCCTTTCTTGTAGTTGTGGTGAGGGCAGTCCCTCTGATATTCTTGGTATCGCTCCCAGACGTCATGGAGATTCTCATTAGGCTTTTGCATGAACGACGTTATCCTTTGTCTGTTTCTCACTGTCTTCTCAGTTGAGTAGAACTTATTTACGAATGCATCCGCCAATGCTCCCCATCCATTCAGAACCTGGTGGGGCAGCCCTAGGTACCATGATAGAGCTTTATCTTCCAGAGAAAAGATGAAACCCTTGCAATAGATTACCTCCTGGGGAACTCCCCTCATCTTGATAGTATCACAGATGTTCTTAAAAGCATCCAAATGGTGATAGGGGTTGTCATTCTTGGAACTCCCTCTGAAGCTTTTGTTCTGTATCATGGAGATGATGGATGGCTTGAGTTCAAAGTTTGCGGTGTTGAATCGCGGAACGACGACAGGGCATCTGGAATTATTGGCCTTAGTGGAGGCTAGCTCCCTCAGAGTCTTCTCTTCTTCATCTGAGTCGTCATTGTTGCTGCCTCCCTGTTGTTCTTGGCGCTGGTGTCGCCTGTGTCGATGACGGTGACGACGCCTGACATGGGGGTGGCCTTCCTTGGAGTGCTCTGATTCCTGATCTTCCTGCTGATCATTTCCGTCGTAGCGATCATTGTCGCTTGGCGGAGGTGATTCATCCCTAGGCCCTCCCTGCTGTTCCCCTTCAACGTGTTGCGGGTTGACGCGGGGAGGCATAATGTCAATGATTGTGCTCTGTCGATTGGGTGAATGGTGTCGGAGCTCGGTGGAACAGTGATCTGTTCTTCAGGGTTCCTAAAAGAATGGCACGAAAAATCAAGTCAGAAAATTGAATTATTTGGCTTAGGCAAGGAATAATAGTAATGAAAAAGGAAAAGAAAAAGGGTGTTGTTAAACTCATTACTAAGCTTGAGGCATGGGAGTGTAGTTAGTGGATTCGGATTCGTCAACAGTACCGTTTTTGCCTTGTCTCCGGCAATGGCGCCAAAAAGTTGACCGGCCTAAATCGCGCGTCCTAAAATTGGAGGCGGATTTGAGGTAGTTGAGCTTTTACATTTATAAACCCGAATCCTTCTAGGCCCCCGCAACTTTGTTTACGGGGTCGAAGTAGATATACGGGGTCGAACACAGGGACAAGGGGGGTAGTGTTGAGAACCCAAAATCGACACGCTACACTCCGACAGGTATAAAGAGATGATAAATTCCCTAGGAGGGAAGCATAAAGATGTCACAAACAAAACAAGAAAACTATCTCCAAGTGGAGTTACTAGAAAGATTTAAGGTTTTAAGCATTTAGCATTTTTTAGGGGTTTTCATGCAATAGAAACAGAATGATACACTCGGAGCTAAGGCGAGGTACGAAGGATAAAACTGCGATAAAGCAAGCGGCGGTAGGACCAATCCTGTGCCCCTCCTCTCAAAGCGGGCACCTCTAACAAGGCATCGGTTCCACTCTAGGGGTCACCTGACTCAAATTAGAGTGGAAAGGTTACTAAAGCAACTCTGTTTCGGGCACTCTCGTACTCTAGAATCGGACCAAACACTAGAGCCACAACACAACTCTCGAAGTTGTTGTGACGGGAAAACACGATTCGATAGCGAAGCGAAACGCGATCCAAAACATGCAAGCTAGAGTGATATTGAACTATGATATCATGGCTACTTGATAAGCGAGACTTAGAAATGCATGACCATGCTCATGTGAGTCAATATGTGATATTGAACTTATATATCTCAGTAGTCTGCACTGGTTCAAGGAACATGATTGAATGATTGAAGTGGATGATGATCCATGCCTCGAGTTCAATTTGGATATCAGTGGTAAAGGAACTATACAAATAATGTAACTCCAATCACAAATTGTAGGTTGAAGTTGTTCTCTAACTTTCTATTTACTTGGATAGCAATGATGTGTGACTAGGCACCACTCTTTGCTTATGATGTCATATAGGTTATGGACATTCACTACCAACGTAATATGGGACCTATAGGGTCACACACATAGGAATTCAGTTGTAATAGGAGTTTATTTATAAATTATAACTAAATTGACTACCAAAGTGTTTAGGCACTAAATTTAAACAACAATTGACATACTGGACTTTGAACTGACCGGTTGGAGTGTCATTGGATATTGAATTGGCTAAATTCTAGATGAACCAGGGCACAAACCGATCGATTCACTAAGTGAATCGATCAGCTCATGGTCCTGAGATGACCGTTTCATGGGATGAACCAGTTGGTTCACAAGATCAATTTGATTGCATCAAGCATTAGTGCTAACGGCATGTAATTCATTAATTGGATTAGAATTTCCAATACAATTTTGATTGGGAAACATACTGAAACGACTATTTCATTGGGTGAACCGATCGACTCACATGCCAACTTATTGGTTCACTAGTAAACCAATCATTTCTCTATGACAGGTTGCAAAAAATTGTGAAATTTTGGTCCCTTCTACTCCCACACAGATTGGGAACCCCGACCCTAACCCTCCTATATATAGAGGGGCATTGGGGGCTTCCTAGAGACACAACTCAATTGCTTCTGACAATTATTTGTCTTCTCCGATTGTGGTAACTGAGAGAATTTGAGAAAGTGTTAATGGCTAAAGGGATGTATAGCAAGGGAGAATAATTGTGGGAGAGAAATCTAGTGACTAGTACACCAACATGAGGGACAACTCCTTCTTGTCTGTTCTACTAGAACAACAAAAGTTCCCGCTGGTCTGTGTGGACTACTCTAGAGGCATAGATACTTTTCCCACTAGGAGGACAACACCAACCTACTGTCTGTGGTGATCAACCACAAGGCTGACGTAGATGTTGTTTGAGTGTGACTTCATGATAGAGCACACAACCATGATGAGGATATTGTCTCTAGACTTGCTCCAGGACTAGGTATAAACCCATCCTTCCCATTGCATAGTTATTGATGTGTTCTATTGGTTCAAAGAGAATATGGCAGTTAAATTTTTGTTTCTGCTTCCTGTTCTGTTGCCATATTTCCCTACAATTTGTGCCTAGTATATCTGGTCTATTGGCTTGTGGGGCCATGGCGAAGTGTACGCCCAAGATTTGTTGGGCACTTTGTCCCAGGTACAAAAGATGTAAACCCCCCCAAGCTACATATGATTATTTGGGACAATGCAATTAGTGATGTATAGGCTTCCTCGATTGGTCCATATCTTATGTATTCAGTTTCTTTTATAAACCATGTTATTGTAGGGAAATATGACATCATATAGGCAGTGGAAATAAAAAATTTACTCACATATTTCCCAATAACCTGCGGATCATGTCAATAGCTATGAAATGGAAATGATGGTTTCACAGAGATATAACTAGTCCTGGAGCAAGTCCAACCACAATCCTCATTGATGTGGATGCACACTCTATCTTGGACGGTGTCTCTCCAGCTCCTAGTTGCACTAGGACTCGTCTGACTACTCCTTCATGGACAACACACTCGAACGTCATCGTCTGTAGTAGATCCTCTCATCATGGACTGCTGGTTGATGTCATCCTCCTTAGTGACAGGAAAAGGCCACCTTGCTTCTAGAGAAGTCCACACGGACCAACTAGAACTCCTTTCATCTTGATAGAATAGATAGGAAGGAGGTGTCCCTCCTGTTGGTGTACTAGTCACCAACCTACTCTCCCACGACAATGATCCTTAGTTGTTTCTCTCCCATAGTTATCCCTCCCAAGTCGGGTAGAACTTGCTTGGGCTCTCCTGGTTACCACAACAAGAGAGGATAACAACTGTCAGAGCAACTGATTCTCAATTGTCTATGTTGTGCTCTGAGAAGCCCCCGGTACCCTTCTATTTATAGTAGAGGTCAAGGTCAGGGTTCCCAGCCTGTGTGAGAGTTGAAGGATTGGAAGATCTCAAATTTTCCAAAGAATTCTAGAAACTTTGCACCTGTGACATCCTAGACTTTCATCTGGCTCAGTCCAAACGGGTGTTTGGTACTTTCCCAGATGTGTACATATGCATGCAATTCAATTCCAATTAGTACACATAATGACGTGAGCACCAATCCTTGATGCAATAGAATTGCATCCTCGAGATGGCCATTTGGTGCATGTGGCATCCCGCACCATCTAAGATAGTCATCTCACACAAGTTAGATAGGTGTCTTGCAGCCCGGGTCAGGTAGAATTCCAACCAATGTACAATATAATCAGCCTGACTCTTCAAACAACTGTCTCAACACTTGAACTAGTCATTTGGCAGTCCAGTTAGATAACATGTTGTATGAATTAAATTACATGAACAATTTAGTAATCAATTCAATCATCATTCAAGATCAAACTCCTCTTCTAGATGAGTTCCTATGTGTGTCATTCTATAGGTCCCATATTATGTTGGAAATGAATGTCCATAACAACTTATGACATCACAAGCAATGAGAGGTTCCTAGTCACACATCACTGCTACCCAAGTAAATGGAGAGTTGGAGAACAACTTCAACCTACAATATGTGTGTGGTGTTACCGTGATTGTATAGTTCTTTTGTCACTGATATCCATATTGAACTAGAGGCATGGAGCAGTCATCCTCATTATTATTCAATCTTGTTTCTTGAACTATTGCAGACTGTCTGTGATATATGTAAGCTCAATATCACATATTGACTCACATGTGCATGTTCACACTTTTCTCACATGTGTCACAATCACCCAATCATCACCTTTATAACAACCCATGTTTCAGGATTGAGTTTGATGATATCAAATCATACCGAACGACATGTGATGAATGTAGTGATTTTAGGTCTAAGAACCACAAACACCACCATCACTATAAGACATGATTCTGACTTACCTAATTAAGGTTTCCATGTATCACTCCTATGGTGGTATGTCTAATACACTATTCTCTAACATGTATCTATGTGCTTGGTTTGATATCTCAATATCATGACTAATGGAATTCTATCATCAAACAACTCACACTCTGATCTTATGTGTTATAGTTGTCTATTTACCTTGATATAACAAGAATGCATATACTCTTAACATCCGTATGATCTCATTGTTTAGGTCCTCAACCTGAAGACATAAATAATTGAGTAATATCATTATCTAAACATTTATTATGTTATTCAGTTATCTCATAATTAGACAGATAAAATAAATTGGAAGCTTGCCTTTATTGTTAATCGAATCATTTACAAGTTATGTCATATGTGTTAAAGTTGTCTATTTACCTTGATATAACAAGAATGCATATACTCTTAACATCCGTATGATCTCATTGTTTAGGTCCTCAACCTGAAGACATAAATAATTGAGTAATAGCATTATCTAAACATTTATTTTGTTATTTAGTTATCTCATAATTAGACAGATAGAATAAATTGGAAGCTTGCCTTTATTGTTAATCGAATCATTTACAAGTTATGTCATTACAATCATCACATGATTGGCTCTCTGGGCATACATACCAACAGACTCCCACTTGCACTTAGAGCCAATCACCCATGAATCATATTCCAAGTGACCTTAACATGTGCATCATGTTTCTACTGTGCAAGCACTTTTATAGAGGGTTTAGCAACATTTTCTTACAGTTGATATTTTGCAATTTTCACAACAATTCGTTGTAAGACTACTCATATGAGATGGAAGTGCTATAGTATGCTATATGAGTTTCTTGCCTACCCAGTAGCTCCATTGCTATCATCAATATTTCTACTATGTCATCAATGGTTGGAACGTCACGCAAGTTCACCCATATGAGCTTCTTGATCCATACAATATCCTCCTTTGTTCTCATAACACAAAGATACTCGGCTTCTTTTTTATATTTGAACAACTGTCATTAGTCAGAACCCTTTCTAGCTTACAGTTCACATTCAATGTCAAACATAAATTTAGATTGCGATCATTAATTTGTCAGTTTGGAAGCTTGCATCGGTGTAAGTCTTTACACCCAACTCTTCCTTATTACCATAACCATGGAACAAATCCTTTTAGTTCTTTACAACCACCCAAGGATGTTCTTTATGGTAGTCCAGTGACTCTCACCGGCATCTGACATGTACCCTCTCGTCATGTCCAATACATAGAGATTTCTAGGTAGGTATATATGTCTTCTCATCATGTCCAATATGTATGAGATGACTGGATATCTTCTTGCCATGTCCAATACATACAAGATAGCGGGAGAAGTACATAACATTGCATTCAAGATAGATCCAATTGTGAATGCATATCACATCTTTCCATGTGTTCCCGTTCTTCATAAGAACTAGGATGCTAGGCTCCCGAGAGACTAACTCCATAGAACACGGACAAGTTCTCTCTCATTGAATTTTACATGTTGAACCCTTCAACAACTTGTCAATGTATGTCCTCTTACTTAGGTCAAGAAACTTTCCTGATCTATGTCTATAGATCTCAATCACTATCACATAGGATGTCTTGCCTAAACCCTTCATATAGACGATACTTTTCTTGCCAGGTTTTAACATTTATAGGATAAGGATGTTATTCTCCATCATCATGTGGAATATAAATATGCTCCCACTAATTGTAATCACAAATTTCATCATCATTCCAACTTAAGGCAAACTATTTGATTATTTTGTCAAAATAGAATATTCCAGCTCTGATATGTTTGCTTCAATCCACATATTGACCATTGTAGGTTATAGACTTTATTTGCATTCTTGGATTTATAAAACCTTTAGGTTCTGTCACGTAACATCCTCTTTATTATTCCAGTTAAGGAATGTAGTTTTAACATCAATATACCAAATCTCATTAGCTTTAACAAGCTGTAATAGCAAGCATGATCTAGATGATTTGACCATGGTAACTAGTGAGAGACTTGATTATGTTCAACCCCTTGAACTAGTTTGAAACTCTTTGTAACTAGTTTACCCTTCCATGTTGGTCTTCTTACAAAGACCCAAAAGCACATTATGGGTTTACCCCTTTAGGTGGATCTAGCAAGGTCATACCTTGTTGGTTTACATGGAGTCCATCTTTGATCTCATTGCCTTGAGGCATTTTCAAATTCTGGTCTCTCAATAGCTTATAGGTAGATAGTTGACTCATCATATATGATCAACCCACCGCCTTCTTGAATATATCATAATCTTTCAAGATCTAGGCATGTTCTACTATACCTATGAGCTTTTGTGTTACATAAGGAACTTGATATTCCATAACGGCTTGTGATTCTCTTTGTTCCCACAATACCTCTTTTATTAATTTTTTTCTTGTCTATCTTGAATATTTTGAGTTCTACTTTTACTCCCATTGATTCCTTTAGAACTAATTTCCTTTTCAAGAATATAGTTTTCCAGATTAACAAACAACATTGTTATTGGATTGGGATAAGAGTAGTATTTTGAAAAAATAACATTTATGTGATTTGAGGACAAAGCCCTTTAAAATAAAATCCTTATATAGGTATTCATCCCTAATCACTATAAAAGACATATCGGGACACCTCCCATGCCATATCTCATATGGTGTCTTTTGAACCATTTAGATGGTACACTATTCTAGTATAAAGTATGTTCCCAAAAATATATTGCAAGATCAACTAGATTTTAATGATAATCTCACCATGAATTAACAGGGTGTGATACCTTCTTTCCGATACATCATTATGTTCTAGGTGGAGTTCATTGTGATACACTATCACAGTCTCTCTAGAAAGTCCTCAAACTCTTAGTTCAAAGAATTTACACATTGATCATATCAAAGCATCTTAATACTTTTACCAAGTTAGTTACATACTTCATTCACAATCTCCTTGAACACTTCAAGAGATTCGGATTTTTATTCTATAAAATACAAACTTGCACATCTACTGATAGCATCAGTAAATATATAATGAAATACTTGCAACTACCTTTAGCATTAATTCTAAAAGGTCTATGCATATCAGTATGTATAAGACCTAATTGAATAGCCGCTCTCCCACTACATCTAGTGAATATTATTTTGTCATATTGTACAATAAGATATGCATGTTTCTCTCGATTTAGTAATCAAAAGAGTCTAGATAACCACATATGGATTCTAGAAATGCATTTCTCATTTATGTACTCTAGATGATAATACTATAGGTATTCAATGTTTGAGTCATCAAGTCATTCAATATATGTGTGATACACATATTTGTCTTTAGAACTATAACATATGGTTTGTGAGACACAGGGCATTGCCATAAAAGATCATATCCTTTTAAAATGAAACATAATGTTCTTATCACAAGACATGATGTTTTCGTCAATTGTAGGTACAGAATAGTAATTCACTATTTCTATTATGTTCCCATGAATGGCATCTTCCTACTGTAGAGGCAGAAACCCTTGCTCCATATAGTTCTAGCTTACTTCTTTTCAGGTCCCAAAGTAGAGAGCTCTATCTCCAGCTTCTTCCTGAGATCCTCTTGAGAGGATAGTTATTTACAATGTCTAGAGAGGTGAGAATGGTGACACTTTCTTTCCTTAATCCATGAAGTGAAAAAGACATATTCCTTTTACACTCACCCTTTTCCAAAAACTGAGTGTAGAAGACATGGACTTTAGCTGAGCCTCACAACACTTCTTGGCCTTTCCTTTGCCCTATGACTCACTTTTTCCAATCACCATCGCCAATTTGTCCTTCTTCTTCTTTGTTTTGGCATCAACATGCCAAGAATTTTATAAACTAACTATATGATTCATGAAACCTTTTGTATAATCATATCCATGGTCAACTCTTGACCTAAAAGAAATCCCAATCACTTCATATGCTCAATCACATTGAGTACATGGGGCTCTACTGGATCTCTATATGTCAATTTGCACTCAAACAACACTTTGGAGACATAATACCTTGATTTCTTTACATGATTCTTAAGATGTGTTACCATATAGAGAATGTACATGTTATCATGATGTTCATGCAACTCATGGTTCATACAACATAGCATAAGGTGCTCAATGTCTATAGCTTCTTTTACATGCTTCAAGTAAGCATCCATTTTATCCATGGGCACATTTGGAGTGGGTTCTTCTAGCTCTGGTATTTTAAGGACATAGAGCTTTCGCTCATGATTAAGAACACTTATCAAGGTCCTAAACCAGATGTGGAAGTTGATCCCATTTTGTCTTCTTAAGGACTGGTCGCAATTTGAATGTGTTTGTGCTTGACATTTGTTTCTAAAAAGAAATATTGCAACTTTTCAAAACATTTTTGGTTTGTTTGATTTGATAAATTAATGATATTAATTAGGCCTTTAATTAATTATCGCTCCCACTATTTTATGCAAATTGATAGCCCTCAATATCAATTCAGAATATTGCCGCGTACAATATTCTAGTGGACCAAGATCCTCATTTCATCAAAATCGTGAGCCAGCTAGGGTTGTTACCCACAACTTGATTCTACCATGTAAGCAACTTTTTCCAATTGCATCACATGAAACTCTTAGATAGATGAAATGTGCAACTCTTTGTCATTGATCATATATAAGCTTCTAGGTGCTTAATCCAATTAAGATCACCTAGTCAAGCCTGACCCATAAGCCAACACAGTAGACTATGCACCCTGCTAGGGCATACCCAGATATCTACCATCACACTACAACAAGATAGATGGCACACCACGCTAGGGCGTGCCGATGCTTAGTCGATCAAGCTTTTCATGTGTGTTTCTTATGGAAAGCATCTAAGAGTTAATATTTTATTGAGGGACTTTGTATAATATATATACATTAACCAATCACCACATATATAGTATGTATCTTATACATGTTATAACCCACAATGAAAACATGCAATAAAAGAAAGCGATGGTTATGGCCAGCCTAATGTAATTTGTTGGAGCCACAAGGAATTACCACAACCTAGGTCCACATCACATGTAGAAACCTATTGTTGATGAAGATCTATGCTTGCCAATCAGGGTTGACTGGTTCAACCTTTGAACCGATCGGCTCACCTCCTGGCCAGTCAGTTGGTCACCTCTAGCCAGTCGTCTGGATCCTCCGAATGATCGATTGGTTGTCATGTGGCTGATTGCTTGGATCCTCCAAATGGTCATCTCACCTAGTCCTTCGGGCTCCTGGTCGGCTCGCCTGTCTGTCATCTCGACCCATCCAGACGGTCATCTCGGCCCCTCTATGTGATCGGTTGGCGCCCTTTCTTCTTTTTCAAAAGAAAAAAGTAAGGTATCCTACTTTTACATAATTATTGAGAAACCTCGAGTTACATTTGAGGGGAGAAAAGGTTGAAGAGAATAATACTATTAGATTGAGAAGATAAGAGTGAGGCTCATTTCACAGACCGAGATAAACAGGATAAACCAACTATACAAACATGCACAGATAATAGGAGTTATTGGCCATAACCATGATACACATCCACATTCAAAATTAACTTTTAGGGCGACGTAGATAAATTGCATATATATATATATATATATATATATATATATATATATATATATATATATATGTCATTCATTCGTTACCCGTGCAGGTAACTAACCTTAGTTACCCGTGCATCTGTATTGTAATAGGAATATACATATTTGTAATGAGACAAGCAATGTTTGTAAGGAGATGATCAAATTTGTAATACAAACACTCGTTTTGTATTACAACAATGTTTCTGTTACAAATGTCATTTTTACTGTAATCAGACATGTAATACAAATTAAACGATTGTTTATATTACAAATTTGGTCATATCATTAAAAACGATGTATGTCTCATTATAGATAGGAACCTTTCTATTACAAAATAGATCCACGAGTAACTAAAGTTAGTTACTCGAGTGGGAGATAGTCTATTTGCATGGTGTTCCAAGTTCGATCATCTCCAACCATGACCATAAGTTCACCTCTAAGTTATGTAAATAAGTGTAAGAAGAACATGACATGAGGATGAAGTTTAGCACTACCTATCATCCTCAGACTGATTGTCAATCACAACACACAATCTAGACATTTGAAGATCTATTACGAGTCGGTGTCCTAGATTGGGGTGGATCATGAGAACAATATCTACCCTTAGTTGATTTTACCTACAACAACAATTCCCAAGCCAATATCAATATGTCTCCATATGTGCTCTTTATGGGAGGTCATGTCAGTCATTGCTTTACTTGGATGATGTCGACAATAAGACCTTATTTAGGTTAGAAGAACTACAATTATATGCTGATAAATTCGCTTTGATCAAGAAAAGGTTTAAGAAATCCCAAGATTAGCAAAAGTCATATGTTGATGCAAAGTGGACATATTTGCACTAGACTATAGGAGATCATGCCTTTCTAAAAATTTGGCCCCTCTGTGTTAAAGCTTAAACTGAGGACAATTGAGTCCCCAATATGTGGGTATGTTCCAGGTTCTAGAATCAATTGGTGATGCCAATTATTGTCTAGCTTTACCACCACAATATGGAATGATGCATGATGTGTTCCATGTATCCAATATTAAGTGCTATGTGAAGGATCCTACCCATGTGTTGGACACCAAACATATAGAGCTCCAAGGGAGCTTTTCATAACCTGATTCTCCTATGAGTATCTTGGATTCAAAGGTGAAAGAGCTCAAAATTGAAAACATTAATATGGTAAAGGTTCTTTGGAAACACCATGATGAGGTCGAAGCTACATGGGAGCTAAATACAGACATGGAAAAGTCTCATCCCAATCTTTTGATAACCCAGATAAATTTTTAGAACAAAATTCTTGTAACAGGGAAAGGATGTTATAACCTGATTTGTCAGGTATTTATACAAATACTTGGATGCAAATAATGGATTGCTTCTAACATATAAGATTGACTTTTCTATGTCTTGTGTAATAATTTTGATGATGAATGTAGTTTCTCCATATAGAAGGGATTTCGTGTATTTTAGTATTTTAAATAGTCCATTATTAATTGTTGGCTAAAGGAATAGTGGAAAAGTCAATAATATAGGAACTTTTAGGAGTAATGAATAATTGATATTTAAAATATGGAAATGTCTTGGACTTCTTGAAAATAAGTTGAAGGGACTAATCCCTATCTTGCACCCAAAGAAAGAATATACCAAGATATGATTTATTGCCAAGTTTGGGTATTAAAGGAGTTATTACATGCCTTGAATAATTCATATAAATCAAATATATTGGAGGCAAGTATGAGGCATTTAATATATGCGTTTTTCCATAAACCTTTTTCCAATCCAAAATTAAGTTATTATGAAGTTTCCCTTGAAATTTGGGGTCCATCAGAGAAATGATGAGAGAATTACAAATTTTATATGTTCATATAAAGTGAGTAATTAAGTGATAAATATATACATATATCCTAACATTTACTACAATCATAAGACTTAGGCATGGACCTTTATTTGTCTTGCAGCCTCCTGGATGTTGGATGGGAGATCCATGACTTCCCCTTTGTATCCTACCTTGTGAAGGATTTGGAAAGACCAGGGAATTAGATCCCCGATATCATCACACCATGTTGTCTCTCTCCTCCTCACCTCTTCCCTCAATTATTTTCCCACTAAATTTGGGAGGAAAAGATGATGCGAGGAGCCCTAACACAACTATCTCGTCCTTATTTTGGAAAATGCCCAAATTTTAGTTCCTTTTAGAATATAGGGCTTCAAGATATCACCCTCAAACTCTCCATCCCATCCTATAAATAGAATTCCCTACACACACTTGACCCCTCACGCATCCAGAGCTATCCCAATTGCTCCCTCATTGTCCCTAGGAAGATCAATGACACCAACCTTCATTGTTGGCCACTCCGACATGTTACTGGTTCCACTGAGCCTCTCTGACCGATTGCTCAGCTCTGGAGCATCACCAAAGCACAACGAGTGAAACCCCAACCCCTGTGTGGATTGAGGAAGACCAGGGTAGGTTCTCCATGAATTTCCTAGTCACCTCTAAAGCAGTTGACTTGATACGACCAGTGTGCATCATTACATCGCAAGAAGGGTGGAAACCAATCACCAAGGTTCCATGAATCTTCCCCACCTTTAAAATATCCATGGATGCTATTAGTTCCCTTCCCATGACCTTTTTCTCTTAGTAGGTAACAATTAGGTTGGTATGATCATTCTAGCATGCCTGATGACACCTTAGGGATGCTACAAGTTCGGGAGGCCCTACCAAACTCAATGATTTTCTCTAGTTGGCATCAATAGGCCATGAGTTAGATAGTCAACTCTCTAGTTGACCTCTTCAGGGCTAGCAACAATAATGGCAATGCCGGAAGAATGGATAAAGAATCCTTGGGGTGAAGTTACCAATGTGCCCTTACAAGCATGACAGCCTAGTTCATAGAGTCGTGGGCAATGGAGTAATTTGGCCCTCGCCTGACCCCCTAGCATGCATGGCCAAGGTGTTGATGCAACACAAGCCCATTGGTCAAAGTCGGGCCCACAACTAGAGTGGATAATATCAAAAATTCAATTAGATTGTTGACTTGGTGCCACCTGATTGGTCTAAATAAGATTATCTAAAAAAATCCTTGTAAATTAAGCGTTGGTCAAAATATATCATATAAATATCATATATATATATATATATATATATATATATATATATCATTAGAAAAATATGTAGAACCCAATAGAGTAGTTTTCATTACATTATTATTCCTTGAATTTGAAAAGTATATTAAGATGCATGCTTTTATGACATGTAATACATGTAAACCCTAATTTTATGAAAGTGATAATCATATCTTGATTAGTTAGTCCTAATGAGTAAAGTATTATATAATTTGATAAAAGAGCAAACTGGATATAATCTAGGATAAGGGATTCATATGTTATCAAATTAGGGTTTCTAAAGTTGAAAAGTCTAATAGGTGATAATTAGGGTTTTGCAAGCCTAACCCTAATTTGACCTCAAAACTCTAACTTAGGGCCCAAGTCAGTGATAAGTGATACTTTGTGAACATTGAAGTAATACATGGGTGTTAAACATTAATTATAGGTTGATTTCTTAGTTGGTTGAATGTGCTCTTATTTTCTTGGAAACTAAGTCATCTCTGAAGAAAGGCATGTGGTTAATTATGTATAACCACCCTTATTAAATTCTTAGGTTTTCTAGAAGTTTCTTGAATGTGTTATCATTAACCTGCTTGGTTGTTTATTTATTTCATGAAAACTACAAAGCCTTATGTGTATCACCTTATATAAACATAACTTGCTCTAACCCCAAATGTTATCTCTGGAGGGTTGAATGTGGGGCAGTGACCCAAAAAGAAAAATAGAAAGAAAGTATTTGTGGATATTACTATGACCAAGCCCCATATAGGGAACCTCACAAGAGGTCAAGCCCCAAATAGGGAAGGCTGACATGGCACCATGCCCCAGATACGGAAGGTGGCCCAAGTCCACTATAGGGACAAAATCCCATAAGAGGGTATACCCAGAGATTGAGAAAACAAGGATTGAGAAGTTATAATTGAAAATGCATGTTTGATTATTTGATAATAATTGTTGATATGGTTGTTAATGTTGTTCACCTACATGTGCATATTTTTCTTGCACCACATACACATTATTAGGATATATTCACCACATTTTGATTGTTGGATTTTTAGGTTAATTTGCAAATTATCTGAAGAAATGGAATTCTAGAGAAGATGGCACTAAAAGAAAAAATGACTAAATTCTACTGGAGGATTATATATAGATTTACTTTATTCCACAACATTAGTTTCCCTTTCCATTTACCTCTCTGTATAAGCTTTTATCTACATATTGTTATAAATATTTTTTAAATCCAATGAAAGTTTTAATTATTATTGGTTGGATCTTGGAATTATTATAGAGGCCCTTGCCCTCTTGTTCTGCCTTAATTAGGGATTATAGGGGGATGGCTTATTATATTTGGTATCAGATCCTAGATTCACCATTTGACCTTTAGTAATTAGTAAATTTTAAAGAACTCCATAGATAACAAGGGAATTATTAGGGCATTATCCAAGACGATGGTGTCTATAATGGATCACAACCTAGAGGTTGGCAAAACTTTCCTTCGCACTGGTAGTCCACTTGCGAGGACTCCCAGGCCTCTGTGAATCCTTCCTGGCCAGTGTCAAATGATTTTTCCTGAAGTAAAATGTGACACCACCCAATTCCACACAATGAGATTACCCAAAACAAAGTGTGGAACCAACAACTAACATCACATTAGCTAAAACATATGTAAATTAAAATTAATTTAATGTAACCATATCAAGAGGAAAAATATTACATCAAGGACTAAAACCTGTCACCACATGTATCACATACCATGCCATAAAGGCCTTACATCACTGTTTAGTTGCCTTGCTGTCACAAACCTATTACAAAGATAACATGTTCATATATACAAGCCATACATGTACAACCATGGTGTATTGCCAAAACCTCGTATCGATGTACAAACATCTACAAAACACCCTTATACAACCTAAGAGTACAAGGATGATTCATATGAATCTACTACAAAACACTAACAACATATCCAACCTTCAACATCTACTGCTCTCCCTGCTGCTCTTCCTCAACTGCACGACCTCTACCATGTCATGCACGACCACCAAAAAGATGTTGAAACCCATGAGGTGAGACCAATGTCCCAGTGAGAGATATAAATCTTCTCCAACAACTATTGTTAACACAAATAGGTTATTATTATAGATTAAACATTATGAGCAGATTTAGCGAAATGATATGATTGAAAACTGATTGTACATGCTAAGAAGGTTAAGCAACTAGAATTGATAAGTAGAACATTACATACTTTTAGAAGGACTATGAAGAACATGTATAAATTTTATCAACTAAATAATATAATAAACAAGGCAAGGGCATACATCCAATGTGAGTCATGTTTAGCCCTAAGAAAATATATTACTCGGTTGTATTGCATCTTTTATTTATTTTTCCCTGGGGATTTTGAGTCATACCACTCAAATTCCAACTGACTACCTCTTAGTCACAATCAATCCCATAAAAGATCATGGAAGAGCTGGACTCCATGATCTTCCAACCTTATTGGGCCAGTTCGAGTCTGCACCACAATGACATATTAGTAAAATTGCAAAATAGAAACATATAGTATATACAGTCCTATAAACACCTAGCCCACATTGATATAGGTCATGATGCTAGAAACCAGGGTATATAAACCAATTACTGAGGTACAACTGTAGTTGTCTTTCAATCACTTCATCATATATATATATATATTCACTGATACCCAGCTGCAGTCATTCTTAAAAATAATTGGGATGTAGATGACAAGGATGTACACTCCAAGCACCCAATATACTGAACAATATGTGCTTCGAGTTTCCCGTAGGAAGAATAGTTTCACCATCCAACAAAGTTCTGACTGTGGATTGGATCTATGGTAGAGGGAACTACATGATTAGGGTTTCACTTGATTAGTTAAGCCAATTGGGTATCTTTTAAAGCATCAATCAAGTTATAATGTACACACCCTAAACAAATTCTACAAGATAAGGGTAGATTGCAACTCCTAAAGATATAAAACGTATTTAACATGAAATCATCACATCAACACATGATACTATCTCACTGCCATTCTCAAGGCCATCACCATTGTCACATCATCATGGGATAACAATCCTTTATTACATCATTAGAGGATATCACCTCACATCTAGGCATTGAGCCTCTACCAAGGTCATAAGACCTAATCACATCATCATTACATACCATTCCCCATCAAGGCTCATAAGCATCACCTTGTGTTATATAAAAGATTGCATAGCAATCACAAGCTATGATTTTCATTCAACCTGCAACGTTAGGGTTACACAAGGAAGAGTGATAACACTTCATTACTCACTATCCACTCAAGCAAACTATGCATTATGTTATGTACTCAATATTAGGGTTAGGGTTTCACATAGTTACTCAATTAGGGTTGTCATAATAGCACATAAAATCATTCTCTATTGTCATTACTTCCCACATCTTTGGAACACATCAGGTTAAGCATCACAATTATAACCAAACAATCATATAACCCAACCAAGATGTAGCGACCAAATAGGGTGTAGCACCTCTAGCGACCGCTAGGCATTGACCGACCTAGCGACTACTAGGGTTAACCTACCATAGCGACCTCAACACACCAGCACATGTAGTGACCAGACCACTCACAAACATTGTGACTGCAATGCCATCATAGGCATAGCGACCGCAACACCACTCTAAACATAGCGACCAATCATAACAACCACATCACACATGTAATGACCTATGCAACCATAAGTAGCGACCATAAAGACTAGCACAACTGTAGAGATCAACACCCAAAAGAAACATTGTGCATAGAGATTGCAACACCTCACTTTGACTAGAATAATGCATCAACCGACACAATGTCACAAACGGCCATCCAAACAAGGAAAACATCACGACCATCAAGGTTAGGAAGACACAACATCCAAGGATGCTAGGATTATGGTTGTTGCGACCAACCTAAACCCAATCCATAACGCACAATTTGGATCATAGCAACCTCACAACATGGTTGCTAAAATAGATTTAAAAATGCCAAGAATATGAAGTGTCAGTAAGATGAACACATCATAAAAGATGCACATCAAAACCCTAAAGCGACCATCATCAAACTCAACAAAGAAAACCAGGCTATGAGAGAGAAAACTAGGCATTAAGCACATGCATGAAAGATACTAAACCTCACTGTATCACTTGGTAAATGAATCATAAACATGGTGGTGAAACCAACGTTCAAGATGCACGTAAGAAACAACTACTCCTCCATCACTTAAATCTCAGGTGCAAGAACTAGGTTTTAGGAAAAGGAGTTAATCTATGCAAGATTACCACAAAATCATAAACTCTAAAGCAAGGTAACATCATCACACAACTAATAATTAGGTTTTAGAGATAAAATCACATGCAAGTGAGATTAGTGCATTAATATTAGAGGAGCGAATTATATAACCCGCCTTGAGTTGAAGATCAACCCCAAATGTCAAGAGCTCCAAGAGAGAGAAGAAACACCAAGCTTGGGTCAACTCTAACGCTAAGTAAGATCACCTCCAGAGAAGAAGAACAAACTAAGGTCAAAGAAATCTTAAAGAGAAGAGCACAAACCCTAGGCAGAAAAAGAAAGAAGAGAATAGGAGATCTTCATCTCACTCAGGTACTAAGAAGGCAAGCCCTTAAACTCAACCTCTATGGAGAGAAGTTCCTCAAGATAGCCAATGTGAAGAACCATAGTCTCAACCAAGTGAAGAAGAGAGGGTATGCTCCAAGAAAAATGAAAACAAGAAGGATCATCCACTTAACAAGAACAAGGATCACTAAATGATCAACAAAGGAAGATGCTCCAACCCTAGATCCCCACATGAAAGGGTTCGACCACCTTCTCAAGATCCAAAGTTGAGCTCCTCACCACCAATCACCAATGGGGACGAGATCCAAATATGAGAGAAGAAAGAGAGGGTGCAAAAGGATTATATATATGGGAAAATAGAGGTATATATATTAAAGGGTAGGAGAGAAATGAGGGAGATGAGGTGTCAAGATACATAAGACACTTGTCCCTCCAGAACTCGACCATGCAAGCACTCAAGATATGCATGCAAGAAAGGGTGATAAAAACAAGGATATGTACAGACCACTAGGTCCACTACACCCAAACGGTCCAAAGAAAACCAAAGAAAACACATCGCGTGCTACACTCAAGGATCAGCACACACAAGGTCAACACCACTATCAACCCAAGCATCTATGCAACCCTAGGATCAACACACATGATGCCATCACATCAACCAAGGTCCAACAAGGTTCCCCAAAGCATCAGTCTCTCTATCTCTCTCATAATGGCAAAGCACAAGAGGCACACCCAACATGTGACAAATTGCAAGGTACACCCTCAACATCAGTAAATTGCAACTTTGTCCAAAACAAGCATAACTAGATCAAACATCAACCAAACAAGACAAAACTAAAAACACAAACATGTCACATGTTATTAAAGCTCATCACATGATTACATTAAGGTTTTAAGCATCTTATTATGATAAAAAAGCAAGGTTATCAAAAAAATCCAGGTCAGGGGTCTTACAACCATAAACCCCTAACAAGGATTTTGCCCTCAAAATCCTACGCAAAATGAGATGGGTACTTCCTACACATCTCATTTTCCAACTCCCACATGGATTCCTCTATGCCACGATGGTGCCAAAAAACCTTAACTAACACGACGTCCTTCTTCTTCAACTTCTTGATCCTCCTATCTAGGATCAAAACATGTCCCTCCACATACGACGTATCTTCTTCGAACTCAACCTCCACCGGTTGCAACACCAAATCTTAGTCCAGATGGCACTTCCTCAACATCAAAATAGGAAACACTAGATGCAACTTGTGAAACTTAGGTGGAAACTCTAACTTGTAAGCCACCTTTCCAACACATGCCACCATTAGGCAAGGTCCCATAAACCTATGAGCCAACTTTCCCTTCTTCCCAAACCTCAAAACACATTTCCAAGGAGAGAACTTGATATACACCCAGTCTCCCAATTAGAACTTCAAGGGCCTACGAAGATTATCAGCATAGGATTTATGCATGTCCTAGGCTGCCTTTAGTTGCTATTGTATTACTTTAATCATCTCTGTGGTTTGTTGTACAAGCTCAAGACCTAAAAGCTGAGACTCACTGGTCCCATAACCACACAATAGAGAATGAAAACTAGTTCCATAAAAAGCCTAATATGATGCCATGTCGATGCTCCTCTAATAGATGTCATTGTAAGAAAACTCTAACAAACTTAGGTGCACATTCCAACTGCCCAAAAACTACAGAACACAAGCCCTCAAAAGATCTTCCAAGATCTAGATTGTCCTTTCTGACTGTCCATCTATCTATGGGTGAAATGTTGTACTAAACCTCAATTGTATACCCATAGCTGTGTGTAGACATTACCAAAAATGACTGGTGAATTGAGGACCTCTGTCAGATACTATGGTATCTAGGATTCTATACAAACACACTATATCATCAACATATATCTGTGCAAGCTTCTCCATTGTATATGTCATCTTTACAGGCAAAAATTTTGTTGTCTTGGTCAACCTGTCAACTATTACCCATATGTAATCATGACCTTTGGATGTCCTAGGGAGATCAACCACAAAGTCCATAGTGACATGATCCCACTTCAACTGCGATATGGGCAACAATTGCAAAGTCCATGTAGGCTTCTGGTACCCTGCTTTGACTTGCTGACACACCAGACATCTTACCACAAACTCAACCACATCACGTTTCAGTCCAGGCCAGCAATATAGATATTTCAAGTTGCAGTACATCTTGTTGATTCATGGATGCATATCATGCATCAAGGAGTGAGCCTCCTCTAGAACCATCTTCCTCATGTCGTCTACATTTGGTACAACTATCTTGTCATGGAAACACATTGTCCCGTCATCTGACTCATGGAGGCCTTCATGCTTCTTGCTGCCAAACTTAGCTTAGATCTACTGGATCACAATATCATTTTATTGTGCATCTCTAATCTTTTGCAACATGATTGGTTTCACCTGTAACTACCCTAGCAAGCCTGCCAACAAGGAGACTTCAAACTTCACATTCATCTGTCAAAGCGACACTAGAATGTCTCATTTATGGCACATCAAGGAAAACAATTGTGCCTTATCAACAAATGATGATGAAGATGATTTCCTACTCAAAGCATCAGCCACTACATTTTCCTTCCCTAGATGGTAGTCTATAGTGCAGTAATAGTGTTTAATCAACTCCATCCAGTGTCTCTAGCTCATGTTCAGCTTTTGCTTTGAGAATATGTACTATATATTTTTGTGATCAATGAAGATTTGACACTTCTCACTGTAAAGATAGTGTCTCTAGATCTTCAAAGCATGAACTACTTCCACAAGATCTAGATCATGAGTTGGGTAGTTCTCCTCGTATTTCTTAAGATATCATTAAGCAAAAGAAATCATGTTCTTATCTTACATTAGCACACAACACAAGCCATTCTTTAAGGTATCAAAAGATGATATAGCCCTTTACTTGTATGGAAACCCTAACATAGGTCTGCTAGTCAGCTTCTCTTTTAACAACTGGAAGAAATGCAGGTTGTAACACTTGGGCCCACTGCCCTTAGCTATAGTAGAGTTTTAGGAATGATGACTGGCCCCATAAACCACCACTAGCCTTAACTACACACTTTGTCCTCATTCACACGCAAGATAGGATAAACTTTTGACTGGTCACCCATCCTAGTACTACTTTGCGTTGAGCACGCTTAACTACAAAGTTATTTAGTGATGGGATCTCTCAAAAGGAGGTGCACCTTGGTGATATGGGTAGTCAAATCATTCCTTTTAAGATCATATTATCTGAGTCCTCAAATCCTGGGACATTACAATCTCCCCCACTCAGACTCTTGACTTCCTTGTCAAGGATCAATAGTAAGACCTCATAATATTTCCCCATTTCAGTCCAGACCCAGAATGGTCCATGGGTACCCAACTCCGGATCATGAAATACCAACGCAAGGGTGGCTACATCACCATGTACATCCCTTTTGAACATGCCTAGACTCACGGCTCAAGATTGGCATACCACATGCCCAGGTGGGCCCCACTTACTAGAGGGGTTATGGCTCTGATACCATTTATCCAATATTCACTCCTAAGGGTGTGGTAACACCTGGGCCCACTACCCAGGGCTCTAGTAGAGTTTTAGGAATGATGAATGGCCCCAAAAACCACTACTATCCTTAACTGCATGCTTTTTCCTCACTCACACACAAGCCAGGATAAACTTCCCGACTGGTCACCCATCCTAGCACTACTTTGGGTTGAGCATGCTTAACCACATAGTTCTTTAGTGACATGCTCCTAAAAAGGAGGCGTACCCTGGTGATATGGGTATTCCAATTATTCCTTTTAAGATCATATTATCTAAGGCCTCAAATCCCGAGATGTAACATTGGAACTTGTCATCCAAAAAAAAAGGTACACCCTTCCTCATCAACTTTATTAGGGGTAACAATATATCACTGAAGTTCTTGTTGAACCTCCTGTAGTAGCCTGCCAAAACTAGAAAATTGTGAACTTCTTTCAGCGTCTTGGGCTGCTCCCACTCTATCACAAACTCTACCTTTTTGGGGTCAACACAAACACCCTCAACCGATACCACATGTCCAAGGAAATACACCTCTTTCAGACAAAACTCGCACTTGCTGAACTTGGTATACAACTTGTGCTGCTTCAACAAGGTCAATGCTTGACATAGGTATTGCTCGTGTTGTTGATCATCTCAGGAGTATATTAGTATGTTGTCGATAAATACCACCGCAAACTGGTCAAGACAAGGTCTGAACACTCTGTTCATTAGATCCATAAACTCTACTAGTGCATTGGTTAGCCCAAACGGCATAACCACAAACTCATAATGACCATACCTAGTCCTAAAAGCTGACTTGGGTATTCATCTGCCTTGATCCACAACTGATGATAACCAGACCTCAGATCAATCTTTGAGAAAACTAAAAAACCTCTCATCTGGTCAAAGAGGTCATCAATCCTCAACAAAGGGTACTTATTCTTGATCATCACTTTGTTCAACTATCGGTAATTGACGCACAACCTCATGGATCGATCCTTCTTCTTCACAAACAACACCGGGGAACCCTAAGGAGAAGTGATGGGCCTACTAAAACCTTTTATCAAGCAAATCCTATAACTACTTCTTCAATTCTTGCATCTCTGTCGGTGCCTACTATAAGTCTACTACGCTATCAGCTGTGTACTAGGAACCAGATTGATCTCAAAATCAATCTCTCTAGGGGGGGGAAACACCAGGAAAATCATCAGGGAAAATGTCCTCATACTCTCACACCACAGGAACTTCTTGGATACTAGGAATCCTCACCTTGGTATCCACCACATGTGCTAGAAAAGATTCACAACCTTGTCTCATAAACCTCTATGCCATCATTGCTGACACCAAGCATGTTAGAAGAATCTTCCTATCTCTTTTGAAGACATAAAAAATTTCACCATCATGAAACGTCACTATCTTAGAACTATTGTCCAATACCACCTGGTACTTCTCCAGAGTATCCATTCCAAGGATCACATTGAATCCATGCATTTCAAGTGGTATAAAATCCACTTGAATGGTACGTCCTGAGAAAGAAAGAACACAGGATGGACACAACTCCTGCAACTCAGTGGAACCAACGAGAGGGTTTTCTAAGCGAAGACTATCGAATTTATTACTAACATGTAAAGAACAACTAGCTATCACTTCCCCAGTGATAAAAGAGTGTGTTGCACCAAGGTCAACCATATATATATAAATATATATATATATATATATATATATATATATATATATCCACCAACGAGAGGGTTTTCTAAGCGAAGACTATCAAATCTATTACTAACATGTAAAGAACAACTAGGTATCACTTCCCCAGTGATAAAAGAGTGTGTCGCACCCATGTCAACCAATATATATATATATATATATATATATATATATATATATATATATATATATATATATATATATATATATATATATAAGTAGGAAGAAGACAAATCAAAATAAAATAACTCAATCTGACCTATCATAATCTATGGGTTGTCTACTCCCTCTGATTGACTCATGACGTAGAATTGAGCCATTGCCTATTTTCACCCATGTCCTCTGCTGGCTTGCACAAAAGAACCATCTTGTGACACCTAACCACATCCTATGCCTCCACCACTACTGAACTATTGTTGATGCGACCCTTGCTGACTTTGTCTCGACTGTTGCATCACCTGCTCATCCTTCATGGGGCAGAACGACTTTGTATGCCAAGCATGCCCATACTAAAGTAGGTCTTACTCTTATACCATGGCCCAGACGACCCTATCACTAACACTGATGTAGCACTATGAGTTCTAGTTGGAGGAAAGGTATGACCTCTTCCCTTGCTTGGTGACCATTGAGACTGAAATACTAACCTCTGTTGAGACTGAGGTGATGAGAACCTAGACTCCTAGAAGCCTCCAAAAGACTGTCCTTGATACTATTTCAGTCTCTTCTTATTGTTTGCCTCTCGCTTCTCGATAGAAAACCACTCTATCCACCTCACAGACTCCACAAACATCACAAACTTCTCTCCATTCTCTAAAGCTAACACTGTCATTGTCAAATTTGTACTCAAACCCTTCTCAAACCATCTATTTCTCTCCTTATCAGTCACATACGTGTGAGGACAAAACATCAACAACTCCATGAACTTTACCTTGTACTCAATGATCGACATAGATCCCTGGTAGATTCTAATAAGATGAGATCTTCTTGTCCAGATATGTGTAAGGGAAGCGTCGACTCACAAATTCCCGCCAAAAGCCTTCCCAACTGATGGCAACACCATGCCTTTTATCCTCCTCTATGGCCCCACCAATGGCCAACACTCCCCTTCAACATGTATACAATGTGCTTTACCTTATCCTATTCAGGGATACTGAGGATCTTAAAGGCCTTCTCCATCTTGGTCAACCACATATCTGCATATGTCAAGTGTTCCTTACCCACATAATCCAACACTTGAATGCATCACAACCTCTCAAAGGTCTTTCCAGAACCTTGGGATTCCACATTGAGGACAACAACCCTTGGTTGTGGTGCATGCGCTCAATCCACCATGTGCAAAATTGTATCCAATGACTGTCCAAACATGGACTGAAAAGCAGGATTGGATATAGTTGCTGGGTCAAACTAAGGCACTTCAGGCACTCCATATATTCTTGCCTACTACCTTGCACTACCTCCTGGTGCAACAAAACTAATGTTAGTGTGTTCTTCATGTTCTCCAGCCATCTCTTCTTCTTCTTCTTCTGCATAAGCAGAATCTATATTAGGTGGATGAGAGGACAAAAGAAAAAACACAACCCTAGTCCTATGTCCCTGTAGACTCAGCGAACCTAAACCTATGATACCATCTAAAATGTAACACCACCCGATGCCACACAATGAGATTACTCAAAACAAAGCACGAAATTAACAACTAACATCCACATTATCCAAAACACAGGCAAATTAAAATTGATTTAATATAACAATCTCAACTGGAAACATATTATACTAAGGTCCAAAATTTGTCACCACATGTATCACATACCATGCCATGAAGGTATTACATCACTGTTCGGTAGCCATCCTATCACAAACTTGTTAAACAAAAGTAACCTATTGATATATACAAGCCATACGTGTACAACCATGGTGCAACCTCGTATCGATGTACAAACATATACAAAACACCTTTCCAGGACCTAAGAGTATAAGGATGACACATAGGACTCTACTACAAAACACTAGCAACATATCCAACCTTCAAGAGCTATTTCTCTTCCTCAACCACATGATCTCTACCATGTCGTGCACGACCCCCTAAAATATTTGGAAACCCATGGGGTGATACCAATGTTCCAACTAGAGATAAAACTCTCCTCCAACAACTATTGTTAACATAGATAGGTTATGACAACATATTAAACATTATGAGTAGATTCAGATAAATGATATTATTGAAAACTAATTATATAGGCTAACCAGGTTAAGCAACTACAATTGATCAATAGAACATCATATATTTTTAGATGGAATATGAAGAACATGTATAATTTCTATCAACTAAATAGAATAAGAAAAAAGGCAAGGGTAAACATCGATTGTGAGTCGTGTTTAGCCCTAAGCAAATATACTACTTGGCTATTATGTCTTTTATTTATTTTACCCTGAGAGTTTGAGTCGTACCACTCAAAGTCCAACTGACCACCGCTTGGTCACAATAAGTCCCATACAAGATCAAGGAAGAGACATACTCCATGATCTTCCTACACTGCTTTGTCAGTTTGAGTCTGCACCGTAGTGACATATTAGTCAAACTACAAAACAATGACATATAGTATATATAGTCCTGTAAACACCTATACCACCTTGGTACAAGCCATGACGCTAGAAACCAGGGTATGTATCCCAATCAATGAGGTACAATCATAGTTGTCCTTCAATCACATCATCATATACATAATTACCAAGACCTGACTGCGGTTGTTCTAAAAAAACACTTGGGATATGGATGGAAAGGATGTAAACTCTAAGCACTTGACATACTCAATATTATGCGCTCTGAGTTTCCCGTAGGAAGACTCGTTTCACCATCTAATTCTGACCTTAGAATGGATCTATGGGACATGGAATTATATGGTCAGGGTTTCACTTGATTAGTTAAGCCAATTGGGTATCTTTTAAAGCATCAATCAAGTTACAACATACACACTCTAAACATATTATACAAAGATAAGGGTATATTGCAACTCCAGAAGATATAAAACGTATTAAACATGAATAGATCACATCAACACATGATTTTGTCTCACTGTCATTCTCAAGGCCATCACCATTGTCACATCATCATGGGATAACCATCCCTTATCACATCATCAGAGGATATCACCTCACATATAGGCATTAAGCCTCTTCCAAGGTCATAAGACCTAATCACATCATCATTATATATTGTGCCTCATCAAAGCTCATAAGAATCACACTGTGTTATATAAAAGATGCCACAACAATCACAAGCTAAGATGTTCATTCAAACTGCAACATTAGGTTACTCAAGGAAGAGAGATAACACTACATTACACACTATCCACGGAAGCAAACTATGCATTATGTTATGTCCTCAAGACTAGGGTTAGGGTTTCACATAGTTACCCAATTAGGGTTGTCATGATAGCACATAACATCATTCTCTATTGTCATTACTTCCAACATACTTGGAACACATCAGGTTAAGCATCATAATTGTAACCAAACAATCATATAAACCAACCAAGATGTAGCAAACAAACAGGATGTAGCACCTCTAGTGACCACCAGGCATTGATTGACCTAGCGACCACTAAGGTTAAACTACCATAATGAACTCAACAAACCATCACATATAGTGACCAGACCACTCACAAACATTGTGACCACAATGCCATCATAGTGTAGCGACCGCAACACCACTTAAAATGTAGCGACCAATCGTAACAACCACATCACACGTGTAGTGACCTATACAACCATAAATAATGACCATCAATAGTAGCACAAGTGTAGTGACCAACACCCATAAGCAACCGTGTGCATAGTGACCGCAACACCTCACTTCGACCAACATAACACATCAACCAAAATGGCGTCATAAATGACCATCCAAACAATGAAAACACAACCACCATCAAATTTGGGAAGACACAACGTCCAAGGATGCTAGGGTTAGGGTTATTGTGACCAACCAAAACCCAATCCAGAATGCCCAACTTGGATCATAGCAACCTCACAACATGGCGGCCACAACAAAAGTAAAAATGCCGAGAATAAGGAGCGTCACTGAGATGAATGCATCATGAAAAGATGCAAATCAAACCCTAAAATGACCATCATCAAACTTAACAAATAAAACCATGCTATAAGAGATAAAGCCAAGCATTAAGCTCATGCATGAGAGACACTAAACCTCATTCTCTCACATGGTTATTGAAACATGAACACGATGGTAAAACCAACATTCATGATGCATGCAAGAAAGAACAACTCCTCCATCACTTAAATCCCGGGTGCAAGAATTAGGGTTTAGAAAAAAGAGTTAATCTATGCAAGATTACCATAGAATCATAAAACCTAAAGCAAGGTAACATTATCAAGCAACTAATAATCAAGTTTTAGAGATAAAATCACTTGCAAGTGAGATTAAGTGCAACAATATTATAATAGAGACTTATATAACCCACCTTCATGTGAAGATCAACTCCAAACATCAAGATTTCCAAGAGGGAGAAGAAGCACCAAGCTTGGATCAACTCCAATGCCAAGAAAGATCACCTCAAGAAATGAAGAACAAACAAAGGTCAAAGAAAGCTCAAAGAGAAGAGAACAAACCCTATATCAAAAAAGAACAAAGAGAAGAGGATTTCTTCATCTCACTCTGTTATTACAGAAGCAAACCCCTGGATTTGACCTCTATGGAGAGGAGTTCCTCAAGATAGCCACCATGAAAAGCCATAGTCTCGACCAAGAGATGAAGAGAGGGTAGGGTTCAAGAAAAATGAAAACAAGAAGGATCAACAACTTACCTAGCACAAGGATCACCAAATGATCAACAAAGGAAGATGCTCCAACCCTAGTTCACCACGTGAAGGGTTGAACCACCTTCTCAAGCTCCAAGGTTGAGCTCTTCACCACCAAGCACCAAAGGGGATGAGCTTCAAAGATGAGAGAAGAAAGAAAGGGTGCAAAAGGATAATATGCATCGGAAAAGAGGGGTTTATATACTCAATGGTAGGAGAGAGATGAGGGAAATGAGATGTCAAGATACATGAGACACTTGTCCCTTAGCTCGACCATGCAAGCACTCAAGATATACATGCAATAAAGGATGACCAAAACAAGTCTGTGTAGATACTACTAGGTCCACTACACCCAAATGGTAGCAACAAAACCAAAGCAAATACATCGGGCGCTACACTCAAGGATCAACACACACAAGGTCGACACCACCATCAACTCAAGCATCTATGCAACCCTAGCCTCAACACACATGATGCCATCAAATCAACCAAGATCAAACAAGTCTCCCCAAAGCATCACTCTCTCTCTCTCTTGATGCCAAAGAACAAGAGTCACACCCAACATGTGACAAATTGCAAGATACACCCTCAACAAGTGTAAATTGCAACTTGGTAATAAAACAAGAATAACTAGCTCAAACATCAACCAAACAGGACCAAACTGTAAGCAAAAAAATGTCACATGTTATTAAAGTACATCACATGATTAGATTAAGGTTTTAAGCATCTTATTATGATGCAAGACATAAACCCACCTGCGTAATTAAAATTTCTTTTTTTGGATAAGGTATAATATTACTATTTCGAAAAAGGCATATAGGGGAAGCTACAAAAACCCCATATACTATACAGAGGTCCACTGAATACCCCATATCCTAAGGACAAGGGTCATAACACCCACACGAAGCCCATGATTACCTATGGAAAACCAATAAATTTTATTATTAATTAATTCAAAAAGACAAAGGGATCCAAGGCCCTTTTGCCATGCAATTTACAATTCCTTTCCCTCCATATATGATATATAAGTGAGGTAAAGAACAACCCCCTGAAGGTTCTCATCTTCATGTTGCATTTAATTGAGTAAAAATATATTGTAGCACCTCTTTCATCTCTAGCGGGGGCAAACCACCCCAACCACACTTCAACCCGCCTCTTCTTCAAAGGTAGGTGGTGAAATCACATTCAAAGAACAAGTGAATGTGTGATTCATGATGCTTGTCACATAACAAACACACTGGTTCATATTAACTCCCCATTTATTGAGCATGTCCCTAGTAGGAAAACCTCCCATAATGGCCCTATAGGAATAGAAGCTCCATTCAGAATAGAAAGAGTTTCTCCACAACAGGGGATCCCAAGGACCTATGGTTGATTCCTGATGATTCTCCAAGGTTTTAGTTCCTGAAGGGTCTGCCAGTCTTGGTCATATTGTTGGTACTTGGTCTAAAACTCCAACCAAGATCTTCTCATCATCCTCCATATCCTAGAAGCCCCCTCCTAGTTCCCATCTGGCCGGACACCATAGATCCACTTCATCCAATGCGTCAAAGGCGAGTCAGCCATCATGAGGAAACAATCCATTATTTTGGTTGTGACACTCCAGGCAAAATCCATCGGTTTGATGAGCCCAAGATCCCTAGAATAGCACAGTTGGAAGACGGTATCCCGAATGAAATTCTGCACACCACCTCCATATAAGAAGCTAGCGAGAGTAGATCTAAATTTACCAAGAATGGGTAGTTTTTCCTTCCTACACCAATACTTTATCTTTTCATTTAACAAAAACTGGATGAAGACCCCTCACACCACCATAGAGACACATATCCCTTTCCACTTCACCATAGTGGACCGAAGCCTATTAACACATTCTTTAACTTAGACCCTATTCCCCTCCCCCTAATAAGGGGATACCCAAATATGTTGTCAATAAGGAGCCCTCTGGAAGGCCAATGGCATCTTTGAGTTGACCTCTCTTATTTATCACATGATTTCAATAAGAACACTAGTGATTTAAGGTTACTGATATAGAGATTAGTAAGTTAACCAAACATATTCAGAATCTTCCTCACACTCCTCATGTATTTTGTATGGTCCACAATGAAGAACAACACATCATCGACTAAGATAATATTGGAGGTGACATTGGTTCCCATAACCATGAATAGTTTAATCAATCCAATGTTCTCAACATCATCTATTAGGTTGGTAAGATTTTCCATGACCAACATAAACAATAAAGAAGAAAGTGAATCTCCTTGGCAGAGACCATTGGACACCCTGAACAATCCATATGGAATTCTATTAGTTAGGACCAAGAATGATGGAGTATACACACATTTCTTGATGATATCAATCCATCATTTTGAGAATCCCACCACCTGCATAGTTCCCCACAAAGCATTCCAACAAACATGGTTATATGCCTTAGGAATATCAAATTTAACACAAGTTTTCCTTGTACTAGTCTTGACCATGAAATCAAAAAGGAACCCCATGTCCAACAAGGAATTATTAAAGATGGCTCTACCTTGAACAAACGCCACCTGGTTTGGGGACACCACCAAGGGAAGGATGGATTTGAGCCTTCCCTCCAACACCATGACAATGATCTTATAAATGATAGAGAAACATGTGATTGGTCTGACATGAGAGATCCTAGAGGTTGAGGACTTCTTCAATATAAGTGAAACGACAGTCGCCAAACTGACAAACAAATCATTACTAATTAAGCGGGATTTCAACATATACAACGGATTAACAAAAATCACTAAAAATTAAAACCATTTTGCAAAGAGATCCATTTCTAGGAAAACTCTTTAAGGCGGAACCAAAACTTTATATACATCATTGTTCACATTTTACATTCACTGTACCATCTCTTCTCGAGGATAACATATAATAGTTGCTTTGTCAAAACATATAATGAAGCAACATAAAACCTCGAGGCTTACAAGCCAAAAACCTCAGATCGTTCGTGAAACCATAACGAACCAACTCCAAGGACCTGAGAGTACAGAGACGACACATAGGACTTCTATCTACAAGACATGACAGACAGTACACTCAACCTGAGCTGTCACTACTGTCCCTACTGCTGTTGTTCTTTTTTTGTAGAAAGGTCTTCACCTCCTCGTGCACGTCCACCTAAAAATGTTGGATCCCACGGGGGTGAGACAATTGAAAATTTCCCCAGCGAGAGATATAACTCTCCGCCAAAAATGTTATTATCACAGTTAAATAGTATTAAACTGAGCAGAGGATAAGCAGTTTAGAACATTCTCATATTTTAAAGCATGGCAGCTGTCTATGATAGAGCAGTAATTCATCTATTCACTTTATAAGGAATATGGAGAACACATATATCATTTACCCATCATACTATCTCAAGCTTATCCTGTGATGCTCATTATCGTGGTATGTCATACATGATTCATTCTCATTTCTATCTGTTGGCCTCAGCCAATCTGCTAACCATATATTGAATTGTACCAGTCATGTGAGTATACATCATCATATCCTGTCCAAGCATTGAACTATGCCAATCATATGCAACCATTCCAGGCATTGGACTATACCAATCATGTGACATTATTCCAGGTATTGGGTTATTACCAATCATGTGCATTCCAGGTATTGATCTGTGTCAATCCTGTGATATTATTCTAGGTATTGGGTTATTACCAATCATGTGCATTCCAGGTATTGATCTATGTCAATCCTGTGATATTATTCCAGGTATTGGGTTATTACCAATCCTGTGCATTCCAGGTATTGATCTATGTCAATCCTGTGATATTATTCCAGGTATTGGGTTATTACCAATCTTGTGCATTCTAGGTATTGATCTATGTCAATCCTGTGATATTATTCCAGGTATTAGGTTATTACCAATCCTGTGCATTCCAGGTATTGATCTATGTCAATCCTGTGATATTATTCTAGGTGTTGGGTTATTACCAATCATGTGCATTCCAGGTATTGATCTATGTCAATCCAGGTATTGATCTATGCCAATCCTGTGATATTATTCCAGGTATTGGGTTATTGCCAATCATGTGCATTCCAAGTATTGATCTATGTCAATACTGTGATATTATTCCAGGTATTGGGTTATTACCAATCCTGTGCATTCCAGGTATTGATCTATGTCAATCCTGTGATATTATTCCAGGTATTGGGTTATTACCAATCCTGTACATTCCAGGTATTGATCTATGTCAATCCTATGATATTATTCCAGGTATTGGGTTATTACCAATCCTATGCATTCCATTTATTATTATTATTATGTTACTGAGTTTCCATTTCCCCGTTTACTTGAACATTGTAATTTATTTCATGAAACTTTTATAAACATCTTGTTACCTCTCAATAGGCAACAACCATCCACATGGCTCACAAGGCCATTAAACATCTTGTCACCTCTCACTAGGCAACAACTAACCACATGGCTCACAATGCCATTAAACATCTTGTCACCTCTCACTAGGCAACAACTAACCACATGGCTCACAAGGCCATTAAACATCTTGTCACCTCTCACTAGGCAACAACTAACCACATGGCTCACAAGGACATTAAACATATTGTCACCTCTCACTAGGCAACAACTAACCACATGGCTCACAAGGCCATTAAACATCTTGTCACCTCTCACTAGGCAACAACTAACCACATGGCTCACAAGGCCATTAAACATCTTGTCATCTCTCACTAGGCAACAACTAACCACATGGATCACAAGGCCATTAAACATCTTGTCACCTCTCACTAGGAAACAACTAACCACATGGCTCACAAGGCCATTAAACATCTTGTCACCTCTCACTAGGAAACAACTAACCATATGGCTCACAAGGCCATTAAACATCTTGTCACCTCTCACTAGGCAACAACTAACCACATGGCTCACAAGGCCATTAAACATCTTGTCATCTCTCACTAGGCAATAACTAACCACATGGCTCACAAGGCCATTAAACATCTTGTCATCTCTCACTAGGCAACAACTAGGGTTGTGTATCGGGCTACCATATCATGCAATAGCATTTGCTATTCTTTACTCATATCGGGTTACCCAATTTAGGGTTTCATGTCCACTTATAAATATTCATTTAACCTTTTATCGTGCATGGAGTCTATACTTAACTCCCTATCGTGCAAGAGGTGTATACTACACCCCCATATCTTGCAACAATGTATTCATTCATATCCATATCGTTCAAGTGAAGTAGGTGCATCATCATATCGGGTTAAAGGTACTTTCTTATGTGCTTGCACCCGATATCACTTTTATAAAGTGATACCACCATATTCAAGCTCTAGACCTTAGTTCTAACTATTATAGTTCATGTCAACAGGTCTACGAAACTACTAGAACGCATAATCTCATCAACTATTTCAGGAAAATTCGTAATTAAAAGTATATCACTAATTATAGAAATTTAGGTGAAGAATAATAACATGGTTGAGTTCAAGTTATATAGCCCGCCTTAAGAACGACTTCAAAGCTCCAAGCTCCAAAGCTCCACGTTCATAAGGTTGAAGATGGACTTTAAAACTCCTCTATATGCAAAGAATCACCATGGATAAGCAATTGGTGAAGAAGAAAAGAAAGGAAGATTAAAATCCTAAATTCATGCTTCAATCCAAGGTTGAAGATGATCTTATCCTCACCTTAGGGTTAAGTATGAGCTCCTTCTTGCTCCTTAACACCTTTGCACGATACACTAGTGTCCTTTCACAATATGCCACCCCTCTTGCACTATATGGCACTCACTTGGAGTCAAAACGTCACTCTATGGCCGATATCACCCTATATGGCCAATATCACCTACTTGGGCGATATGCTCTTGCCATGGGCGATATCCCAAGGCCTATGCACGATACCACAGCATCCCTTCATGATATGGGAGCTCTATGCACGATACCTTAGGGTAGGAGGGTGGTAAGGGTCACAAAATTGCACCAAGGGGTGAAACTAGGGGTATATATACTTGTTGTTCATGAAGGAAGGCAAAAATGAGGTGTCAACATTTTGAGCTAGTAGGTGCCACGTGTCATGCATGGGTGACACGTGTAAATGCATGCATAAACATTTATCTTGTCTTGCAAAACGGTTGAGGATCATCTTGAGATGCAAATTCGTCCATTACTTATCCATTTGGATAAGTCATCTAGGTTTAATCACTATTTTAAGTCAAGCCGATACACTTTTTCTAAGGAAACTTGTTGGCTGTCACACCTCACCTCCTTGAGGTTCTTTGCACGATATGGAATTTTCCAAGAGTTCACAAAACGATATGGGACACCTCCTTGAGCTCCATGACCGATAGGTACTCAAATATAAGCTTTTCAACTTGATACAATTCAAGTTAAGATTTCAAATTCAACCCTTTTCTTGGTCATTTCTTCACCAAGATTACCATCACTCATAAGTGATTCAAACATGGTGTCACATTCATTCTCTCTCCTATAAATGATACATATAGGAAGTATGAATACTCTAGAGGTGGTAATTTGCATATCAACCCCACATTTTGGGTAAATTACAATTTGTACCAAAATTGGTGCACAAGGTACCAGCATTGTTCAAACAAGTTCAAACTTGGAATTTAGGCTTTCCACAAGCCACCACCTCGCATCATTCTCTCTCTTATGATGCTAAAACATATAAGGCACGTTCAACATGTGACATATTGCAATATAACCCCTCAACTTGGGTAAATTGCACTTTGGTCCAAAACAAAGGAAAATTGTTCAAACAACATTCAATCGAGACCAAAATTGAAACATAAATGTGTCACATGATAACAAAGCACCTTAGAGGATTATATTAAAGTTCTAAGCAACTTTATTAGCAAAAAAAAATAGGGTTACCTCATAACCCAGGTCAGGGTCATTACAATAAGACTGATAAACACATGGTTCACCTATCTAACTATAAGACTACCCACCAGAAACTAGCGTACACCCTTGCACACCTCCTGACCTATCAATAGCTAGAAAACATGGAAGAATTTGGCATTATAGCCATCTGATCCAGGAGCCTTTGAGGCTCGTATAGATAAAACTTCTCTTTTGATCTCCTCATAGGTTACCAATATCAGAAGTTTCATTTTCATCTCTTATGTCACATGACTAGGAGGGTAGATAGGGATATGGGGAGCAATGTCCTCTTGATTTTAAAGCTCAAAAAAGAACTCCACTGCCAATCCACCCATTTTTGACTCCTCATCCACCAAATGACCCTCAGAATCAGGAATATTATTGTGACATCTCGTCACACATAACAAAATTACTCAAAATACAAAAAATAATTGATCTCTAATTAACCACATACAAGAAAAAGGGGATAATTGAAATTGATACAAATGTCACCACCATGCTTGGAAACATTGACATAAAACCCAAAAACCTACTAAATTCATATATCATGCTAAGTATCTTTTACAAATTGCTTTATAACCTCAGCCATAATATATATAAATAATATGTTCTCCACATATACAACATGTACACGAATTAGAATGATACCAACAGCTCGAGTCGATTAAAACCTCATATACAAACTTTCCCGCCCGAACCTGAGTGTACAGGGCTGACTCTAGGACACACTAGACATCTAACAAAATTCTCTAAGGTCCATCATCCCAGTTTCTCCTCGCTACCATGGGTCTATTGTAGCTACTATTGATCACCTAAAAAGATGTGGTGACCCACGAGGTGAGACCCATGTACCAATAAGATATATAACTCTCAACAATGCTTATTGATTACAATAGATAATGTAATTAAACAAGTTAAGTAGATGAAATAGATAGAACATATTATATATAGTATAGAAAAGATAACATTATCCTCAAGAGATAAAGTGTGATTAATATCATGAGCATAAGTGTCATCATGATCCTAACTAGTATCATGAACATAGTTAACAATATTAACATCTTTAATAGGATAAGCATATCTACATCATAAGTAGAGCTAACAACATAAGCACAACCATCAACAATGAGCATGACTAGAAATATAAGCATGTCTAGCAATATAATAATGTCTAATAGTGTAATCAAAGTTAAAAGTATAATCATGTATAAAGCATGGCTAATAGTATGACTACATCTAACAACATAGGCACAACTAATATGGTAAGAAAGTCTATCAACATAAACATATCTACTTTCTCTTAGTTCATTGTACATCACCTATTACATGAAAGGAGAAAATAGGGGTTATCATCCAATGTGAAGTGATGTATATAATCCCAACAGATATGCTACATGGTTCTATTATGTATTTTATTAAGCCCTAGGGAGAGTGAGGTATGCCACTCAAACTCCAACTGACCACTGCTAAGCTGAAATAAGTTTCGTATAAGATCTAGGAGTACTAGCATCCTAAGATCTCATCCACCCCTGGTCATTACGGGTCTACCATAGCAACACATAAGGTCAAGCTGCAAAACAGCCTAGTCCTCCATTGGTATATACACTAGTGCACAATCAAGTCCGCCCTTATAAGGTCGTGATACTATTGAACTGAGATATGACTATATTCGTTCTCCTACTGAGGTATGACTATATACATCCTCAAAACATATCACATATATTGAATCACATCATCTGAGATAAAACCTCAATTGCTCTCCTATCAGGGTATGACGGCAGCTATCCCTGTAAACATGCATATACTCAACAATATACGACTCCGAGCTTCCATTAAAGGAATGCTCATTTCACCATCCAACAAGTCCTAACACTAGAATGGATCTACAACACAAGGCACTATATGATTAAGGTTTCACTTAATTTGTTAAGTCAATTGAGTGGATTAAGGCTGAATCAAACAAGTGGGCATACAAATCCTAATTCATTTCTAGCAAGCATTGAGATATAGCTAGTCCATAAGATACAAAACATATGAAGCCTAATCCTCCTTTCATTATCATAGGGTACTATTTCATTGCCATTCATGATACTATATTTTACATCACACCTCATGGGATATAAATCATTATCACATTATTCTAGGGTACCAACCCATGTCAACATAAGGAGGATTACACCTCCATAAGGTCTCAAACATGCCCGAAGGTCATTAATACATTCACATCATAATCTCCTGCAAGAACATCATTATCTTTCCATGCCTTACCAAAGTCTAAACAAACCATCATCATACTTGTGATACATAGTTTAACATAATATTGCATTAAGAAGGTTATGATGTTCATATAGCAGCATATTATGGTTACAACAAAAACTGAGAGATTATTCCATCATCATAACAATAACACAAGGAAGATAAGCATGACTAACAATGATCACCTATGTGCATTAGGGTTAGGTGTAACAACATAATATATATTATCAATCCACATCATCTCAATGGTGACTATTTGTTTGCATCCATATGAGGGAAAACGTAAGACTACAAAGTTATGGGCATAGAACCATCAATTCTCCATTCACAAAAACAAACCATGAGTTTCACCCAAAACCAACAAGAAAAACCTTGAACCATAAAGTTATAACCTACAAAGACCATCGATTTTGAAAGTAGGATAACCATTGGTTGTTGAACCATCGACCCACTCCAACCATTGGTTGATGAACCATTTAGTAAGGGAAAGCGTTGGTTTATGAATCATAAAGTCAGGGAAACGATTGGTTGATGAACCATCGAGTCAGGAAAATCATAGGTTGATGAACCGTCGAGTCATAAAACCATTGGTTGATGAACCATCAAGTTAGGGAAACCATTGGTTGATGAACCATCAAGTTGGGAAAACCATTGGTTGATGAACCATCGAGTTAGGAAAACCATTTGTTGATGAAACATTGAGTCAAGAAAACCATTGGTTGATGAACCATCGAGTTAAGAAAATAATTGGTTGATGAACCATCAACCCAACATGGCCATTGGTTGACACCATCGAGTGTTAAACCTAGAATGACCATTGAGTTTGGTCAATAGATGGTGAAATAAGCTTTAAAAAAATCAGATCAGAGGGGAAAAAACCATCGAGTTCACCACTTAAAGGGGCACTAAAACCATCATTTCTTAAGCAAAAAAGAGTCCAAAATAGAATCTAAGTCATGTCCATCATTTGGCATAAGAAAGACAAGAAAAATCGCACCAAGAGCAAAACCATCAGTTTGCAAAACAAGAAGGAAATCAGCTCCATAAACCATGAGTCATGACCATTGTTTGAGAGCAAAAGCCATCGTTTGTGACATGCAAGCAAGGTTTAAAGCTAACCCTACAAGTAAGTTTTTTGCACCAGATTTAGAACACAACTAAGAAGATAAACCTCCCAAGAACAACCATCTTGTGGGCTTCGAACCGTAAATCACGAAGTAAACTCAGCGGAAGCGTTTGTTTAACCGACATTGGAATTATGAAAAATTACTAAAATTTAAAACTTTTTAAGAAAAGATCTTTAAACCATAAAACTTCTTTATAAGAAACAAGATAAACAATTTACATCATGTTTTAACATTACATCATTGTGAAATCACCTCTTGAGTGATTATATACATCCAGATACAAAATCTCGAGGCTTAAAGCCAAAATCCTCAGACCTACTGACTCCTAGGACCTGAGAGTACAGAGACGACATAAGACATACTAGGGTACTATGTACAAGACTTGACAGTCAGTATCTCCACCTGAGATTCACTACTGCCCCTGGTGTTGCTGCTGCTGATACTGTTCACCTGCAGATTGGTTCCTTTGTCCTCGGTTTAAATAATTGTCTCACCCAGCGAGAGTTATAACTCTCCGCCAGAAACTTTGTTATAACAGTGAAAGAATAACATAAGCAAGATAACTTAAAACATTCAATAGCAGGCTTAGGATTAAGTAAAGCAACATTACTTAAGCAATCATATCAATAAGGAATATGAAGAACATGTAAACTAGTGACTTGACTAGAACATTTATAAACAATGTAACATCAATCATTATTTCTCATAGTTCAACCTAAGCAGTTATACTACATGGCTGATTAGGTTTTACAAACATTATTATACCCTACGGAGATGAGGTATACCGCTCATACTCCTGCCGATCACTACTAAGTCGCATCGGTATCATACCTAGGTCATCAAAAGAGCCGAATTCTTATGACCTCATCTTCCTCAGTCAGTATGAGGATCAACATGCAGGACATCTCGTGTCTCTACTAAGTTAGCTTTCCAGGGTATTCTGGCAACTTCGCTATCAGAGTCACAGTGGCAATCTGTACTCTCTTCACTATCGAAAGATCTCTTGTTTATCTCTCATCGATGCGGCATTAAAGATTTCCTCAGGAGATTAGTGAAACATCACCCCGGCATAAACATATAGTGAAGGTTTGATGGATTAAAGTACATCTCACATCAATTCCTACACTAGGACGTAAGGATATTCACGTCCATAATCCCCCACATACTCAAAAGTATGTGATGCAGGAGTTCCCTTAGGAAAACATGTTTCACCATCATTTGGCTTCTGACAATGATGGATCTATGATCAGGGCTCTACATGGTATGATTATACTTGATTAATTAGGTACATTTCAGCATTCTTTTAACATCAAGCATGTTTCCAAACATTTAAATATTAAACACTACTTTAAAAGAAGAATACTAAATGTATCAAGTTTAGCTCACATCAGTTATCCAGTGGGTATCAATTCTTAATCATGTCATTACTATGATTCAAGAATAGGGTTATTTAAACCCTCAATTCATCATAAGTCATCTAATCAGCATGACCTTGATGTTACTCATGGCTCTTATAGCCCATTGATCTCATATTTGTCACTTAAGCTTAGGCAACATAGCATATGGCAGTCATACACAAAGCCTACAACATGCTTTTAATGAATATAATCTCATAACCCTTACCTGGTTATGATTATGCTCTTATAAGAACCTGCATGGTTAATTCAACTGATAACAATAAACAATTCATTTCCAGATCAGCAATTTATAAAGCAGAAATTACTTTTCAATTCAAGGGTTGTACCTTCATGCCTTTATTAAGGCTAGGTTCCCTCATTTACATCAATTAGGGTTATCCAACCCCTTTCATTATGATTAGGAATAATGATTCCTCACCTCATACTTTAATCATGAAGATTCATGCTTAAAAGCATAACCTGGAATTAGGGTTTATTGTACATTTTATCACATCACCTTCAATTAGGGTTTACTATTCACATTACATATTATTACCCTAGAATTAGGGTTTACTATTCACTTCATAGTGAATTGAGCTCATAGCATCATCATGTATGAAGATTATCATCATTGATGCCTTCAAATTAAGTTAAGATTCATTAATCACCATAATTAGGGTCTCCATGATCTCACCTTGGTGGATTATACCCTAATCATGTGAATTCACATATATTGAAGGTATATTACTTGATTCTTATTCATATTAGGAGCCTTCTCTCTCCTCTCACTCCTATATGATGTTTATATCACTACAAATCAGGTTAGGACCAGTCAACTTTGATTAACATAGGTCAAGTTATCACCACTATGGTTATCAGGGTTTGCTTGATCAAGAGGTGTTGACTACTTGAACCCTTCAAGGGTACCTTGGTAATCTTCTCTAATAATCATAACATGGTCAATCTATTAATCACTTAGTTCCTTAATGTCTTTAGGTATCATTAGGGTTTAGATTAAACAACCATTGAACCATCTAAGCCTTCAAGGCATTAAGCATTCTCAACCCTAAAAGTTCCCAAACGGTTTCACACTTCAACCTCCAAACGGTTTTGAAACCGCATGGAGGGGTTGACCGTTTGGCCAAGGTTGACTTTCAAGACCGCATGGACATATTCACCCTCAAGACCGTTTGACCTTAAACGGTCTTGAAATCGTTTGATCATGTTGACCGTTTGGACATGGTTGACTTTGAAACCGTTTGATCAAACATCATGACCAAACCGCATGACCTTAAACGGTTTTGAAACCGTTTGAGCCCAAACGGTCTTGAGACCGTTTGGTCCAAATGTCTCAAAACCGCATGGACCTAGAAGGTGCATCAACACTTGCAATCGATTAGGGTTTTCAATGTTGAACCCCTCAATTGGTCTCATACATGTTAACCACTTATCAATTGAGCCAATTAGGGTTATCCTTAACCAATTGGTCACTCAATTGACCCTCAATTGATAGCCAATAAGGGTTGGAACCAATTGAATTAGGGTTTGTAGTCGATCAACCATCAACATCCATCAACTTGATTCTAATTAAAGTTGAACCCATCAATTGACACCTAATTGGGCCATGACTTGACCCAAATGGTCTTGAGATCATTTGGACACCCTCCAAACGGTCTTGAAACCGTTTGCTCAAAGTCCCATCAAAATCTAAGTCCAATTGTTAAGGGTTGAACCCTAATTGAGTCACAAATCAACACTTTTGATTATTTCAACAACCTATTGTGATTGGACCCTCAATTGATCAAATTACCTTAACCCTAGACCTCCAAATGGTCTTGGGTGATCAACAAACGGTCTTGAGACCGTTTGGGTGATCCCCAAATGGTTTTGAAACCGTTTGGGCCACTCAACCCAAACTTCAACATGATTGGTCCATAAAATCAGCAATTGAACCCGATTAGGGTTTAGGTGATTAAAGTACCTTCAACTTGAGATTTACTTGCAATTAGATGATGATTATTTTTAGATGATTAATTCATGATATGTCCAGCAGACCCTCAAATGGTCAACACTTGGTCAAACCCCTCAAATGGTTTTGAATCCGTTTGAGTCTAAACGGTTTTGCAAACCGCATGAGATCAAACGGTTTTGAAACCGTTTGGTCCCAAACGGTTTTGCAAACCGTTTGGACCGTGGGTGGGAGACCGTTTGATAAAGTTGCCTAGGTATTCATGCCCATCGTCATCTACCTTGAGATTAAGGTCTGTTCTTCACAGATTTTCTTGCAAGATTGCAAGGAAAGGTAGGGGAAAGAAGAACAAGCTATTATTTGCAAGAAAGAAGATATACATAACAAAGTAAAGGGTTTAGAGTTATAAAACCCGCCTTAAGGTCGTCCCTAGAGCTCCAAGCTTCCAAGCTTCTAAGCCTTTAATGGCGTCTTGAGCTCCATAGGTCGGCCAAGGTCGTTTCTCTAAGAAGTGGTTGGGAAAGGATGGCTAGAAAGAGGAACCAAGTAAGAAAAGCTAGTCTACCAACCTTGTATCATGAATCCCTCCATGAATCCGAGCAAGAAGATGACCCAAGATTACCTAGAACTCCTTAGACATTCTCCTATGCTCCATAGCTCTGCCTCCAGTCGGTTTAGCAAGGGGATAAGTGAAGGAGAAAGGGAAACGATCCCTTGTTTACAAAGGAATGGAGTATATATACTTTGGGTGAATTTTCAACATAAGGAGAACTAGTTTCTCCATTTCTCATCTAGGTCCTTCTCCTCTTCCAAGCACGTTTTTCCTTCTCCAAACTTAAACAAAACTCCTTCTAAAACCAAGGGCTAAAGGCAAAGAAGGTCAACTTATTACTAAGGTGCATATATAAAAAGAGTCCCTTTATTTACAACTTGGTGATTTAATTACAAGGGTTATCATTCTTATTTGATTATTCAATTGAAGTGACCTCTTCATAATTCTTACTCTAAATGATGCCAAGAGTCATAAAAGATACTCTAGAAGGTGTATTTTACATGTTGCATCCCATGTTTTGGGTAAATTGCACTTTACACCAAAATTTGGGTTTCAAGCACAAGGATTGCTCCACAAGCTGCATCTTGATGCCCAAGCTTGGAGAATCCATCATACTTCATCATTTTCATACTTATGATGTCTTAACACCAAAGAAACATCTTAACATGTGTAATTTGCAAGTTAACCCTTCTAATTGGGTAATTTGCACTTAGGTCCTTGTATTACAAAACAATACTACAACATTGTTTAAAAAGGATAGAAATAGAAATATATGTTCCTCAGAAGCTTTAATTACATACTGAGAGATAATCACAAGCATCTAAGTACATAATTAAGCAAAACACCTAGGGTTAACTCATAACCCAGGTCAGGGATGTTACAAATTATCCACCCCTTACAAGGATTTCGTCCCCGAAATCAACAAAACATATTAAGAGAAAAGAGCAGGGTACTTCCTTCTCATCTCTTCCTCTAGTTCCCATGTGGCTTCTTCGATACCACGGTGATTCCAGAGGACTTTCACAAGGCTTATGTCTTTCTTTTTCAGCTTTTTAATTCTATTATCCAGGATTGACACTGGTCCTTCCTCATAAGTTATATAATCATTCAATTCTACCTCCATAGGTTGTAGAACTGACTCGGTATCAGGGTGACATTTCCTCAGCATAGAAATGTGAAACACAAGGTGTAACCTCTATAACTCTGGTGGTAACTCTAGTCTATAGGCTACCTTTCCAACCCATTCAATGATTGGATAAGGCCCCATAAACCTAGGAGCTAACTTCCCTTTCCTTCCAAATCTCAGAACTCCCTTCCAAGGCGAGACCTTGAGATACACTCTGTCTCCAACCTGGAATTCTAAGGGTCTACGATGTCTATCAGCATATGACTTATGTCTATCCTGTGCAGTCTTAATCTGTTGTTGTATTACTTTAATCTTCTCTGTGGTTTGCTGCACAAGATCAGGACCTAATAGTTGATATTCACTGGTTTCATACCAACATAAGGGTGATCTACAATGTCTACCATACAAGGCTTCATAGGGTGCCATGTCAATGCTATGTTGATAGCTATTATTATAGGCAAACTCTATCAAGCTTAGGTTCAGATCCCAACTCCCTGTAAACTGGAGAACACATGCTCTCAGCAAGTCCTCCAGGGTCTGTATAGTCCTTTCTGATTGTCCATCAGTCTGTGGATGAAAGGTTGTACTAAAACTTAACTGGGTGCCTAAAGCTTTGTGCAATCGCTCCCAAAAATGACTCGTAAACTGGGGACCTATGTCTGAAACTATAGTGATTGGAACTCCGTGCAGTCGCACTATCTCCTGAACATACAATTGTGCTAACTTCTCAGCGGAATAGGTTGTTTTGACAGGTAAGAAATGCGCTGTCTTTGTCAACCTATCAACTATTACCCAAATGGAATCATGTCCTTTGCTTGTCCTGGGTAGGCCAACAACAAAGTCCATGGTCAAGTGATCCCACTTCCATTGTGGTATGGGTAAAGGTTGCATTGTTCCTACAAGTTTCTGGTGTTCATCTTTAACTTGCTGACACACAGGACACCTCAGAACAAACTCAGCAACATCCTTCTTCATCCCGGGCCACCAATACATATCTTTCAAGTTTCGATACATCTTGGTGCTTCCTGGATGCATGGCATACATTGAAGAATGAGCTTCTTCCAGGACCAACTTCCTCAAGTTATCCACATCTGGCACTATAATCCTTCCATGATAACATGCTACTTTATCATCAGAGTCATGGAAACCATCTCGCTTCTCATCTCCATACTCCGATCTGATCTGATGAACTGTAGCATCGACTTGCTGTGCCTCCTTAATCTTCTCTCTTAGGGTAGGTTTTATATGCATCTCAGCCAACAACTCGGCTAACAATGACACCTTCAACTGTACATTGTCCCGCCTTAAGGAGATAAACATATCTCTCCTAGAGCATACTAAAGAGTTTAGTTGTGCCCTATCTACTGTTGGTGTTGATGATTTCCTACTCAGAGCATCTGCAACCACATTGGCCTTCCCTGGATGGTAATCAATTGTACAATCGTAGTCCTTGATTAACTCCATCCAGTGACGCTGCCTCATGTTAAGCTCGTGCTGAGAAAAGATGTACTTAAGGTTCTTATGATTAGTGAAAATCTGGAATGTCTCTCTGTAAAGATAATGTCTCCAGATCTTCAAGGCATGAACCACGGAAGCTAACTCCAGATCGTGTGTCGGATAATTCTCTTCGTGTTTCTTAAGTTGTTGGGAAGCAAAAGAAATCACTTGTTTATCCTACATCAACACACATCCGAGTCCACTCTTGGAGGCATCACAGAAAACTATGTATCCTTTCCCTTGCTAAGGTAACACAAGTATAGGTGCACTTGTCAACCTCTCCTTCAACAGTTGGAATGATTGCTGACACTTATCACTCCAGACAAAAGGAACATCCTTCCGGGTCAACCTAGTTAGGGGTAAGGCTATGGAACTGAAGTTCTTAATGAACCTCTAGTAATAGCCTGCCAACCCTAAGAAACTATAGATCTCTGTCGGTGTCTTCGGCTGCTCCCATTGTAGAACGGATTCTACCTTTTTAGGGTCAACACGTATACCTAAAGCAGATATCACATGTCCAAGGAAAGATACTTCTGGTAACCAGAACTCACACTTGCTAAACTTAGCGTATAGCTTGTGTTCTCATAGCAAAGTTAGAGCCTGACGAATATGTTGTTCATGCTGCTGAGCATCTCTACTATAGATCAGAATGTCATCTATGAAGACAACAACACACTGATCGAGGAAAGGTCGGAAGATTCTATTCATGAGTTCCATAAATGCAGCTGGTGCATTAGTTAGTCCAAACGACATAACTATGAACTCATAGTGACCATACGTTGTCCTAAAGGTAGACTTGGGTATGTCACTGTCCTTAATACAAAGTTGATGATATCCTGACCTCAAGTCTATCTTCGAGAAGACGGTTGCACCACGCAACTGATCAAAGAGATCATCAATCCTCGGCAGAGGGTACTTGTTCTTTATTGTTACTTTGTTTAGTTGTCTGTAATCAATGCACAATCGCATTGATCCGTCCTTCTTTTTAACAAAAAGAACCGGAGCACCCCAGGGTGAAGTGCTCAGTCGGATAAAACCTTTCTCAAGCAACTCTTGCAGTTGTTTCTTGAGTTCTGCCATCTCAGCAGGTGCCATCCTATACGGTGTCTGTAATATGGGTTGTGTATCTGGGATCAAATTGATTTCAAAATCAATTTCCCGAGGCGGTGGCACACCTGGAAGTTTTTCAGGAAATACATCTTCAAATTCCCTGACTACAGGAACTTCAGCAGGGTTAGGAATCTCCATGGTAGTATCTACCACATGGGCCAAGAATGCATAACATCCTTGCCTCATCAGCTTCTCAGCAACCATAGCTGACACAAGATAGGTAGGTAGAATCTTTCTCTCCCCTTGAAAGATCCACGTGTCACTATCATCAACAAACACAGCTTGCTTGGATTCACAATCCAAGATAACGCTTGCCCATGTCCTCTAGCTACTCCTTGGAACTTCCTTCTCTGGGATCCTTGCTGACTCTGCCTCTGTGGTTGTGTTACACTTGCTGGTCTAACTCTACAGTCCTTCATCAGATGTCCCACCTTCCCACATATGTAACAACTTCTATCTTGTTGATGTGGTCTAGGTGGTCACATCGATGCTGAACTGTGAGTCTCTTGTAGTGGTAGGCTTCGTCCTCTACCTCTACTCGGTGTCCACTATGTCTGAGCACTAGGTCTAAGTGGTGGAGGTGTAGGCGCAGAAAATCTAGGCTTCGTAAAGTCTCTAGATGAAGATCCCTGGAACTGAGGATATCTCTTATGGGTTTGCCTCTTCTCGGCTACAGATTTCTCTATCCTTCGGACTGACTCAACGAAGGTAGCAAACCTCTCCCGGTTCTCTAAGGCAGATACGGGAGTAGTCAACTCAGCGTTTAACCCCTTCTCAAAATGCCTTATCATCTCTTCATCTGTAGTTGCCATGTACGGACAGAACCGCAAAAGTTCCATGAACTTAGCCTCGTACTCGCTAATGTTCATCAAACCTTGTCTTATCTTCTCAAACTGAGAGATTTTCTCGTCCAGAAACGTCTTAGGGAAATATCTATTGATAAAGTCCCGTCGGAACGCTTCCCATGCAATCTCCACTCCAGGCCTCTTCTGTTCTTCCATGGTCCACCAATGACCAGCACTTCCCTTGAGAAGATATACAACATGTCTAACCTTCTCAGCTTCAGGGATATTCAGGATTCTAAAGGCCTTCTCCAGTTCAGTTAACCATAAGTCTGCATTTGCTGGGTCAGCTGTACCAGCATACTCTATGGCTCCAACTCAGCGAAGTCGTTCAAACGTCTTGCCGGTTCCTTGTCCTTCAGGATGGGTAGGTGCCCTAGGTGAAGACATGGGCATCCTATCTGTTATGTGTGTCATGGCAGTCATACACAGCCTGAACATGGTCTGGACAGCTGGGTTCCCCATATCAACTGGATTGAATTGGGGTGGTTCAGGTACAGGTTGTCCTCTATCTTGGTCTCTTGCACCTCCTCTGGGTGCAGCAATACTACTTTCTGCCACGTGTTCTTCGGGTGATCCAGACATCCTAAGTCTTATCTTCTCATGCTGTATGAGCAGAAGACACTATTAGATATACTGGAAGACTCTAGAACAGACTCAACTACCTATGTCCTATGTCTCTGTAGACTCAGCGAACCTAGAGATCTGATACCACTAAATTGTGGGCTTCGAACCGTAAATCACGAAGTAAACTCAGCGGAAGCATTTGTTTAACCGGTAACGGAATTATGAAAAATTACTAAAATTTAAAACTTTTTAAGAAAAGATCTTTAAACCATAAAACTTCTTTATAAGAAACAAGATAAATAATTTACATCATGTTTTAACATTACATCATTGTGACATCACCTCTTGAGTGATTATATACATCCAGATACAAAATCTCGAGGCTTAAAGCCAAAATCCTCAGACCTACTGAATCCTAGGACCTGAGAGTACAGAGATGACATAAGACATACTAGGGTACTATCTACAAGACTTGACAGTCAGTATCGCCACCTGAGATTCACTGCTGCCCCTGGTGTTGCTGTTGTTGATACTGTTCACCTGCAGATTGGTTCCTTCGTCCTCGGCGACTACCTAAAAAGTTGAAACCTACGGGGTGAGACAATTATTTAAATAATTGTCCCAGCGAGAGTTATAACTCTCCGCCAGAAACTTTGTTATAACAGTGAAAGAATAACATAAGCAAGATAACTTAAAACATTCAACAACAGGCTTAGGATTAAGTAAAGAAACATTACTTAAGTAATCATATCAATAAGGAATATGAAGAACATGTAAACTAGTTACTCGACTAGAACATTTATAAACAATGTAACATCAATCATTGTTTCTCGTAGTTCAACCTAAGCAGTTATACTACACTGCTGATTAGGTTTTATAAACATTATTATACCCTACGGAGTTGAGGTATACCGCTCATACTCCAACCGATCACTACTAAGTCGCATCGGTATCATACCTAGGTCATCAAAAGAGTCGGATTCTTATGACCTCATCTTCCTCAGTCAGTATGAGGATCAACATGCATGACATCTCGTGTCTCTGCTAAGATAGTTTTCCAGGGTATTCTGGAAACTTTGCTATCAGAGTCACAGTGGCCATCTGTACTCTCTTCGCCATCGAAAGATCTCTTGTTTATCTCTCATCGATGCGGCATTAAAGATTTCCTCGGGAGATTAGTGAAACATCACCCCGGCATAAACATATAGTGAAGGTTTGATGGATTAAAGTACATCTCACATCAATTCCTACACTAGGACGTAAGGATATTCACATCCATAATCCCCCACATACTCAAAAGTATGTGATCCAGGAGTTCCCTTAGGAAAACCTGTTTCACCATCATTTGGCTTCTGACAATGATGGATCTATGATCAGGGCTCTACATGGTATGATTATACTTGACTAATTAGGTACATTTCAGCATTCTTTTAACATCAAGCATGTTTCCAAACATTTAGATATTAAACACTGCTTTAAAAGAAGAATACTAAATGTATCAAGTTTAGCTCACATCAGTTATCCAGTGGGTATCAATTCTTAATCATGTCATTACTATGATTCAAAAATAGGGGTATTCAAACCCTCAATTCATCATAAGTCATCTAATCAGCATGACCTTGATGTTACTCATGGCTCTTATAGCCCATTAATCTCATATTTGTCACTTAAGCTTAGGCAACATATCATATGTCAGTCATACACAAAGCCTACAACATGCTTTTAATGAATATCATCTCATAACCCTTACCTGGTTATGATTATGCTCTTATAAGAACCTGCATGGTTAATTCAACTGATAACAATAAACAATTCATTTCCAGATCAGCAATTTATAAAGCAGAAATTACTTTTCAATTCAAGGGTTGTACCTCCATGCCTTTATTAAGGCTAGGTTCCCTCATTTACATCAATTAGGGTTATCCAACCCCTTTCATTATGATTAGGAATAATGATTCCTCACCTCATACTTTAATCATGAAGATTCATGCTTAAAAGCATAACCTGGAATTAGGGTTTATTGTACATTTTATCACATCACCTTCAATTAGGGTTTACTATTCACATTACATATTATTACCCTAGAATTAGGGTTTACTATTCACTTCATAGTGAATTGAGCTCATAGCATCATCATGTATGAAGATTATCATCATTGATGCCTTCAAATTAAGTTAAGATTCATTAATCACCATAATTAGGGTCTCCATGATCTCACCTTGGTGGATCATACCCTAATCATGTGTATTCACATATATTGAAGGTATATTACTTGATTCTTATTCATATTAGGAGCCTTCTCTCTCCTCTCACTCCTAGATGATGTTTACATCACTACACATCATGTTAGGACCAGTCAACTTTGATTAACATACGTCAAGTTATCACCACTATGGTTATCAGGGTTTGCTTGATCAAGAGGTGTTGACTACTTGAACCCTTCAAGGGTACCTTGGTAATCTTCTCTAATAATCATAACATGGTCAATCTATTAATCACTTAGTTCCTTAATGTCTTTAGGTATCATTAGGGTTTAGATTAAACAACCATTGAACCATCTAAGCCTTCAAGGCATTAAGCATTCTCAACCCTAAAAGTTCCCAAACAGTTTCACACTTCAACCTCCAAACGGTTTTGAAACCGCATGGAGGGGTTGACCGTTTGGCCAAGGTTGACTTTCAAGACCGCATGGACATATTCACCCTCAAGACCGTTTTGACCTTAAACGGTCTTGAAACCGTTTGATCATGTTGACCGTTTGGACGTGGTTGACTTTGAAACTGTTTAATCAAACCGCATGACCAAACCGCATGACCTTAAATGGTTTTGAAACCGTTTGAGCCCAAACGGTCTTGAGACCTTTTGGTCCAAATGTCTCAAAACCGCATGGACCTAGAAGGTGCATCAACACTTGCAATGGATTAGGGTTTTCAATGTTGAACCCCTCAATTGGTCTCATACATGTTAACCACTTATCAATTGAGCCAATTAGGGTTATCCTTAACCAATTGGTCACTCAATTGACTTTCAATTGATAGCCAATAAGGGTTGGAACCAATTGAATTAGGGTTTGTAGTCGATCAACCATCAACATCCATCAACATGATTCTAATTAAAGTTGAACCCATCAATTGACACCTAATTGGGCCATGACTTGACCCACACGGTCTCGAGATCATTTGGACACCCTCCAAATGGTCTTGAAACCGTTTGCTCAAAGTCCCATCAAAATCTAAGTCCAATTGTTAAGGGTTGAACCCTAATTGAGTCACAAATCAACACTTTTGATTATTTCAACAACCTATTGTGATTGGACCCTCAATTGATCAAATTACCTTAACCCTAGACCTCCAAATGGTCTTGGGTGATCACCAAACAGTCTTGAGACCGTTTGGGTGATCCCCAAATGGTTTTGAAACCGTTTGGGCCACTCAACCCAAACTTCAACATGATTGGTCCATAAAATCAGCAATTGAACCCGATTAGGGTTTAGGTGATTAAAGTACCTTCAACTTGAGATTTACTTGCAATTAGATGATGATTCTTTGTAGATGATTAATTCACGATATGTCCAGTAGACCCTCAAATGGTCAACACTTGGTCAAACCCCTCAAACGGTTTTGAATCCGTTTGAGTCTAAACGGTTTTGCAAACCGCATGAGATCAAACGGTTTTGAAACCGTTTGGTCCCAAACGGTTTTGCAAACTGTTTGGACCATGGGTGGGAGACCATTTGATAAAGTTGCCTAGGTATTCATGCCCATCGTCATCTACCTTGAGATTAAGGTCTTTTCTTCACGGATTTGCTTGCAAGATTGCAAGGAAAGGTAGGGGAAAGAAGAACAAGCTATTATTTGCAAGAAGAAGATATACATAACAAAGTAAAGGGTTTAGAGTTATAAAACCCACCTTAAGGTCGTCCCTAGAGCTCCAAGCTTCCAAGCTTCTAAGCCTTTAATGGCGTCTTGAGCTCCACAGGTCGGGCAAGGTCGTTTCTCCAAGAAGTGGTTGGGAAAGGACGGCTAGAAAGAGGAACCAAGTAAGAAAAGCTAGTCTACCAACCTTGTATCATGAATCCCTCCATGAATCTAAGCAAGAAGATGACCCAAGCTTACCTAGAACTCATTAGACGTTCTCCTCTGCTCCAAAGCTCTACCTTCAGTCAGTTTGGCAAGGGGATAAGTGAAGGAGAAAGGGAAATGATCCCTTGTTTACAAAGGAATGGAGTATATATACTTTGGGTGAATTTTCAACATAAGGACAACTAGTTTCTCCATTTCTCATCTAGGTCCTTCTCCTCTTACAAGCACGTTTTTCCTTCTACAAACTTAAACAAAACTCCTTCTAAAACCAAGGGCTAAAGGCAAAGAAGGTCAACTTATTACTAAGGTGCATATATAAAAAGAGTCCCTTTATTTACAACTTGGTGATTTAATTACAAGGGTTATCATTCTTATTTGATTATTCAATTGAAGTGCCCTCTTCATCATTCTTACTCTAAATGATGCAAAGAGTCATAAAAGATACTCTAGAAGGTGTATTTTACATGTTGCATCCCATGTTTTGGGTAAATTGCACTTTACACCAAAATTAGGGTTTCAAGCACAAGGATTGCTCCACAAGCTGCATCTTGATGCCCAAGATTGGAGAATCCATCATACTTCATCATGTTCATACTTATGATGTATTAACACCAAAGGAACATCTTAACATGTGTAATTTGCAAGTTAACCCTTCTAATTGGGTAATTTGCACTTAGGTCCCTGTATTACAAAACAATACTACAACATTGTTTAAAAAGGACAGAAATAGAAATATATGTTCCTCAGAAGCTTTAATTACATACCGAGAGATAATCACAAGCATCTAAGTACATAATTAAGAAAAACACCTAGGGTTAACTCATAACCCAGGTCAGGGATGTTACACATCTATTCATAAACCCAAGGAAAAGATGATACTCTTTCACTTAGAAATTAGTTTTAGAGCAAGATCTAGCACATGCAAGCTACAAGTAAGAAATAAATGTGGAGAAAGTTATATAACTCACCTCTAGGAAGAAGAAGAAGCTCCAAAATTCAAGGTAGCTTGATAAAAAGGGGTTGAAACCCTAGCTTAACACTTCACATGGCCAAGAAATCTCCTTCTCCAAGAAAGAGGTAATCCCTAGGTCAAGGCAACAAGAAAGAGGTGCTCTTTAAGTTCTATAGCATGCTCAACAATGGAACACCATGGAAGCGACAAAGAAAAAGGAAGAAGGAGGTAGGGCAGCAAGGAAAACGAAGGGAAAGAGGGATATATTACTTTCTTAGGTTAAGAACAAGCAAAGGAATCTCCACAAGCTCTAAGAGAGGGTAGATCTAAACCCTAACAACACATGAAAGGAGATCGAACACCTTCTTCTACCTTGGAAACCTTCTTCTCCACCAAGCCAAGGAGGGAGAAGATCTAGATAGAAAGGATGAGGAAGGGATATTTAGGTGACTAAAGAGCTCGTTTGGAAGCAAGGAGGGAGGTATATAAGGCTATGGGTGAGAGAGAAGAGAAGGTTTAAGTGTCCTACTACATGTGCCAAGTGTCCATGGTCTTAAGCATCCCATCCATGCAAAGAAGCAGATCCATCAGTTTTGGGGGTCTGATAGACCATCTTTTGTTGACTCTAAGGCCAGCCATTGACCTAAAATAGTAGGCTAGCCATCAGATCATGGCGCTTTGTTCATAAGAGTGAAAACCCTGGCTCACCATCGGTTTGCACCTTCACTTGGTGAACCACCGACCCAAGGATCTCCAAGAGGGTAAATCATTGGCCCTAAAACCTCTAGGAACCTTCAAGAAACTACCATCAGATCCCAACACCATTGAATCCAAACAACTAGAGGGAAACTATCGAGTTTCACCATACAAGGCAGCTCATCAATGTGGGGGAAACCCTAAGTCAGCCCTAGAAAGATGTCACCATCAAAACAAGATGCATCTACATGCCTCAAGGTACAACTAACTAAAGAATGATATGAAAACCTATGGGGAACACAAAGAATCTGACAAATTGCAAGAAAAAACATAGATATGGGTATATTGTAGAAAAGTCCAAAACATGCACAAAATTGCATAACTTGCTCAAACAATGTCCAAACTGGACCAAACCTGAAAATTAAGCTTGTCACATGATATCAAAGCACATCACGAGGTAAGATTAAGGTTTTAAGCACTTAATTAAGGTAAGAAATCATATTAAACCACTAAGAAATGTCTGTGGCCTTACAACCATAAACCCCTAATAGGGATTTCTCCCCCAAAATCCAAGGCAACAAAGACAGGTACCTCCAATGCGGCACATCCACTAACTAACCTATTCACTTCCATAACATGGTGGTGTCACAACAATTCTCTTAGAAATCATGTTCTTCTCCCTCAACTCCTATATGTGTCACCTTGGTCAACATGGAAATCTCATCATAAGGAAACATTCTCATTCAACTCCACCTCCATTATCAGTATCACTTGTACTGTACCAAGGTGACACTTCCTTATCAAGGAACATAGAAATTGTTGTGCAACCTATGAAACTCTAGTAGTAACTCTGACTAGAACTATAGCTACATGTCCTAGACTATTATCATATGATGCTGAATCACCATATCCTTGACTGTAGTCTATTGTATCAACATACCACTCATTAGATACACTTACTTTCTTTGACCAATTGTGAAATGTCATATATTTATTTCCCTATGCACTTCATAAGGTGTCATGTATCTTCTCCACAGTTTGTTGTTGTATTAGGCAGCTCAATAATTAGGTGAATATCCCCTAGATATTAAGAATTGTAATCCATGTATTCTTTAAAAGATTCTCCAATCCATGACACATTTCTTTCTAATTGTCCATCTATCAAAGGTTGTGTTAAACTCCCACTATATCCTTATCCTTGTAAGACCCTCATGTTTCTTATTGAGTGGATGACAACTATGCACTTGACTATATATGTGTCATACCCTATTCCATACTTGGGTGCCATTACACATTCTTCACCTCTGATACATCTGTGTATTTACTAGATACATCATATGTGGTGAAGACGAGTCTCCTCAGGTACTATCCCACTCAAGCCCTTTGCATCTAGAACCTTTGTCTGGTTGTAAAATCATACCCTGTCTTGAAACCTAATCTATGGAAGCTATCATGCTCTCTGTTGTATGACTATGATCTAATGTCATGCATCATGGTATCATCCGCTTATAATTCTCTATCCTACAGTAGTAGCGTTAATTTTGGATTGTATCTATGCCCACGATCCTGCCAACTAAAACACTTACAATTGTACATCCTCCTACTTCAGCGATGTTGGTGTCATGATACGTTGAAAATCATAACTATGTCTTATCTACAAATGTGGATGAAAATAACTTCCTGATTGACCACGCATCATATCAGAGTGTATCCCAAACCATTCCTTGAAGCATTACAAAAGGTAATGTATCCTTCCCTTTGTTTTGGCAACACTAACACTATAACACTTGTCAACTTCTCTCTCAAAAACTGGAAGGAATGTTGTCACTAATGTTGATACCTATCATTCCATACAAATAGAAACACCCTTCCCAGTCAACCTTTTTAGGGGTAAAGAAATTACACTGACATTTGAAATGGGCTTATTGTAGTGTCCTACTAGGTTTAAGAATCTTTGGATCTCGGTAGGTGTCTGGGGTTTCTCCCATTCTAGCACTGTCTTCACCTTGCCTGGATTCACACAATACTTAGCAGACATATTATAACCTTGAGAAGACACTTTATTCAACCTTGAACTCACTCTTGTTGAACTCGTCACACAGTTATTACTACTTCAATAGTCCTAAGTCTTAGTGAAGATATTGTTTGTGTTGTTGACCATATGTGTGGTATATTTAGGTACTATCAACTAAACTTGTAACAACTCATAGGGGCACATCCTGATCACTCTGTTCATCAATTCCATAAATGATGATGATACATTAACTAGTCTAAACAACACTCCCATGATCTCACAGTGACCATAACACTAATATCATACACTCTGATCTCATCTGATGATATCTCAACCTTAGGTATATCTGAAGGGAACACCATAACACCAATCAACTAATCAACAAACCAGTTATCCTTAGTAGTGGTTACTCATTCCCTAATGTGATCTTATATGAATGTTAGCAACCCATATAAAGCATCACTGAATCACTCTTCTTCCTTCTAACCAACACTTAGAGAATCTCATCATCAAATCCCTCTCTCTCAAAAACATAAACACCTGGAATCTCGCCTGATAAACATCTTAAACTCAAAGCTACTGGTACATCCTAGAGGATAGGACTCATCACCTTGGTATCCACTTCATGTGCCAAGAGGAACTCTCATCCTTGTCTGATCCCCTTCTCCATCATCCTAGTCAACTCAAAACATATATGATAAGTCTTCCTAACTCATGGGAGGCTAGAAAGGCATTCCCTTCACCAAACATCATAATCTTGGAACCATCATCCAAAACATCCACACGTCACACCAAGGCAATCGTGTAACGCCCCTCCAAGTACATACATGACAACGGAAGCAAACCATATGTTGTCCATAACATAGGTCACTTGGCTTGGAGGAACATTACAAAACATGATATACATAGAAATAAGATAAATTAAATACCATGCATATATTGGAAATATTGATTCATACATTGTTCTTTGAATATGAAAACTACAACTAACTTCATTGGAAAGTCTAAGATCTAAACATCTGAACATAGAGTGACTTAAACATAAAAGAGCCATTCTAAATAATAGGATATCCTAATGTAGATGGCACCCCACCAGTTGGCACTTGAAGGTCTTCTAATCATTGGCTTGCTTTCTTTAGTCCTTATTTTCTCCACTATCTGGGGGCATCACCCCTAGCCATGAGGGGTAAAATGGAAAACACATTACAGTATGCGGAAATGAGTATTGTTATAAAAAATATTAACTTGACTAGAAGGAAACATGAAGTTAACTGAATAGTAAATTTCCATTCTCATAATATGCTCTTAGTAGTTGATTATAATGTCCTGTACTCTTATGCAAGAACTATTCCCACAAGGCTATTAGGATCAACTGATATTCCACTTGACTCATGATTTTCACCCAAGTGCCATTACCTATGCTCCAATTAAGCACATTATTTGCACCTAAGTGCCACTAGCTATGCCCCAATTGAGCTCATAATTTGCACCAAAGTTCCATTATTAATGCTCCAATTGAGCTCATAAATTACACATACATGCCACTATGTTCCATTTGAACTCATAAGGCCTGAGGGATCAACATCAAATGGGGAGGAAAAATAATACAACCCATTACATGATTCATCATTAACATAATAATCCTTTACTTTAACTGAATTTCACATGATTATGACATAAATATCTAAAATAGAACTTGAAAGAACAATCATCATACAATAACTTGGGGAACATTAATTCACAAATTTCTAAAAATGAATACATAGATATGTATATACTTTAACTTGTTCATCGTGATACAATAATCTTAAAGCGATCGAAAACCATTATTTTAAACTCAAAGTACATTGACCCACTTACCTCTCTCTTAGAGAAGATCCTAATTGCTTATTTAGGTTGATGAAATCCTAATAGTGTTCTTGGGGTTTAAGAAACCCTGATAACCATTCTATGACAATTATAATTTATTAACAATTAATATTAATTCTAATTTTGAGGGTTTGGGGTTCTTGATTAAAATGGGGAAACATTGAGTCAAACCAAGCTTTAAAACATAGTCCATAATCTAGATCTCGAAAAACCCTTTCCAATTCATATTTTTGGGAAATTTTCTGATACACATATGATTTGCTATGAATTTCTGAAGCTTGAACCAATCAAAACCCATGATAAAGACATGTATAAACATCATCCACTTAAAATATTGCCAACAGGGCTGGTTTGTCCATGTGGACCAATGGTTGTGTGCTGGCCTAACCTAATTGCACTAAACTTATCATAGTCAAATAAAACCCAAATAACCACAAAAACCTGACATCGATGATACCAACATGACATACATCACATGCGACTAGGGGGTAAAATAGGAAATAGACGACCTCATTTCTTCTTCTTTGGTCTGTAAACATGAATAATGTGACTACGCCAAAGATCCTTGATCCACATAGCATCAAGACCAAAACCTTATGAGTAACTAGGGTCAAAGGTGAATCCTTTGCAACCTTATGAAGGCAACGAGCCCCAATTTGGGTTGTTCCATCGACTGGAAGACTAGTATCCCCTCCCACCATGGTAGGGAATAAGGATGAAAGTTGTAACACCCTGATTTTTTTATCACATGAGCTGAAACTAAATTGTTTTTTACTAGGGAGTGTTACCAACATGATATGCAATTACAATAATGATAGATAAGAATCACTACAAACTATGTATGAAATAAATTATCATTCATATTCTCAAAAAAGAAACTTACATCAAAATTGATAACAAAGTCTATATACATGATGCTAAAACTTGTACTCTATCTTAATATTTCAAACTGGGTAGATGGTTCCCCACCAAGAAAAACATCTATCTTCAATAATATTCCTGAATATTAGTAGCTGCGGACATCTCATCCCCAGCCATGCACAAAGGGAAACCTATGTTAGAGTAAGTGGCATTGAATTTCAAATAAGATAAACATAAATATACTAAAACTGAAAGTTGAAATAATATATGAAATTTGTAAACTTACACTGAACAGTGCGTCTTTTATTTATGTATTTTTTCTAATTTGTGGCCACCATTATACAATAAGTCCTCCTAAATTGGCATATCTACACACTGAATTGGTACCAAAATACCTCTAAATTGGCACTACATGCCTCTAAATGACACTGAGGTGTCTATGAATTGGCGTGGATACGCCCTAAATTAGTACCAAAGTACCTCTAAATTGGATTAAATGCTCCTCTAAATTGGAAACTTATGCATCTGAATCGTTCCAGGACTAACTGAATGAGTAATTATCATATAATGTCTTATGTGAGGGTTTGGACTTAATTATCTTAAATCTGAAATTACTGAATTATGAGTCTAAACTTATCTTACACTAAAATTGAATACTAATGATTGAACATGCGATGAATAAATATGAATCTGAACTGAATCTAAATCTGAATCTCAATTTTGATATTCTTATAGTCTGTCAAATCTTAATTCAAATATATGATTTAATAGAACAACTTAATTAAATTATGATATCAGATATACGACATGTGAGTCTAAAGGCTTAAGAAAATAAACTGAACTGATCATGGAAATACTGAGTATCTAAAAATTATATAAATCTCATATACTTGAATCTGATAATCTAGCAACATAACTTAAACTGAACAAAACTTGATTTCTCAAAGCATGACAAGGTATGCAATATTGAAGTCTGAATTTAACTTAATCTGTAAGTTACTTAATAGGAAGGTGTAGGCTGAATGATAATAATGAATTTCAATGGACATGGCCCACTTACTTTATTTGAGGAGATCCTTAACATGGCCTAGATTCCTTGGTTCACAACATATTTACCTCGACATTAACAAAATTCTATAAGTCCATGTTTCTGCCCCCTATTTTTGTTTTTAAATATTGAATCCCCATCTCCTTAACCCCTTAAACTAAATTAGGGTTTCTATTTAGATAAAAATAACTCTAATATAAGTCACAATAGAACTCTTAGTGCTAAATGTATATCAAAATTTACATTATATAACCGCTATAACCTTTATAATCAAATAAGCCAAAATCATCTTATGCACTAATATGAGCATATGCATCATATGTTGAGAGTAAGCCTCGAATATGATAAAATATATTAATGTCATTGAATTACTTCTGGTATCAGAGGAAAATACAACTAAAATCATTTTCCTTACCAAATAGTTCATAAATCACATGTTGTCTCACAAATCATAAGCAATTATCTTATGTAATGGCCACTTAGGCTAAAAAATTATATACTAATATGAATATACATGAAACTCTAGAAAAACATTACAATCGTAAGAAAAATGTATAATAAAATTTAAGTAGAAATCTCTAATCGGTTCGTTGTGAAAGATTTGGTGAAATACCCATAATTCTCTTGTTAGGGTTTATGTCAAAAAGCCTTACTAAAACTTCAAATAAGAAAGACCAGGCTTTGTAATTATGTTTAACATATTAAATATACCTACTAAAAATGTTCATGAATTTCTAAAATCATTTGCTATTTTAAATGCTCAAAACATTGAAATCATGTATCTCTAACTAATTAATTTATAATAACCATCAAACATACAAAACACTAACTGCCTATATTTTGTAAGGTAGTACACATCATAAGCTTTCCATAGACACCTTGTTTGCTAAAATCGAAAATTACAAACTAAAGATTTGATTTTTGGAAGATTACCTAGTTCAAAGAAATGTGGACCGTCAATTTTGGATCTGGCCACATCGCGATCCAACAGCTCCAAGAATTGGCACCTATGGATCTCTAACTAGGTCCGTCTACCCTTGAACCCACATACCCAGTTATCCCTCTCCCTTCTCGCATGTGGTGGCTCTCTTTTGCACGTCAAAATAGAGTCCCGCCTCTGACAACCAATCTCCTTCTCCGATGGTCTGCATCTTGGCACCCATGCCATGGTTACCTATTATTAGCGCCCTTCAACCTCGACCAGTCCTCAGTGGCTATTTTAGAATGCTTACCATGCAATGATTGGAAGAGGATGAAAGCCCCCAAACTGCAACCCTTGCTACCTCTACATGATCTTCTTCTTCATTCTCCTTCTCTGCCCTTTGGTTCCAAGAAAAACCCTAAATACCAACTCATCGTCAACTCTAATCAACCTTGGCCTTCGTTGTTGTCCAACATATGAGGTTTTATAGCCTGCACATTCTCATATTAGGGTGAGAATCCTTCACTACCACATACTATGTTTCAGACTCTGTTCAGACTCCATTTTGTGGGACAAGAAGTCTTGTCCCCCCTTTTTTGTTTTGATAAAAGTTTGAATCAAAGAAATAATTATTTCTACTACATATTAATTTTGTTTGAGACCAAAATTTAGTATTAACTACATCTTACCATTATCATCATTTTGCCAAAAATATAAGATCAAAACTAATCACATACCACTTGAAACTTGCCTTTTAAGTAAAAACCAGATAATTACTAAATTAATTAACTAGATCACTATATAATTCCAAATTATATGAAATTTCACCCATGATCATATATTTTAGTTAAGAATATACTAAAAATGTCTTGATATTTATTGTGAGCATGAAATGCTTCATTCTCAATTTGGTACCTTAAGGACCCATTTGAAAATTCCAATTTTATCCAATTTGACTGGAAATGAATTCTAAGGCACATGCTCCATTTCTTCGTCATCCAAAGGACCCACAAGCTTAATCATATTATTGATTACAAAAGTTAATGTTTGAACTAACTTGTATTCTCAATTGAAGATCACTCACGATACATTTGATCAATATTACATTGCTTTCTAGATATTAGGATCATGACTAGGTCTAGGGCTCAAACAATTAAGTAGATTCTATAAGGAAACACGACATCAGATAGGTAGCAGAAACAAAACTTTTACTGACTTATTTCCCATTAACTAGCATACTGCATCAATAACTATGCAAAAGAAATGATGGTTTCATGAAGATATACATGGTCCTGGAGCAAGTCCATCAACAATCATCATTGATGTTGATTCACACATCTTGGATGGTGTCTATGCAGCTCCTAGTTGCACTGAGAATCATCTGACAACTCCTTCACAGATAGCAGACTCGAACGTCATCATCTACAACAAATCCTCTTATCATAGACTACTGGTTGGCATCGTCCTTCTTAGCGATGGGAAAAGGCCACCTCGCCTCTAGAGAAGTCCACATGGACCAACTAGAACTCCTATCGTCCTGCTCGAATGGATAGGAAGGAGTTGTCCCTCCCATTGGTGTACTAGTCACCAACCTGCTCTCCCACAATAATGATCCTTAGTTGTTTCTTTCCCTTAGCTATCCCTCCCTAGTCGAGTAGGACTTGTTTGGACTCTCTTGGTTACCACAAGTAGAGAGGATAACAATTGTTAGAGCAAGTGATTCTCAATTGTTTGTGTTGTATTCTGGGAAGCCCCCAGTACCCATCTATTTATAGTAGAGGCTAGGGTCAGGGTTCCTAGCCTGTGTAAGAGGGGAAGGGACCAGAAGATCTCAATTTTTCACAATAATTCTAGAAAATTTGCAACCTGCGACAGCCAAAATGACCATTTGGAAAACCCAGACAGCCTTCTGGAATGTGAGATGCTTGTCTCACACTACAAGATGGTCATTTTATAGTTTCCCAATTTTGTACATATGTTGGCAATTAAATTCCAATTAGTGCATGACATGATGTCAAGACCAATCCTTGATGCAATCGAATTGCATCCCTGAGATGGTCGGTTGGCACATGTGAGATGGGCCTCTTACACCACCTGAGACGGTCATCTCACACAAGTGAGACGGGCGTCTCACAGCCCAGGTCAGGCATAATTTAAACCAATGTACAATACAATCAACCCGACACTCAAAATGACTATCTCAACACTTGATATGATCGTTTGGCAATCCAATCAGCTAACATGTTGAGTGAATTAAATACCTACACACTTTAATTAATCAATTCAATTATCATTCAAGATCAAACTCCTATTCTAGATGAGTTCCTATGTGTGTGATCCTTTAGATCCCATATTACGTTGGCAGTGAATGTCCATAAGAACTTACAACATCACAACAAATGAGTGGTGCCTAGTCACACATCATTGCTACCCAAGTAAATTGAAAGTTGGAGAGCAACTTCAACCTACAATTTGTGTATGTTGTTATAGTGTTTGTATAGTTCCTTTGTCACTGGTATCCAGATTGAACTAGAGTCATGGAGCATTCATCCTCATTATTATTCAATCTTGTTTCTTGAACCAGAGTAGACTGTCTGATATATATGTAAGCTCAATATCACATATTGACTCACATGTGTGCGGCCACACATTTCTTAGTCTCGCAAATATGGAGGTCTTGGATATCATACTCCTGTAGGAGGGACAAATCCCATCTCTATCACTCAAAGTCAGTCCACATGTGTCACAATCACCCAGTCATCACCTTTATAACAAACCATGTTTCAAGATTGCATTTGATGATGTCAAAGCATACCGAAAGAAATGTCATGAGTGTAGTGATTTCTAGTCTAAGAACCACAAACACCACCATCATGATAAGACATGATTTTGACTTACCTAATTAAGGTTTCCATGTATCACTCTTATGGTGGGTCTGCCCGATGCACTATTCTCTAACATGTATTTGTGTACTTTGTTTTGATATCATCATACCATGACCAATGAGATTTTGTCATCAACCAACTCAAACTATGATGTTATGTGTTATTGTTGTCTATTTACCTTCCATAATAAAAATTGATCAGAGACATAATAAGAATGCATATACTCTTAACATCTGTATGATCTCATTGTTCAGGTTCTCATTATTATTTTTTTTTCATTATCTCATAATTGAACAAACAGAATAAATAGGAAGCTTCCCTTTATTATTAATCAAATCATTTACAAGTTATGCCATTACAATCATCACATGATTGGCTCTCTGTGCATACATACCAATAGAATCCCACTTGCACTTAGATCCAATCACCCATGAATCATATTCAAAGTGACCTTAACATGTGCATCATGTTTTTGCTGCATAAGTGCTTTTATAGCAGGTTTAGCAACATTTTCTTAAAGTCGGTATTTCGCAATTTTCACATCTCTTCATTGTATGACTACTCGTATGAGATGGAAGTTTTGTAGTAACCTATATGAGTTTCCCAACATATCCAGTAGCTCCATTGTTGTCATCAGTATTTCTACTATGTCATCAACGGTTGGAACCTCACACTAGTTCACCCATATGAACTTCTTGATCCATACAGTATCCTCTATTGTTCTCATAACACAGAGATACTCAACTTCTTTTGTAGATTCGATCAACTCTCATTAGCTCGGAACCCTTTCCAGCTTACAATTTTCATTTAAGGTCAAACACAAACATAGATTGCAATTATTATGTCAGTTAGGAATCTTGCATCAGTGTAACCCTTTACACCCAACTCTTCCTTATAACCATAATCAAGGAACATGTTGACTTGAGAGTTATACATTTTCCATATTTTGAAAATGACTTAACCATCCATTCATGTGTATCTAATTAAGATTGATTTCAGGCTTTAGGTACATGAAAATGTTCAAATTACACAAGTCCTAGCTTGTCCAAGTTCAAGTCAAAAGCAATGCAAATGTGTAATTTGGGAAATCACTTCAAACCACTTAGAATATTTTTGTAATCATTTGTATTGATGATATGAGTTGTAACTAAGACGAGAAAAAATCATGGACACTTAATTCCATCATTTGGTCACTTAAAAATTATTTTGAAAAATTTGTCACAACAACTTTGTTGGTCAAGTTTGAATCTCGACCGATCAGTCATGGATTTTTGGAAATGGATCCATTGGTTGGGTTGTACACTCACAAAAATCGACCAACCGTCTCACTAACCAAAGTTGATTTTAGCTAGTCGGTCGAGTTACCCCAAGACAAACTCGATCGAAAGTTTGAAATTGGCTTTGTCGATTAGTAGATTAGTCGAGTTACCTTTATTGAAACTTGACTTAATGTATTGTATGAAAAATGCAAAAAAAGTGATTCCAACCATTGGAGAGTTGTTAGAAACTAAAATAGATCTGTTGCAAGTTGGAAAACAGCTATTTTCTGTTCTTAAGTGATCCCACACTCAAAGGAACACCCCCAGCTATAAATAGGACCTCTTGGAGTTCATTCCAAGGTTGCTCATTCATTCTATCCTTGGTCCTTACTATAATTGAGTGTGCTACAACATTTTGATCCCCTTTCTCTCTCTTATCTACAATTTATTTTGTGATTATGAGTGAGTTAGGCATGTTGTAAGAGAGCTACCTCAATGTTACCTTGTAAAGATCTCCATCTTTCCATCTTCCCAATCCTCTTTCTCAAAGAGCAAAGGCTGAAGTGATCTTCTCAGAGCGAAGGAGTTGTTGTTCTTCTTCAAGGCTGAAGAAGGTGTGAGATCTTGTAGGATATGGGTGAGAACCTACTTGGTTCCCTCAACCTAGAGGGAGGCTTCTCCATGCACCCCCAGTCTTCGACGACACCAACTTCCTCTACTGGAAGCGGTGGGTGTAGCTCTACATTCAAGGGATGAACTTTAATATGTGGAAAGTGATGATTGCACCCTACAAGGAGCCAACCAGAGTTGTGTCAACTTGGGATGAAGTTGCTCTAAAGAATGCCCAGCTCAATGCAAAAGTAATTAGCATCCTCTATGCATCCCTCACTCCATCTGAGCTCAACTGCATCTCCTCATGGGATACAACGTATGAGATATGGGAGAAGTTGTGCATCACTTATGAAGGCACAAAGCAAGTGAAGGAGGCAATGATCTACATGTTGAACAACCTCCTAGAGAACTTCAAGATGGGGAAGAAAGAAGGAGTTGCATAGATGTACTCTAGGCTCAACATCATCATCAACAGCCTAGCTGCTCTGGGACATACTTTGGATAGAGGAGCTATCAACCCAAAGATCTTGAGGTCTCTTCCAAAGAGATGGGAGTCAAAGGTGACCTCCATTGAAGAAGTTAGAAGTCTTGGTGATCTTCCAACCGAGGAGCTTATTGGCAACCTACAAGATCATGAGCCAAGACTTGACAAGTAAGAAGAGGAAGCAAAGCAAGAAGAAAAGGAATCAAGGAAGATCAAATATAGTGCCTTTAAAACTCAAGTCGAGGCTCTTATCCTTCAACACTAATTTAGTCAAAGAAATTAATTTAAAAAATATGAGAATGCCCTTGTGTAAAAAATCCTAACCAATAGAGTGTGAAAAGATATTATTGTATAGAGTGTAAGCAAGCTAAAACCACAACTACAACAAAATGAATCATGAAAAGGCAAAACTACCCTCACGAATAAATAAAAAACAAAACACTCACCGGGTGGGAGTGGTGGAAAAATAAATCACTAGAGAGATACCTTCCCCTTCCTCACAACCTACCATGCCCGCAAGCAACAACTCTTCTTTGGCCATGGCCAAGCCGGAAAGAGTGGAAGGGCTCCCTAATACCAAGTGATGGATTAAAACTATGGGGGTGATGGTGGGTGTAACTTACCCCGGAGCCAAATGTGGGAGAAGGGGACCGATTTAATGAAAACATGGAGATTTGTGGTAGATGTTGACTCAATGTCTAAATTGACTAAACCCTTGTTTTGATGATGACTAAACAATTCCACTTATTTGTGTCTATTGTCTCTACATGAGTGATTTCAGATTAGGTATAGACACACTTCAAATGCCCTAACTTGCGCATATCAAATTGGAGAAAAGACAAGTCAAAGTCAATACAAGTGCATGTTTTTGTAATATGATGTAAATCCATTAGAATCATGTTGTAAATCACTTGTAATGATTGTATGACTTGTAATTAAGCTTAGAAAAAATTAGGAGCACTTAGATCAAATGTTTAAGAACTCAAAAGCCATTTTCTAAAATTCACATCAGGTTGTTCATCAGTCGAGTTGCAAACTCGACCGGCCTTGATTGGATCTTAAAATTGACTTTTGATCAGTCAAGTTTACACTTCACAGAACTCGACCGATCCCTCTAGTGACCAAAACTGATTTAAGTGAATTGGTCGAGTTACCCCAGGACAGACTCGACCGATGGCCTAAATTGGTCTTGTCTTTTAGTGGGATCGGTCTAGTTACCATTATAGAAACTCGACCGATTGCACTGTACAGAAAAGTGCTAAAAAGTGTTTCTAGCCATTCTGGAGTTGCAACAATCGAAAGTATATCTGTTGCAAGCCACAAAACGGCTAGTTTTCATTCTTCAGTGTTTCCAAAGGTTAAGGGGCATCCCCAGCTATAAATAGGACCCCTTGGGATTCATTCCAAGGTTGAGCATTCAATGCAAAACTCTATGTGAGGTTCCTATTATATAGTTGGGTGCTTCCTACTACCTCCTCTCTCTCTCTCTCTAAGCTTAATCACTTGCTACATTCGTTAGAGTGAGTAGGAAATCTGTAAGAGATCTAGTCCTACATGTATATCTTGTAAGGCTCTCACTTCCATCACCTCCCTATCTCCCTTTTCAACCATGAAGATGAAGGTTCTCTCTCTTGGATAAGAGAGGTGAAGAAGAACAAGGGAAGATGTCCCTTGATGAAGATCAAGATTTCTTTCCTTTGAAGTGCTTTCCCTTGGAGAAGTTGGCTTCATGCTCACTAGGGACATCATCTTCACTTAAGGAGGAGGGAGAGGTGTGGCTACTCCAAGGTGCTACAAGTATGGTCAAAAAACAAGAGTAAATGTCCTAAGGCTAGAAAGTCACACAACAAGAGCAGATCCCAGAAGAAGGAAGAGTACAAGAAAGAGGGCAAATACAAGAGGAAGGACAAGAAGGAGAGGAGACACAAAGACGCAACTAATGGAGCTTGGGAAGGATCATCCTCTAGTGGCTCAAGATCCGATGAAGATGGAGAGTGTCATCTTGCACTCATGGCCTTTACAAGTGAATATATTGATGTAGTAAGTGAGGTAAGTGAGGTAAGCTTGCATGAGTTAGCTAAGAAACTCTCATTGACATTCTTTCTACTACTCATTCTTCTTATTCCGAATGTAAATCTAAACAGAAGAGGTTGGGTAAAATCAATGATGACTTGTATGCTAAACTTGATATTCTTGAGCAAAATGAGAAAATTCATCTTGAGAGCATTGATTCCTTGCAGGGCCAATTTCTTGAACTTGAGCTCCAATACAATGGGGTTAAAATAGATAATGGTGTCTTTCTTAAGAATATTACATCTCTTATGGAAGACAACCAAAAGTACCTTAATGATATTGAGTTACTTAAAACTAAAAATAATGAACTTAAGCTTATTAGTGATGCTCGTAGAGATGAGAGGGATGTTTATCTTAAAGAAATCAAATTGCGTAAATCTGAATGTGCTATGTTACTTGGTCAATTCAATGATTTATCTTCTAGACCTATTTTTCCTAATAATGATGTTGCTTCCATTACTCTAGAAAAGGATTCTTATTTGTCTAAAGCCCTTTGTTTAGGGGATGACTTTGTTCATGGTATAGATGATCTTGCTAGCTTGTTTCTACTATTATATCTCTCTCTAATGATAATCATAGACTTAGAGCCTCTTTGTAGAAATTCCTCAAAGGGAAAAACTCCCTAAATGAAATCCTTGACCATTCTACCAAACAAAGTGGTACTAGTGGTTTGGGATTTTTAGGGGGAGCTCCTGAGGGAAAGAGTAAGGCCAAAGGTAAGAAAAAGGGTAAGGAAACTTTCTTTTTTATTGGACAATCTTCTGGCTCTAAGAACCCTATGATTTGCACTCATTGCAAAAGTGATGATCATTATTCTACTTATTGTCCTTACAAGTCTAAGGGGACCAACCCAAAGATGAAATGGCTCCCCAAGCTAACTCTAGATCCCAAAGTTTGAGTTGGGAACTGACACTCTCCTTTCTTACAGGAAAAGGGAAACTGTATTATTGATAGTGGATGCACTAAGCACATGACAGATGATATAAGCCATTTAAACAATTTCACAAAGAAGAAAGGAGGTTCAATTACTTTCTGGGACAACAAGAAAGGTAAGGTAAAAGGTGAGGGTGATGTAGGTGAATCATTATGTATCAAAAATGTTCTATTTGTGGATGGCCTACATCACAGTTTAATGTCAATTTACCTTGTGATATTTACTTCTTTTGAATGCTTGCTTCTAGGTTCACTCACTTACCATATCATATATAAGGGAACTAGAAATGGTGATCTTTATGTAATTTTTCTTGACTCTATTAAGCCTATTATTGGTAGATGCCTAGTAGTCAATTAAAATGATATTTCTCTTTGGCATTGTCAGCTAGGTCATGTAAATATGCATCAATTGACGAAGTTGAGCAAAAAGGACTTGGTCAGGGGACTTCCCAAATTGGATTTTGAAAAGGATGAGGAATGCCAACCTTGTAGACAAGGAAATAAAAGCAAGTCCTCCTTCAAATACAAAGGAGTCCTTAATACCAAGAGAGCTCTTGAACTTCTCCATATTGATCTATTTGTACCTATAAGAACTCAATCGCTTCGTGGTTCCAAGTATTGTCTTGTTATTTTCAATGATTTCTCTCGATATACTTGGAATTTCTTTCTCGTTTCTAAGAGTGATACGCTTGATGTTTTCTCTAGCTTCTGTAAATAAGTTGAAAATGAAGCTTCTTTTCGGATTGTTTCCATCCATAGTGATCATGGAGGAGAATTTGAAAATGATCTTTTTGAACCTTTTTTGTAAAGAATCTGGAAATGCACATAACTTTTCTTCACCACAAACAACTAATAAAATGGGGTTGTAGAGAGGAAGTATAGGTCACTACAGGAAATGGCTAGGACCATACTTTTAGAGACACTCCAAAGAAGTTTTAGTTCGAAGCCGTTAGTACCTCATGTTTGGGAAAAACTGGTTTTTCATGCATCCTTCTTTGAAGAACCCCTATGAGCTATGGCGTGGTAGGAAGCCTTCTATTGAGTATTTTCATGTTTTCGGGTGTCTGTACCTTGTTTTGAACACTAAAGATTCTCTTGAAAAGTTTGATCTAAAATCATACAAGGTTTTCTTTCTTGGCTACAACACTACTAGAAAGACTTATAGAGAGTATAATTCCGATATATCTAAAGTAGAAGAATCTATTAATGTCAAATTTATTGAGACTAACCCCTCTATTTCCAAGGATACTTCCAATGATGATGTTGCAGAAGAAGTAATTCCTATCTTGAAAGAACAACATCACCCAAATGGGAAAAGAGGTGGCCACTCAAAAAGAAGAGATAGATGACGAAAAGAAGGATCCAAATGCCTGTTATGCAAAGAAACATCCTAAAGAGATGATCATAGGTGACCCTTTTGAAAGAGTGAAGTCGCGGGCTGCCTACAACAAAGAACAAGAAAACAACGCCTTCATCTAACAATTGGAGCCAAAGAATGTCAAAGAAACTCTTGGGGATGATGAGTTGATCCTATCCATTCAAGAAGAATTGGAGAAATTCGAGAAGAATAAAGTGTGGACTCTAGTGCCAAGACCATTTGATAGAAATATCATTGACACCAAGTGGGTCTACCTCAACAAGCTAGATGAAAGTGGCAAGGTGGTAAGAAACAAAGCAAGGTTAGTGACTCAAGGCTACAACTAGCAAGAAGGTATAGATTTTGATGAAACATATGCACTTGTAGCTAGACTTGAGTCCATCCGCATGTTGCTTGTTGTTTCTAGCTATAAGAATTTTCTTCTATCTCAAATGGATGTTAAAAGTATGTTTTTGAATGGTACAATTGAGGAGGAAGTGTATGTTGCACAACCTATGGGCTTTGAATGATAGTTTAACTAACCATGTTTATCTATTGCAAAAAGCTCTCTATGGCCTCAAACAAGCACCTCAAGATTGGTATAAGAAATTAAAGAAATTTTTGTTAGAACATGGGTACATGATGGGCAAAGTCGATTCTACCTTGTTTCTCAAACACACTTCTAACATTTTTCTTATCATGCAAATTTATGTTGATGATATCATTTTTGGTGGAACTAATCTTGATCTTTATTAGGAGTTTAGAGATATTATACAAAGTGAGTTCAAGATGAGAATGATGGGTGAACTTACATTCTTCCTCATCTTTCAAATCAAGCAAACTAAAGATGGGAACTTCATCAATCAAGCCAAGTACACAAATGAACTACTCAAGCACTTTAGGATGGAGAACACCAAGCCAATGGACACCCCCATGACAAACACTATCAAACTTCATAAAGATGAAAAAGGTGAGAAAGTGGATGAGAATCTCTATAGAGGTATGATTGGAAATTTACTTTATTTAACTGTCTCTATACCTGACATAATGTTTAGTGTTGGCTTGTGTGCTCGCTTTCAATCAAATCCCAAGAAATCACATCTTATAGCTGTTAAGAGGATTTCAAGGTACTTAGCTAAAAATCAAAATTTTGGACTATGGTATCCCAAGTCAAGGGACTTTATTCTTAGTGCTTATAGTGTTGCTAATTATGTAAGATGTTTGATGGATAGAAAGTGCACAAGTGGTACTTGCTTCCTCCTAGGACCATGCTTGGTGTCTTGGTTTTTCAAGAAATAGAGCACAATGGCTTTATCAACTATCAAGGTTGAATACGTTATAGCTGAGAGTTGTTGTGCCCAGGTTCTATATATGAAGAAAATTCTCTAAGACTTTAATATTTATTTTAATGTTTCTCCTATTTATTGTTATAATACTAGTGCAATCAATTAATCTTACAATCCTATATTTCATAGTAGAGCTAATAATAAGAGGTTCATCATCATTTTCTTTGTGATCACATTTCCAAAAAGGATACTTATGTCATGCACGTGGACACAAAAAATCAGTAGGCAAACATTTTTACTAAACCTCTAGCTAGAGAGAAATTTAATTTTATCAGATCTAAACTACTCAGAACTGCTTTGGATGAATCTGATATGCCTTCTAGCTAGTTGTTATCCATCCTATATGATTTTCTTATGTCTTGATCACCCTTGCTTGCTAAAGTGCTAAAATTTTCATGTTCGTTTGCCTTATTTTTTTCTTGTTTTGGGTATTTTTCACAAACGCATGTTTTACCGCTAAATAGTACCCAATGATGAGCGATATTTGTAGGGTTTTACATGGTTGTAGAGGGCAGCGGAAACAAAAATTTAACATGACCATAAGCCCATAACCAATGGATCACATCAATATCTTTGTAATGGGAAGGATGGTTTTAGCGAGATATACCTAATCTTGAGGCTTGCTCAGTGACAATACCTCGTAGCTTGTGTGGTCTTCAACCACCTATCTTTGAGAGTGTCTGTGTAGCTCCTTATCCTGACCCGAACTACGGTTGACAGTCGTCCTCCTTGAGCGGAAGAAATCTCCCACCTCTATAGATAGTCCACACGGACCACAGAGAAATCTAGTAGTTCTAGTAGAACAAACTAGAAGGAGTCAACTCCTTCTGTCAATGTACTATCCACCGACACACTCTCCCACAATCATTAGATGTTCTGTAGTTGTCTTTCCCTCATTGTGCCTCCTTGGTCGGGTAGCACTTGCCCGGGCTCTCTCTCAATTACCATAACCAGAGAGAACAACAACTTTGCAGAGCAACTGATGTTCTGAGTTGTGTGTTTAGAGAAGCCCCTAGTACCCCACTATATATAGTAGAGGGAAGGTCAGGGTTCTCAATCCCTAGGCAATGTGGGATTAACTGTGGGAGTAGAAGGGGGGCAAACTTTGCCATGAATAATATACATTGCGGTAGGTGAACTGATCGGTTCACTATTGAACCGGTCGATTGGGAGTGTGAACCAATCGGTTCAAATAGTGAACCGATCATTTCACCTCCCAGACCTACTTCAAATTGACTTTCCTTATTTGTTTCTAAATAACACGAATATTAATCCCCGTCCCAATTGAATTGAACAAGTGAAACGAAAATCTTTTCTCACAAATCGGGAAACCCAACACCTTCTCGATTGGTCCAGTTGAATCAATCGGTTCACCAAAGTGAACCAGTCATCTCACACTGACCACAAGCCGATCGATTCACCCAGTGAATTGGTTGGTTGGTGGTCCAGGTTGTGCAAAACTCAGTCAATTCAGTTCTCAATCAATCTGACACTCTAATCAGTTGGTTCAACACTTGAACTTATTGATTCTGAATCAAGTCTATTGATTGAATGTTTGATTGAGTACCTAAACACTTTTGTAATCAATCCAAACATCATTCATGGATAAACACTTCTTCCAGGTCAATCCTTTGTGTGTGACCCTATAGGTTCAATTTCACATTGGTTGTGAATGTCCATAACCAGCTTATGACATCACAAGCAAAGAGTGGTGCCTAGTCACACATCAGTGCTACCCAAGTGAAAAGGAAAGTTGGAGAACAACATTCATCCGACAGTTTGTGATTGGTGTTACAGTGAATGTATAATTCCTTTGTCACTGATATCCCGAATGAACTTGAGGCATGGAGGTGTCATCCTGTCAATGTTCATTCATGTTTCTTGAACTATAGCAGACTGTCTGAGATATATGTGAACTCAATATCATATATTGATTTACATGTATAAGTGCATGCTTTTCTCAGTCTCACTTATCAAGTGGCCTAGACATCATACTCCCTTAGGAGGGACAAATCCTAAATCTATCACTCATATTCTATCTCATGTGTCAAAGCCACCCAATCATCACCATTATAACAACCATGTTTCAGGACTGCATTTGATGATGTCAAAGTGTACTCAATCACATTCGACGAGTGTAGTGATTTTAGGTCTAAGAATCACAATCACCACCATCACTATGAGAGAAGACTCTAACTACCATGTCATTGTTCCATGTGTCACTCTCATGGTGGGTCTGTCTGATACACTATTCTCCAACATGTATCTATGTGCTTGGTTTGATATCATATATCATGACTAATGAGACTTTGTCATCAACCAACACACACTCTAGTCTTAATGTGTCATTGTTGTCTATCAATCTTTCAAAATGACATCCAACTAGGGACATAACAAGAATTTACATACTCTTAGCATCCGTATGATCCCATTTTTCAAGTCACGCACTTGAAGACATACATCATTGAGTATTGTCATTCTTGAGACATTCATTCTGCTCCATCACTTATCTCATAATCGGTTGAGCTAGAATAAATTGGAAGCTTTCCTTTGATATTTATCAAATCAATCATGATGTATGCCAATCCAATCATCATATGATTGTCTCTGAGGGCATACATACCAACAGACTCCCACTTGCACTTAGAGCCGATCACCTTCGAATCATAGTCTTCGTGATCTCTAAACATGTCCCACATGTTCCTTTTGCACTAGTGCTAATCCATTGAGTTAGAAAGCTTTGCTTCAGTTGGTATATTGCATGTTTCACAACTCCTTGCTGTACAACATTTCATCGGAGATGGAGTTGTCGTAATATGCTATCTGATATTCCTTTCCTAACAATTAGTTCCATAGTTTGACTTAGTATTTCTACTTTGTCATCAATGGTTGGAATATCTATAAGTTTATCACCATGAACTTCTAGATCCGTATAGTATCCTCTATTGTTCATAACACAAAGATACTCGGCATTCCTTTTAGAATTATATAGCTTGTAATTTTACTGTGAACGTTTCCATTTATCAATACATATTCACTTTTATATTTTGCGATCATTTTTCTATCATTTTTGGAAACTTGCATCATTGTAACTTATTTACACTCAACTCTTCCTTTTATACCATATAAATTTTCCTTTAATACTTCACAAGTACTAAAATAAGTTCTTTTTTGGTATTCCAGTGACTCTTACTAGAAGTAGAAAAACATCCACTCATCATGTCTAATACATATGAGATAATTGGATGAGCATATCAAATTGTCATGTCCAATGCAAACAAGATTAATGCATATACATTTTCTTGTCATGTCTGATACATACAAGATAATGGGATGATTACATACATGATAGATCCAATTTCTAGTACATATGGCATCCATCTATGTGTTCCTATTCTTCACAAGAATTTGGGACATAAGGTATATGAGAGACTAACTCCATGCAACACAGACAAGTTTTCTCCCACTGAATCTTACATATTGAACCCTTCAGTATAGTTTCCCTATGTATGCTTTCTTTACAAGGTTAAGAGGATCTCGAGAGCTATCTCTATAGGTCTCTATCCCTATCACATAGGACGTTCCTCTTTATTCCTTAAAGAAGATATTTCCACACCAGTTTTACTGCTCATAGTATTAGAACGTTTATTCCTCATCATTATGTGGAATATGAATATACTCCCACTAAATCACAGATTCCATCTTATTTTGATATACTAGTCAAACCTTTTGACTATATCATCAAAGTAAAGACTCCAATTCTAAGGTGCTTGTCTTTAATCAATCATATTGATTAATCTCTTGTAACTTTAGAAACTTTATTCACATAATTGGAATTATAAAACCCTTTAGGTTGTATCAAATGCATAGTCTTATGTTATTCCTTTAGGGAATGTAGTTTTAATATCCATATGCCAAATATCACAGTCCTCAAGTTCTATTGACAAGCATGATCCTTATAGCCTATAGCCACAACATTTGATTAAAGGATTCACCAAGTTCAACACCTTGAACTTCTTGGAATTCATTACAACCAATCTTCTCTACAAATGTCATCCATGTCTATCTTAACTTTTAAGACCCAATTGTACTTATGGGTTTTATCCCTATAATTGATACCATTTGAGGTCATACCTTATTTGGTTCACATGGAAGTCATTTAGGATCTTATGGCTTCAACCCATAACTCGAAACCTGGTCCATCAATATTCTCTAGATATATGAGGTGTATCTGTTCATAAGGAATATGAGATTCCAAAACACTTTGTGATTCTCTATATCCTCTAGTACCATGTTGTATTTGATGTAGTTATGATGACCTCGAACCTTTCAGGTTCTACCTTTCTCCCACTAATTCTTTTGGAACTCAGCTATCCTCATAACAAACACTTTGTTAATTGCATTGGGATTAGTATTCAACTAACATCTTGTGATTAGTGAATGAATCTCTTTCTAAGAAACTAGTTTTCTTATATGAGCATTCAACTCTAATCACTAAAAGACACATTGGAAAATTTCCAATATCATATCTCATATGGTGTCCTATTAAATGGTACATTTAGTGTAAAGCATGTTCTTTAAAAGAATTCTAGAAGATTAGTTATTAATAATCATACTATAATATGATTCCCTTTTTTTATTTAGACATCATTATGCCTTAATCATGAGTTCTTTGTAATACACTATCATAGTTACTCATAAAGGTCCTCAAACATTTGGTTTAAGTATCTAATAGTTTGATCACATCAAAGTATTAATACTTTGACCAAGTTTATACTTCATTTATGACCTTCTTGAACACTTCAAGAAATACTTTTGATGAAGTATTAGCATTTATTCCCATAGGTATGTATATACATCAATATGTATTATACCTTATAGAGAAGTCGCTCTCCCACTACATTTAGTGAAGACAGAATTATCATAAAATTCATATCTTTTAATGGTTCATTAACCAAAAGAGTCTAACTCTCCATCAATATGGAGTCTAGAGATGAATTTGGTTTAGATTCTAATTCATTGTTTGAGTCATTAATAACTTTTAGGTATTATGTTTTATCTTATGCATATCAAGTACTAAAAGATAAACAAGGCATTGCCACAAAAGATCATATCTTCGAAATTGAAACTTGAACTTTATTGATATACAACCTTGTCATTACAATATGCTGAAATAAAATTGTTTCTATTGGCAAAAAATGAAATAGCAGTTCATACCTCTATTACATGCCCTTTGGGCTGAAATAAACTAAAGGTACTACTATCTATGGCAGCAACATTTGCTCCATTGTTGATAAGTGTTCCTTCTTGGTCCTTTCACAAAGACCTTCACTTTTTTTGGATCCTGTACATCAAGTATGTCAGATCCATCTCCTGGTATAATATACCTAAGATAAAGAAGTAATTTTAAGTTTATTTCATAATACTTGAGGTGGATGCTTCCATCTCCTCCTTCTTCTTCTTCAATTCGTCTATGTAGAGAGGGCAATTTATCTTCCAATGTCCTGGCTCATGAAAATGGTGACATTTGCCTCCCTTGTTCATCCCACCCTTGGCTTTGAGTGTCGAAGATGACTTGGGTTGCTGGCTAGCATTAGAACCTTTCTTAGCTTTGCCCTTGCCCTTGCCTTTAGACATTCCCTTCTTCTTGCTGATCATCATCACAGATTTGGGTTTGTCTTTCTTCATCTGTGCCTTGGCTGTTCTCAACATGCCCAACAACTCTGTCAGTGGCCTGTCAAAGTTGTTCATGTTGTAGTTCATCACAAACTGACTGTAGGATTCTGGAAATGATTGTAGTATCACATAAGTAGCCAACTCTTGGCTTAGAGAGAATCCCAGTAGAGTGAGGTTCTCCACTTACCCAATCACATTGAATGTGTGAGGACCTACAAGATCTCCTTCTATCATGACACACTGGAATAGCACCTTGGAGACATCATATCTCTCTTGTTGTGGCTGGTCTTGATACATGTTCTTGAGATGCTGAACCATCTCAATGACGTCCATGTTCTCATGTTATCTCTACAATTCACAGTTCATTGAGAACAACATCAAGCACTTCACATCAATGGCATCCTCATTATGCTTTTTGTAAGCATCCCTTTCAGCCTTTGGTGTGGTGGGAGCAGGTTCTTCTGGCTCTGGCATCTCTAGGACATAGAGCTTTCGCTCTTGAGTGAGAACAATTCTCAATGTCATAAACCAGTTGTGAAAGTTACTCCCATTCAGTTTGTCCTTCTCAAGGACCGATCGCAATGAAAAGTGATTGTTGTTTGAAGCCATTTATTCTACAAAAGAAAATTTGCATTTTTAGTCCAAAACTCTTTTGATTTGATTTGATATGAAAATTGATGATATTTAATTAGCTCTTTAATTAATGTTCGATTCTCACTATTTTATCTCAAAATGATAACTCTCATTGTCAATTCGTAAGATTGCAGCATACAACCTTCTAGTGAGCCAAGATCTAAAATAATTAAGTTATTACCCGGCCAACGCCAGCGTCCATAATCAATTATTAAGGTCGGTAACATTTACTAATTGTGTCATATGCAATTCTTGGATAGATGTCATGCGCAACTCTTTGTCATGTCCATCATATGCCTCAAGGTGCTTGATCCCATCAAGGTTTCCTTGTTAAGTCCAATCCAAAAGCCAACACGATAGAAGTGCACCCCACTTGGCGAGCCCACACAACTACCATCACAATTCCATGAGATAGACAACACACTACCCTTGGGATACCCACGCTTGTCGATCAAGCATTACATGTGTGCCGCTTATGGAAAGCATCTAAGACTTAATATTTTTGTTGAGGGGTTTTAATATGCTTATATATGCATATAAGTATCCAATCACCACATATATAGTATGTATCATATACATGCTATATCCCACAAACAATGATTATGGCCATCCTATTGTAGTTCCTTGGAGCCACAAGGAACTATGGTCATATAGGTCTACATCATATGCAACAACTTATTGTTGATGAAGATCTGTGCTTAGGCTACTCTGGGTTGATCGACTCATCCTATGATCGATCGACTTGCCTCTTGGCCGATCGGTTGGTTGTCACCAACTGATCATTTGGGTCCTCCGGACGGTCAGTTCGTCGGGTCGTCAGGCTCCTCATCAGGTCCACCAACTGCTCCTCAGTCGGTCCTCTCGGTCTACCAAGCAGTTATCTTCTTTCTTCATCATAACAAGAAATAAAACTAATCCTACTTTTGCATATATATTTGGGAAACCTCGAGTTACATTTGAGGGGAGCAAAGGTAGAAGAGAATCTTGAGTTATCTTGAGTTACATTCAAAATAGAAAAAGAGGGTTCAGTACGTAGACCGAGATGCAAACAACCACAACCAACCACACACATGCACATAGGGTTCATAGGCCATAATCATGCTACACATCCACCATTAAAACCATTTTAGGGTGACACATATCAGTTGCATATATATATACCATATCGATTATCCTAAAACATAGAGTATTTATGTGGCTCTTAAACCATTGTAGGGTTTTACATGGTCGTAGAGGGCAGCGGAAACAAAAATTTTACATGACCATAAACCCATAACCAGCAGATCGCATCAATATCTATGTAATGGGAAGGATGGTTTTAGTAAGATATACCTGGTCATGAGGCTTGCTCAGTGACAATATCTTACAGCTTGTGTGGTCTTCGACCACCTGTCTTTGACGACATATGTGCAGCTCCTGGTCCTGACCCGAATTGCAGTTGACATTCATCCTCCTTGAGCAGCAGAAGTCTCCCACCTCTATCGATAGTCCAAACAGAACACTGAGAACTCTAGTTGTTCTAGTAGAACAAACTAGAAGGAGTCATCTCCTTCTGTAAGTGTACTAGTCACCGACACACTCTCCCACAATCCGTCGTTGTTCTTTAGTTGTCTTTCCCTCATTGTTCCTCCTTGGTCAGGCAACACTTGCTCAGGCTCTCTCTCGATTACCAGATGCAGAGAGAACAACAACTTTGTAGAGCACATAATGTTCTGAGTTGTGTGCTCAGAGAATCCCCCAGTACCCCTCTATATATAGTAGAGGGCAGGGTCAGGGTTCTCAATCCCCAAGTAATGTGGGATTAATAGTGGGAGTAGAAGGGGGCCGAACTTTTACATGAATAATATACACTGCGGTAGGTGAACCGAATGGTTCACTGTTGAACCCATCGGTTGAGAGTGTGAACAGATCAGTTCACATAGTGAACCAGTCATTTCACATCCCAGACCTACTTCAAATTGTCTTTCCTTATTCATTTCTAATTACACAATATTAATCCTTGTCCCAATCAAATTGAACAAGTGAAATAAAAATCTTTTCTCACAAACTGGGAAACCCAAAACCTGCTCGGTTGGTCCAGTTGAACTGATCGGTTCACCAAAGTGAACCGGTCATCTCACACTCACCATGATCCGATCGATTCACCCAATGAACCGGTCGGTTGGTGGTCTAGGTTGTGTAAAACTCATGCAATTCAGTTCTCAATCAATCTAACACTCTAATCAGTTGGTTCAACACTTGAACTTGATGATTCTGAGTAAAGTCTATTGATTGAATGTTTGATTGAGTACCTAAACACTTTAGTAATCAATCCAAACATCATTCATGGATAAACTCCTCTTCCAGGTCAATCCTTTGTGTGTGACCCTATATGTCCAATTTCACGTTGGTAGTGAATGTCCATAACTAGATTATGACATCACAAGAAAAGAGTGGTGCCTAGTCGCACATCAGTGCTACCCAAGTGAAAAGGAAAGTTGGAGAACAACGTTCAACCTACAGTCTGTGATTGGTATTACAGTGAATGTATAATTCCTTTTTCATTGATATCTTGAATGAAATCGAGGCATGGAGTTGTCATCCTGTAACGTTCATTCATGTTTCTTGAACTAGAGCAGACTGTCTGAGATATATGTGAACTCAATATCATATATTGATTTACATGTACAAGTGCATGCTTTTCTCAGTCTCACTTATCAAGTGGCCAGAACATCATACTCCCTTAGGAGGGACAAATCTCATATCTATCACTCATAGTCTATCTCATGTGTCAAAGTCACCCAATCATCATCGTTATAACAACAATGTTTTAGGACTGCGTTTGATGATGGCAAAGTGTACCCAATCACATTCGACGAGTGCAGTGATTTCATGTCTAAGAATCACAATCACCACCATCACTATGAGAGATGATTCTGACTACCATGTCATTGTTCCATGTGTCACTCTCATGGTGGGTATGTCTGATACACTGTTCTCCAACATGTATCTATGTGCTTGGTTTGATATCATATATCATGACTAATGAGACTTTATCATCAACCAACACACACTCTAGTCTTAATGTGTCATTGTTGACTATCAACCTTCCACAATGACATCCAACTAGGGACATAACAAGAATGTACATACTCTGAGCATATGTATGTTCCCATTATTCAAGTCACGCACTTGAAGACATACATCATTGAGTATTGTCATTCTTTAGACATTCATTCTACTCCATCACTTATCTCATAATCGATTGAGCTAGAATAAATTGGAAGTTTGCCTTTGATATTTATCAAATCGATCATGATGTATGCCAATCCAATCATCATATGATTGGCTCTGAGGGCATACATACCAACAATATGTTCCTAAGTATGCTTAAAATGCAAAATGGAATAGAAAAAATAAATTTAATTAGCACTCAAATCGATAGAAATTAAGACTTCTAAGTTTGGGATAGAGTTTCTATTGGTCGAGTTGCAAACTTGACTGATTGGTGACCAAGCGCTTTTGTAAAAAAAGTCATTCGATTGAGTTTCCTTTCTCAAAACTCAATCGATGGTTGGGCTGGAGAAAACCTTAAGTAGTGTTCGACCGACTTTTCTCCCTCTAAACTAGAGAAAAATCAACGGATTCCCCCTCTATCTCTTCCAAGAGCTCAACCCTAGCCCCGACCTTCCCTTTCCTAGCCTTAGCCTACCCTCTTTTGACCTTCCTAGCTCTCTTTCCTATCAGCCCTAGGTGGTTGGTCGACCCTTGGTGGTGCTTCCCTCGTTTTTGACCTCTTAATCTTCTTCTTTCTGACTCCATGGCTTCAAATAGGAGAAAGAGAGATGCCCCCTCTGGAGCACCATCCTCTTCATCCAACTCTCACCTCATTTTTTTTGGTGATACCTTCTTTGTATCTGATGAAGCTCTCTCCTCCCTAGGAACCCCTTCCCTTTTTGTGCATTATTTGAGACTCATCTGCATAGACAACAGATCATAGATCAGGTAGCCGAGTCATTGTATGACCACCACCTATCTTTCCAGAGTGTCAGACGCCAGTGCTATAACAACTCCATCACAAGCACTAAGGCAGTTCATGAGTTGTATACAAATTTGTCATGGAAAAGTGACACTCATGTACCCCTACCTAATACTCAAGTGATAATTACTTCCATGATTGTCGGTAAGAAGTTCAAAATCTCAGAGGAAACCTTGAATACCTTTTTCTCTGGTACTGAGGTAACCGACACATGGAAGAAGGATTATCCTGAGTATTTCGATCTTCTTGACCCTGAGGCCTTCTACAAGCAATGTGATATCACACTCCTTGACATACATAAATTCTTGAAGAACCCTTAGTTTCCCTATAGGAAGAAGTCCACCCTTCCCTCCTCTACCTTAGACCTTAAAACCAGATTCTCGCATTAGTAGTCAACTGCAATATTCATTCCAAAAATAATCAAACTAAAATTGCAGAGAATACCACAATGATTATATTTTGCATTATAAAGAACATCAGAGTCAAGTGGTCTAGATATGTTTTCCACCATATGACCTGTTTTGAATCTAGGAAGAACACCCGAGGTACCCACACACCCTACCCATCCCTGATTTGTGGTCTCTTCCAATCTGCCACTAGTAAGTATCTTTTTCATGATCTTCATTACAAACTTGCTTGAAAAGGAGTCTGTATTGGTGAGACCACAATCTAGAAAAGCTTGCCCCCCCCTCTTCTACCACACCTAGAGCCTCTACCTCCACTCAGACACCTCAAACTTAACCACCATCCCGACCTGCCTACACCTCATTCAATGTATCCAAGGAATCCCTCATGGGTTACATGATGCATCGGCAGGCATACAACCTATAGGTTCACGAACATCTGCATCAAGATCTCTGTTCTATCATGTCTACCATGAACCTATCATGTGCCCATCCTTACCCTACCTACCAGCCCTACCCAGGTGGTGATTATGCATCCTATACATATGTTGGAAGTTTTACTAAAAGAGATCTCAACTCACCAATTACCCACAAGTGCACGGGATCAATGTAGTCGAGTGTCGATCAAAAGGAGCTAGGTTATTTAGGTGCAAACTTGTTAACTTTTATTAATCTAAATCGGTTTACAAAAGTTGGATTGGTTTTATACTTAGTAAGAAAACTAAAATGAGATTATAGTATAAAGACGGATTGATTAATCAGTTAGGAACTTAGGCATCAGATTTCATCACCATACCATTACATCACATGAACTAATGAAGCAAAGATCACTATTAATTAGCAAGGGTGTTGTCATCGTCATGCATTTCCCGATATCATGAGATGGCTCTCAACCTTCCATAATGCTCCGATGTCTATGTTAAGCCTCAAGCACAACCATAACCTTCAACATTCTCCAATCATTCCCATAGTCAAGAGAACATTACAATGATTCCTACTCCTTACTTCCTCATACATTCTCCTGAAGCACAAGGCAAGCATAAAACATGTAAAATAGGTGGTCAGCCAATCATACAAGCAAGAAACACCACAGGAAACCATGGAAAAAGGCAAATTAACTAGTGATAAACATAAATTTTGAGTTCACATGAGTAATGGCATGGGAATTACTCTCCCATGCCCAAGAAAAGTAATCTACTCGTCCATGTTGGAGTTATGCAGAAATGATATAGAAATTTCATAGTTCAACATGATTTAGAGAAGGAAAAACTAGGAGAACTGAAGATGTAATGCAAGAGAAGTATAATTCCAGCTTGGGGATGAAATTCCACTCCTAAAGCTGCTCCAACTCAGACAAACTCCCCTTTCGAGAAGCTTGGTGGAGAGAAGAAGCTCGGCTGCACCTTCGAAGAAGAAAATGGAGAAGAGGAGAAGAAGAAATGAGGTCTTTTGGCAAGTAACCACCTTCTTCCACCCAAAATCACCCTCCTATGCTCTGGACCTTCTCTTGGATGAAAGACAATTGCAATGTGATGAGTGATTCCCGCTCCTTTGGTTGGTTTTGACTTGAAAAATGAGGGACGATCTTTTTTAGTTTTGCAAAAACTGAAAGTAACACAACGTGTCTTTTGGAGGACACGCCGTGTTCCGGCCTTTGTGAGTAAATCCAAGTGAAAGTCACACGACATGTTGAATTAACATACGTCGTGTACGTTTCCAGATACATACAGTTGGATTTGACATACCAGGTACACATCGTGTTCCTCAAGGGGACACGCCATGTCTTGCTTCCCTCAGTCACTTCTAGGATCACACACATCGTGTTCTTTAGGGGAACACACCGTGTCTTTCTCCCTTCAGCTAGATGCACAACTTTCTACCATCACACACGTCGTGTTCTTTAATAGACATGCCGTGTTCGATGATGTTTCTTCAAGAATGTGACTCTGAACGATCTTCAAAATGTGGAGAAGCCTCATTGAGGTCGGAGTTGAGTTGGGCTGTCTCTAATTTGACCTTTTTGAATCATGTCTGCAATAAACATCATGCGATGAGATAAATAACGAAAAAGGTGGCAAGAAGAATATGAATAGAAGATAAATGAAGGCAAAATGAACTAAATTTGTGTGTGAAAATGTATCATAAGTTGATGTGAAATGCACACAACAAATCCCCATAAGCTTGAACCATTGCTTGTCCTCAAGCAAAAAGAGCACAATCACACAAATGAAGGAATTTTCAAGCTCATGCATGGATTATATGAAATAAAAATGTGTAATAAACTCATCCAACCATGTACATTAGGTTTATACTCATAGCTATCAATTCAATTCAATTCAGTAGGGGTGGTCACAATTTAAGTGAATCAATCAACTAAATAGCACTAAATTGAATTTGGATAACCAAGCCAAACAACTAGTGGATATACAACACAAAATTCCAGCTATTAAGGATACAAAGGATGAAATCTTATATAACTTTAACAATCTTATTTGTGCTCTTCTCTCTTCTCAAAAATGATAAGACAATGGTTTTTTTTTGGATTCCGGCACTCGGTTGCTAACGTAGGCTTATGCACACATGGAGTGCTGGTTGGGGTGTTGTTTTAGCCTCTTTTGATACATACCACCTAACCATCGTTGTCGGATCCGACTCACACTAGGCTAGCATGATTCGAGGGATATTAGCCATCTTTTATTGGGTAGATGGGGTGAAAAAGGTAAACGAATTTTTTGCACAATGAAAGAGAGTCAACTAGATTTCATTTATTTGTTTTGAAAAAATTTTACTGAAAAAGTGATTGTATATGCACTAAGGGTTTGGCAAGAGTATCCCTTATTCTAGTTAGTGTTGTAGAGTTGATTCACCCACAAAGATTTAGACCGTTACATGTATTGAGCGAGAATGTTCAAGCTACAAATAGAAACCAAGATCAAGTACATGGGGGATTTCATTTGATACATGCATGCTATTTACTAATTCTATCAATTGGCCAATTGAAGTACAAGAGGACGAGACGGTTCTAGCATTCAAGGCTAAATAGTCCATTGCATCAAGGTATCCTCACATCATATTAAACTTTCCGTAAAAAGAAAACTTGTCATAAAAGGACTGACATGACAACAAAGTGAAACAAAACAACAGTATAAACCAAAAGCTACATTACCGGCCGGTTGCATCCCTCGTAAGCTTGAAATCTATAGTGTCCTCACTGCATCAATCAAACTTGTGGAGGAAACAACTGGGTACCAGTCATGGAATCATGAATGGAAGGAGCTAGTTCCCCCATGATCGGGTGGAAAGAACTGGCTGACGAAGTCCTCATCATCTGGAATGTCTACCGACATGGGCTGAGGTACACAATCAGGCTACTGAGGAGGTGGTGGTTGGAATGGTTGTGGCATGGAGTAGTGGCCTTGTGAAATATGCCATGTATCCATGTGTTGGACCATGTCGTGCATGGCATAATATTGTGCACCCATCTGGTCTAGGTGACCGTCTATATAATCAAAGTGTTGTTGCACATAGACATAGAGATGCCTAACATTAGGCATAGCCCAAGAATACTCAGTCTGTGTGTCGGTGGAGGGTGGTGTTGGTGGTGCAGTAGTAGGGGGTGCTTCCGCATTGTCTTCACCTCGAGGTGCTTCTTCTTCTTCTTCCTCATCTTCTAGGAGGACCTTCCAATTGTCCCTATCTTTCAAGGTGATGTGCTAAAGATTAGGAATATCAATATATTGATCACAGTAAAGTATTGTCCGAACGTTGTATTACTGTCTCCAACTCTTGATATCAACCCTGTAGAGATAAGGTATTGGATGTCCACCAAGTTCCTGCCTGGTGTGGGCTCTAGATAAGACAGATCCAGCTTTAGCTTGGTGGGAATCAAAGTGATCAGACCTCCACACATAAAATCTCCTGATTCTTTCTTCTTTATTTTCTTAATCTTGAAGAATCTGTTGAGAATATAAAACCCTACATTAATTTTTTGCTCATTGACCATAGCCCACAGGAAGAATAAATCAATTTTGTGGCAGACACCATGTATTTCTTTCTTTGCAAACACTCTAGTGCTAATAAGGCAATGAACATAGAGGAATATGAGATTATGAATAATAGAAGCTCTTGCCTTCTTAGCATTATGGAAGGTGTCATTAGTAATGTCAGTCCAAAAAGCATCATTGTCAAAAGTAGGAGGGTAGTCTAGTAGGCCTTCATAGTGACATTTGAGTAATTCATAAAAACGCCTCAAATCAATTGAAAAGGCCTTGTTCAACAATCGAAATTTTATGATAGTATAGGGTTCAAGCCTCTTCTGTGGGTCCTCCACTGCTACAAGTGTAGTAAGAAACTCGTAAATAAGGAGATGATATGTTTTTGATACCGTGCGGTAGATGTATTGCAACCCAAGGTCCTTCATATGGCCGAGGAGTTCATCCTTGAATCTGAGTGTAGTAAGAGTTTGCTCACATGTGAAGCGAGAAGGAAGCACCCTCCTAAATATTAGAACTGGTAAGTGTTGTCCTCCTCTGGCGTGACCTTGAAGATGGTTGATGAGACATAGGCTGAGGCCTAATAGGAGATCTCTCCACGCTTGCGATTGGAGGTCTACTTAATAGGTGCCATGCTGCTTGACAGGCTTAGACATGGTGTGTCGGAGAAGGGATATGGCATGTCCTGCTATAGAAAACCTGACTGCAAAGTGGAAGACACGACATGTCGTTTGGGCGACACATCATGTACCTGGAGAAGTTCCATGGACTGAGAGGTGGAGATCACATTTTTTTAGGAGTGGGGGGGAGATGGTGGTTTCTCGAGGATCAACGCCGCTAGAGAAAGAAAAAGAGAGAGGGTTCACTTTCGGTTGTTGGAGGTGGCGGGATCAACGATCTTAGTGAGATAACCTTCTTCTTGGAGAGAGGGAGAGAGGATGCAGTGACTGGAGCTTGAAGACGAGGATGAGGAAGCGGCGGATTGAAGACGGTTGTAACATACTAGATGTTAGACCCTACCCTGGAAGTTTGACCTTTTAGGTTTAACCAAACATGTTTTGAGGTTAGACTTATAAAAGGTTTAGAATGACCATTGTGAGCTAATGCATGTAAAATCACCCTAATAAACCTAATCGAATGAGTAATTAAGATATTGGGCCATATGACATATCTCATAAAAAGAAATCCCAATAGTAAAATCTAAGTGAAAAATTGTACTCCTTGGATCTCAGTTGCCTTGGGAGTCAAGTTTCACATTATTCATATAATAATAATTAATTTAATTCATTTAGGAAAAAGAAGATCTAAGTTTTCTCCAAAATATCAAATAAAATAATAAATGACTCCAAAATAGGAAAATAATCTTAGATACGTAATCTACATAATAAATATATCCTTTGGGTGAGTTTTCATCCAATTTGGAGAAAGTTTGCTTAAAAGGTGAAATTAGGAGAGATAAAGTGTGTAGAACCTTCAAAATATTAAATAAATGTTCAAACAACTCCAACATATAAAATTGATGGAAATTTATATTCAACACATTAAATATGACTTGTGGGTCAAGTTTTATAAAATTTTGATAATCCTAATGCCATTAATGAAGGAGGAAAGATAAAATATTATTTGATTAATTTAACAAATTAAAAGTTTTCAAAAGGCAAATCTTATTACATAATCAAAATCTACATGCCTTAATTGACCTATATGCAAAATTTTATTTAATTCAGATAACGTTTGAACCCCTTTTTGGTTTGAGAAAGAAGTTACATTAAATATCGGATTACATCTGTCACATGGGTTTGTTTTATTTTCTTTTTGCACGGGCCTCTCTAGGCCGTTGGATATGTGATCGAATGGATTTTGTATCATCTCTTTTCTCCACTTTTCTTCCGCTTTGGGTTCTCACATGCGATGGCCTGGTTTTTCCTTCTACGACTTTCTCTCTTCAATCTCTATCTCCCTTCTTCCTATTTTCTCCGATTCCCTCTCCCCAACTCCCTCGAATCCAACCGTGCTCTTTAATTTCAATAAGTATGGGCTTCTGAGATTTTGGCTACAATTCATAGACCGTCGTTCACCTCCCATGTTTATCCCCTGCTTCACATTTGTATCTCACCTCCTCTCAGCTATAGGGCTTCAGACCCCTCATAAAACCCTCCCTGACCTTCGTCGTGCCCCACCGTGTTGGAAGCCAGCATTGGTCTGCATATTCTCTCTGCCGCAAGTTGTTCCCCGACTCCAGTCACCCTTAACAGAGAACCCTGACTGGGACCATGCCTCTTGGCTTATCTGGGGATCAGAGATTGTCTAGGAGAGATCCTCAGCTTCCTAGATAGTCAATTCATTCCAATCACTTGCAGGTTGCTTTTCCCTCTTTTGCACTTCCTTCTTGTTTTTCTGCGACTAAGTTGAATTCATGGTCTTTTGAAAGCCCTTGCACCTCACGTCTTGGTCTTTGGGTCTATTTGACTCCTGCAAACTTGATGGTGTTATCACCGATATGTTTTGGCCTCTGTAGCCCGGATTGAGTTCCTTGCTGTCGATGGTTGCTGCTTCTTGTCGTTCTCACGATCCTGTGAAAATGAAGAAGATGACTGTAGCGATTGGTCTGGTCTACCCCTTAGTTCCCTTCAACTTTTGTTTTTCTGTTCAGGGGCATTTTAGTCATTTCCACTTTTTCCTTTGCCTTGGTGCGTACCTCGCTGGTATGGGGTTCAGGCTAGTTGGCCGCACATGATAGGTCCAACTTGGCCATGTTGACCCGGACCAGGTTTTTATCCTCTAACATGGAATTTTCTGATTGGTCGTTAATTAAAAATCGATAACTAATTATTGGATGATCTAGAAAAAATGGAAAAATACTCATTGGAATCAGTAGAATAATCTCTATCTAATGATATCAGTTTTGATGGCTAAATCTAATGTTTAATAACATGTGTTTTAATGGATCTAATTAATGATGAATTAACTTGTAAAATTCATAACTAATTACTTATAAGTCAGAAAAATATAATAAAATATGTTTTGGAATGCTAATAACCTAATCTAATAATTGGCATGGTTTTCATAACCTAATTCACATATTAATAAAAAGATGGTTTTTAGGGTTTTGTATATTAATGAAAACCTAATCCTAACTCCACATATATGCATAATAGGTTCTTTGTAAGCCTAGGCTTGGACCTAGATGTGACTTTGGACTTTGGAATCTGAAGTTGAGGTATGTTTGCATCCCTAATTATTCTTCTTGAGCAATTATCCTATTTTATTCTTTCTCTTGGTCCTATGGACAATAGCCTACACATATGTCTTTTCTTTTGGAAATATTGGTTCATGTGAACTACTTTGCTTTGTTATTGATCTTGTGATCATGGATATTTTCTTGACCCTATTTCTTATGCTTGGTGCAAGTTGGACTTTTGATGATATATACCCACTGTGATGTGGATTTTTACTTGTTGATATATGCCCACTATGAAGCAGATGTTTATATGTTTGTGTTGTCCATTGTGAGATGGAAACCTTTGTATCATCTTATGACTATACTTTTCTACTTGCCTCTACATTTTACATGCTATGTGATTCAGTAGCACTAGAGTAGTGTAATTGCATTGGTTTTATTTATGGCATATGTGTTATTTCCTACCGAGCAGATGTGATATTTTCTACTCTTTTTGGGATGGCAAGGAACCTCGTACCCTGGGCAAGATGTGTGTCTTGACCCATTTTATATATACTAGTTTATGCACGTGCTTCGCACGTCTTCTGTTTAATTTACATAAAACTAATGTAGGAGCTTGTTATCTTTATTACCAACCATATGATTATTATCTCACTTTTAACATGTTCAATTATTTGAAAAGAATCCTTCCTGAAAACCATGACTAAAATTAACCAATAATTATAATTTTGTCATTTTCTAAAATATGTTTTATCACATGTTGCTTACTTCTTAATGAGAACCGATAAAAAATACTTATTACAATAGACACATTTTATAACTTGTATATATATTTTTCAAAATTATTTTATAATATTAATATAATGTTGAGGGTAAAACAATAAAACCATCATTTTATTGATAAACTCTTATAAGTCATTCAACTTATTCATGATAAAATTTCAAATAAGTATAAAATAATGTCATAAATGTATCTTCTCAATACTACATATGAAACATATTTTTTCAAACATGTTACTATAATTTATTAAGAATATCTATAATATTTATTAATATATTATTAAAAAGTACTTAATGCTTATTTTGTTATTGCTTGAGGATAAATCTAAGAAAAATTTAACTATAACATGTCTTTTTATCTTTAAGTATAACCTCATATTATAATTTAAATGACCATCAAAATGAATTTTGATATATATTTGATATATGAATGATAAGTTAGAACAAGTGAGGGATTTATCAATATTTATAAATTTTATAAATTAGTATAGAGTTTCATAAGATAAATTATATGTGTACATAAAGTTGTATATTTTAGATCATATATATTAACATGAGCTATAATTAACATAAAATGACTTGCATAAATCTATGGATCATTTTGTTCTAGAATCATCATCATCATCATCTAAGCCTCAATCCCAACTATGTTGGGGTCGGCTACATGGATCCTTCGTTTCCATTCAGCTCTATCATGGGCCATATTCTGATTGAGATGTAGAGATTCAAAATCTCTCTTTATAAGCTCATCCCATGTTAATTTAGGCCTTCCTCTTCTTCTATTTATAGATCATTTTGTTCTAGAATGAGAGGTAAAAAATAATTTGGTTAAGAATAGATATATTTGTTAGTAAGATATTTCCTACTAATCATATGTTATCTTTTGGATAGATTTTATTTATTACTAATAAGCATAACGGAAATATAAATCATTACATAGTCAGAATGAAGGTTTCAGTGTTTTTGGATTCCACTAAGTGGTATGTGTATACATTTCATACTCCTTCTTGATTGTATTAGACTCTATACTTATTTTATATATTTCCTTGTACATAAATGTTGTACTAAATAAGTTTTAGTAAATATAGTTAATTTTGAGCGATGAAATCACATCAACAACATATACATGTTAGCCATCAAAATCACATATTTGATAACAAAAATGGAGGATATTCACAAATTCTATACATTCATGTAGTTGTGATTTTCTCTATGTATACGAGATTTTTATTTTCCATATAATCTTTGAGTTTTATATAAACACAAAAAATATTTATAGTATATGAAAAATATTAGCATGTAATCCAAGGACCTAATGTGTTGTCTGAAAAGCATTTGGTTTGGGGTGATTATAACATTTTATTTACATAAATACTTTATAAAAGAATTTATGTCATCTAGATGTTATATAAATTGCATCACTCCTAAAAAATAAAATAAATGAATCATAATTTTTAAAGAGAAAATAAGGTTATCTAGATCACTTATACAGGTGCATCCTAATTCGATTAAAAAATCATGCATATTGTAATGCATTGTATGGCATATGTTTCAGTATTTGGTCCATTGTACATTACAAATAAACATATTGTCATTAACGTAATCAACATATTTTTTGTGGAAGTATATGAAAAATCAGGATGAACACAATAAATATGTGGATACTTACAAAATATAATGTACAAGAAGTTCAAATCAATGGTTCGCTCATTTATCAAACTTTTTATTATTCCATTGACACTCAATCATTACATAAAAGCAAAATCTGATCGGAGACATCATGATTAATACTCATTGTAAACTCCTCATTAGCATGTCTCGATCATCTTAGACATGCCCCATATATTCGTCTCATTTCATATCATGACCTCCTAAATAGTCAATTACAATAAGAATTTTATCGATAAGAACATGCGTGAAAGTATTAAGTGAACCTGACAGCATAAGATATTCAATTTTCAAATGCATAAACGGCAAATAAGAATTCATGTATTAGACACACAATGAGAAAAAACTATTCATGTAGGCTTTATTAATGATTTTACGGTGGATCTAGTATCTACCCATGTGGCTTGGCACAGAGTTGCTAATTCTCCAACTTTGACTTTGGAAGAAAGAATAATAATGTATGGTGTAAAGGAGTTATGTTATACTTTTTCAATGCAGTTTAAATCGGACTGCAAGATAGAATTAAAAATATTCCAATATCCATTGTTTAACAAAATTAGTCATGTACACACATATTTTATATTTCATCTTTAGTGACGATAAATAGTATGGAAGAACATAGGTAACATAAATGTAAAATCACATGCAAAGTATCAAAATCATAATATGCACTTGCATTATGGAAGAACATAGGTAAAATAAATGTAAAATCACATGCAAAGTATCAAAATCATAATATGCACTTGCATGATGTTTTCATTAGCTCGTCATTCCACCTAGTTTCTTCTACTCCTTTGGCAACAGTTGGACATCATTCAAATTAATTTAATCACATACCAGTCCCGGAACGTGCTCATTCTAGAGATCAAATTGAGGTATTACGCACAGTCCAACCTGGTGCAATTAGGAGTGAAACCATTGATATACGATCCATCTCTAGCGTAAGATTCCAGGCAGGTAAATGTCAGTTCATTCCTAAATGTTACTTCTCCTGTGGTATCGATGTTCTGATTCTTTTTTTTTTGTCGGTAAAAAACTCTGTTACTATAATGTTGCCCAAAAACTTTAGGTACAAAAGGAGCACCCCTAAGAACAAAACTCGGGTGATGAACCACCAACAAAAAAAGACAAAAGAAAAACTTCTGCTCACCAAGGAGCCACCTATCGGGACAAAGGAAAAGAAGGAAGACAGGACTTAACTAGCAGAACAACTCCCAGAAAAACTAAGAAGATACAACCCTCATCTCACCAAAGCAACACTAGCATGAAACCAACTCCTGAAATATGTGCAGCCTTGGAAGTAGGATGATAATTGTAGTAGTCCTGGACTTTATGCAGCCAGCAAGTATGACTCCAAATCTTCAGTTGACCAGATCAAAAAATTTGAGACAGCAGATTACCAAGTCCACAAATCTTCAGAAATTAGATCAGAAGATCAAGCAAAGGCCACCCAATTGACTAATCAAGTACTAGCAATAATTCCATCCTCTGAAGGTGTACTGAGTAACCAGCTGAAGAGCCATCACCCAAAATCACTAACCTAAGACTTGGGACCTGAAGACAGGGCAAAAAAGCAGACCCGAACTCCAACATCTGGAGTCCACAGGTACAGGGAATCAAAAAATTAACCCCCCTCCCATTTCTTCCTGGCTGGTTTCTTCTTCTTTCTGGACAATGACTCCTCATACTCTATTGCTTCCTCTCTCAAGTGATCCGATTCAGCTTTAGAGTTTGAGTCCCCAATGGGACCGTCATCATCCTTGAATAAATTCACTTTACTTTGTTGATAATCAACTGAGATACCACAACTATCCCAGATCTTCTTGACCTTCCATGACTCAGAATCGTTCCTCATAAAATCTAATTCCCAGGATAGATTGAGACTACCCACATTACAGACCGGGGAGGACCTGACCATATTAGGTTCTGCTTGGGGAATATGGGGTTCAATGAACTGGGATTGAGAACCAGAAACATATCTGCTGTTGAATGGCCTTAAGCAAGCTTTCATCCTCCAAAGCAGTAGAAATAGATTGCTCCTCATCCATCTTCTGTCCGATATTCATTGGGGCATTCTTGCGAATACCTGCACTCTTGCCAAACTGCACCTGCAGATCATTACCTGGGAAGGGGGGGTTTGCGGGATTTCTGAGGACACGACAAAGCTCTATGCCCGAACCTTTTGCAAGACGAACAGACCAGAGGTCTCGAGACGACATCCACTTTCAGTTGTTTGATGATTGAATCAACCTATACCCTCGTCGATTTGGGTAGAGCTGAGTCACTACTGACCTCGACGCAGGCTATGGCTGGACCAAGACAACCTACAGAGATTGAGTTATCATCGAAATCGACTGACTTCCCAATGGTACTGGCGACCCTTGCTATGTGATCGCGCGTCCATGGTAATCCTGCGTTTTCTACCTTGACCCAGATGGGTACCTGTGAGAAGGAGAGTGGAAGGAGAATAGAACCGGGCTTCCATGACTGAGCAATTATCAAGGAGCCGTCCATGAACCATGGATCTTCATCCAACACTCTGTCTCGTTCGCTAGAGGAAGGCAGCTTGATTACATAGCCTTCCCTTTCCTCCGAAAACACCTCAATGGGACCACTGGGTCTCCATTGCCTGCGCACCCATCTAGCAAGCTACTCCTGAAAGGGCTTCCTGCCGACAAAACAAACTGATATGAACTCCTCCCAGCTCGAAGCAGAGACGTCCTGGATAGAGATAGAGGCGCATCTCGATCCGTCTAATAGGATTGGTTCTATATAGTCAACTGAGGCAATTCCCTCTACGACGCGGCCCTATCTGCTGGATACCAGCCACTCAGCAACCGGCGACGATGAAGAAGTACCACTGATCTGACTATTTGGGGGGGAATCCGAAGGAAGATTGGGGGAAGCTTCGGCCTCCACCATCGCCTCCTTGTGATGCGTCTCCTTAGCAGGAAGAGAGGGATCAAGCTTGCCTCCATCTCCGGTCCCCGCTACCTGGTGAACTGGAGGAGTCAGTGAAGACCCCACAGCAACCTGCTCTTTCTCTCCTCGCCCGCTAGGGTTCCGTCTGCACCCTCTCCCCCTTCCTCCTCTCCCTCGAGCCATACCCTAGATCGCCGCTCCAGTCGCTGCTCCCAAATTCTCGATGTTCTGATTCTTTGTTGGCTTATAAATCATATCCTTAAAGTGCACGACATCTAGTTCTCTATACAGGTCGCTTCATGCAAGGAAGAAGAGGTTGCAAGTTGTGTAGTTCATTGATACGCTGACAGATGTAATAGAGTGAATGTGGCTATTGTCTTTCCACTCCCATAGGAGATGTAACTCAAGGCCCAGTGCACCGAAGTTGGAAGTCGGCGAAGAATGAAGCATTAGGTTATTCTACGTACTGGTATGACTCCTTGATTTTTGACATTAACAAGTCCTAGTAACGATGAATTTTCTATTGTGAAGGCATCCAACACTATGGACCATATCTTCATGTAAGACATAATTGTGTATGTCCATACCTAACGAAGTTATGTCAAAGTTGATGAAAAACACTGACCATGGTACCGACACAAGAGGCAGCAATAGGGAAAGCATAGGTAGTGTCCACTATCAGATACACTTAACTGTTTATGTTATATCCTCTATAGTTGGTCACGGTTACCTCAAATCCTATTATTAACTCGATCTATGCTGCATGAAGTGTTCTCTTCCCATTATAATCATGTGACGCATGTTTTGAAATTCAATTCTACCATGAACAAAAATAAATTGAAAGAAATGTAGAAAATTCATGATGTCGTAAATTTAAATATAGTTATGTTAAATGTGCCTGAACATCATTATATAATTTAACAATAAGATGGGATAAAGGATAACATACATGGTTTTACCTGGCCATATTATTCTGAAAATCTAGAAGGAATATGTGCGTCATTGTTTCCCGTGTGATGAATTCAATAGTCAAATACAGCAGGTGCAGGTTCTTTGTCGCCGATGTTTATTTCTGGAGTACTCGACCGATCTGACTGAATTGGGAGCAAAGCACGTAAAAATAAAAACCAGTTGCCTGAGAGGATGGATACTTGGTTAAAATCTTGGCAGAATTGCTGGCCATCCGATGTGAGGTTATTAATGACGACAAGAATATTGCTGAAGGTCTTAGACGTGAGGTTCGCATCCACTATTCATATCTGATTTATTATAAGTGGAACCTATTTGTCTCGCTATGTTCAGGAGTCAACCAAATCCGAACCCATCAACAAAACGCTTCACATATATCCGCCTTGATCAACACATAGCAGTTTACCACTGCAATGATCGATAGATGTTGGTCGCCAAGATTAGAAATTAATGTTTGTTGACGCCTGTAACGCTTCATTGATGCCTCTCCAGATCATGGTAGTGGACTTCGTAGACGGAACAACTACGTCCGAAAAAGGAAACCAGCAACAACTATACCGGCGGATGCAGATACGGATGCGGAAGCGTGGTCTTCAAAAATTGGTAAAACAGAAACCCCATGATTTCACACATGTGACGGGATACTTGAAAAATAGAGTCATGTATCATGTAGGTATTGGGAAGGACGAAAACGATAATTGGAGAATAGAGTCCGTGTCTTACGGGTAATGGGAAGGACGGAAACGAGTAGTGGCATTTAGAATGATAGAATAGTAGATTTGGGAGATTGGCAGTATTTCTTTCTCTATCAAGTTTCAACTTTATGAGGGTTGGCCGCCAATTGTGTATATATTATTCTAGGGCTATGCTTATCTCACATGCATGTAGGTTGATGATGTTTATGATGGGTTATGTGCCCAAATTGTTGATGGGTTATGTGCCCAAATTTTCTATGTGCTTATGTGGCACTACTTTATTGTTTTGGCTATGGAAAGTATCTCTTTTATCATATGTTTGAGATTCTTTTCTTTTATGCCCGGTTGGGTAGTCCTTATCTCTTGTATGGGAAGACTTTTATTTTTATGTCCCTCATTCTTTATAAATTTATCAATTAGCTTTTTAGCATGCACATACCAGCTTTTGTTGATGTATCTTCAATGTTCTGAAATGCGTTATGCGGTATGCGTTCGGTCAGGGTACCGCATAGAGTATAAGCAGAATGCAGGAGCATAAGCGGGGCATATGCGTTTTTGGATTTTTTAATAAATTATATATTTTATACATATATTTAATTAAAAAAATATAATCATAATCATAAATTTCATACTATCTAGTTTCATAGCCTAATAGCTCAAAATGTACCAACGGATCATTACATCATGGAAGAAGAAACACATATTTTCCAATCATCAAGAAGAAGCATCAATCAACAAAACCCTAAGTTTATATAATGTACTAGAATATACAAGTAACACAACACACTAACACATGCAGTTCATAGTAGAACATTTATTAAATGAACACAATAAGAATAACCACAGTAACACAACACATAGTAGTTCAAAGTAGAAATAGAAAAAGAACATCAAAAACAAAATCAAAATATCAAAATGATATGAAGAATCAAGTCAGTAATAAATAGAGAAGAAAACGTTGTAGGGAATATAAATTACTCCCTAGGCAACACACAAATTTGATACTTTGTAAAAGAAAATATCACATATCCAATTAATATCTGCAATAGATTCCCCTTTTATACAAGACAAAACAAGAACTGTTGCAAGTGCAACATATTCTAATCTTAGAGCAAAATATGAGGAAAAAAAAGAGCAAAGGAAAGAGCATAATGAAACATTAACAATTGTAAAATGTAATAATATATTTTGCACCACTCATTCAAAATAGAATTATTTTTGAAGTAGCAAAATTTCAATATCTGATCTAAAACCAACTATATAGAAGAAGTTGTCATTTAATTTGGTTGATTTTATTTGAGGTTTTATTTATTTATTTTACTTAAGTCATCAAATGAAATGTGGGGCCTAAGCGGCCGCATATGCGGACCGCAAGCCACATATTCGGTCCATGCCCAAAAATAGCACTGCATAGTTATATGCAGAGCGGCTGAGGACCGCATAAGCGGCCTCATGCGGGGCATATGAGAACACTGGTATCTTATTGTTTCTCTTTTTCTGGGGTATGCTTTCAACCCTAGGTGGAGGACTTGGATGACAAGGCTTGATGACCTAGACTTAGATTGTGAAGTTAAAGCTTGGAGACAATCTTGAGGTGGTTTAGATTTCCTCTACATGGATCCTTCTGAAGTAAGTTCAAGATGTCCCTTTGTTTTATAATTGAAAATAATCATGTTTTTATTCCGCTGCTATACTTTGGTCTTTTGATTACCATTATATAATGATTTGAAAATTTTACACCCGTTTCAACATACCATTTGAGTATGTTGGGAATGGAGGTTTGATATTTCAACATTTTAGTAAGGAGGTGTTATCACTTCTTTACAACATGGTATCAGAGCCCATGGTAGTCAGAATCTGACTATTTCAATTTTGTCTCCCTAGTTAAACCCTTGACTTAGATAGTTGCCTCTAGGTGAGATGTTGACCCTAGATTTGATCAATGATGATCTTTATATGCAATAAGGTTTGGTTTGAGGATGAGATTAGGAAGTCTTGATATGGAAATATTGTGACTTGGTTCTCGTATTGATTTTTTCTAGCATGTTGGTTTTACCTCACAAAGTAATTCATCAATAAAAATTATTTTCATTATACTACTATATGTACAAAATGTTTTCTCTGGATTTTCTAAAGTTTTCTTGAACTAAGTCATAATGAAGAGAAACTTTAGTTTGAGGAGAATTTAACCCTAGTTTATGACTAAGACTAATATAAAGGTGTAGTTGACCTACCCTATGACTTTTTGGATGTTCGTGTAGGGTTGATAGGTTAGAGACACGAGGACCTATAGAACTCAACCCTAAATGGTGACTTGAGAGTTGGATACATGAGAAACATAAATCTCTAAAACTGTCATAACTATGTGATGTGGGTAGCTCTAAAAAGTTGTTTAGTTTGATGTGTTAGGTTGAACCCTTTAAGGGGTGGAGAGTAGTTAGTTATTGATGTTCTGATCTATAGATTTTGAGGACGAAATCCTTTTTAAGGGGTGGAGTGTTGTAACATACCAGATCTTGGACCCTACCTAGGAAGTTTGACCTTTTAGGTTTGACCAAACATGTTTTGAGGTTAGACTTATAAAAGGTTTTGAATGACCATTGTGAGCTAATGCATGTAAAATCACCCTAATAAACCTAATTGAATGAATAATTAAGATAATGGGCCACATGACATATCTCATAAAAATAAATCCCAAAAGTAAAATCTAAGTGAAAAATCGTGCTCCTTGGGTCTCAGTTGCCTTGGGAGTCAAGTTTCACATTATTCATATAGTAATAATTAATTTAATTCATTTAGGAAAAAGAAGATCTAAGTTTTCTCCAAAATATCAAATATAATAATAAATGACTCCAAAAGAGGAAAATAATCTTAGATTCATAATCTACATAATAAATATATCCTTTGGGTGAGTTTTCATCCAATTTGGAGAAAGTTTGCTTAAAAGGTGAAATCAAGAGAGATAAAGTGTAGAACCTTCAAAATATTAAATAAATGCTCAAACAACTCCAACATGAAAAATTGATGGAAAATTCGTATTCAACTCATTAAATATGACTTGTGGGTCAAGTTTTATAAAATTTCAATAATCATAATGCCACTAATGAAGGACAAAAGAGAAAATATGATTTGATTTATTTAACACATTAAAAGTTTTCAAAAGGAAAATCTTATTACATAATCGGAATCTACATGTCTTAATTGACCTATGTGCAAAATTTTATTTAATTTGGATAACGTTTGAACCCCTTTTTGGTTTGAGAATGAAGTTACATTAAATAACCCCAAATACTAAATAAATGTATCCAATTTCCTATAGTTTCTCGGATTACATTTGTCACGCGGGTTTGTATTATTTTCTTTTTGCACGGGCCTCTCTGGGCTGTTGGATATGCGATCGAATGGTTGATGTATCATCTCCTTTCTCCACTTTTCTTTCGCTTTGTGTTCTCACAGGCGATGGCTTGGTGTTTCCTTCTTCGACTTTCTCTCTTTGATCTCTATCTCCCTTCTTCCTATTTTCTCTAATTCCCTCTCCCCAACTCCCTCAAATCCAACCGTGCCCTTTAATCCTATAAGTATTGGGCTTCTGAGATTTTGGCTCCAGTTCGCAGACCGTCATTCATCTCCCCTGTCTGTCCCCTGCTTCACGTTCGTATCTCGCCTCCTCTCAGCTACAGGGCTTCAGACCCCTCATAAAACCCTCCCTGACCTTTGTCGTGCCCCACCGTGCTGGAAGCCGACATTGGTCCACCTATTCTCTCCGCCACAAGCTATTCCCCAACTCCAGTCACCCTCGATGGAGAACCCTGACCGGGACCACGCCTCCTGGCTTATCTGGGGATCAGAGATTGTCTAGGAGAGATCCGCATGGGCACCCAGAGCTTCCCGGATAGTCAATTCATTCCCATCACTTGCAGGTTGGTTTTCCCTCTTTTGCTCTTCCTTCTTGTTTGTCTGTGACTAAGTTGAATTCATGGTCTTTTGAAAGCCCTTGCACCTCACGTCTTGGTCTCTGGGTCCATTTGACTCCTGCGAACTCGATGGTGTTATTGGCGATATGTTTTGGCCTTTGTAGCCCGGATTGAGTTCCTTACTGTCTGGGTTTGCTACTGCTTGCCGTTCTCAGGATCCTATGAAAACGAAGAAGATGACCGTGGCGATTGGTCTGGTCTACCCCTCAGTTCCCTTCAACTTTTGTTTTTCTATTTAGGGGCATTTTAGTCATTTCCACTTTTTCCTTTGCCTTGGTGCGTACCTCGCTGGCATGGGGTTCAGGCCGGTTGTCCGCACATGATAGGTCCAACTTGGCCATGTTGACCCAAACCAGGTTTTTATCCTCTAACGGGGAATTTTCTGATTGGTCATTAATTAAAAATCAATAACTAATTATTGGACGATCAAAAAAATATGGAAAAATACTCATTGGAATCATTAAAATAATCTCTATATAATGATATCTATTTTGATGGCATTGAATGATTGTAGAGGATGCCAAGTCCATGCCTCAAGTTTAATGTGGATATCAGTGACAAAGGGACTATACATTTACTATAACACCAATAATAGATTGTAGGTTGAAATTTGTTCTCCAACTTTCCTCTTCACTTGGGTAGCACTGATGTGTGACTAGGTACCACTCTTTTCTTGTGATGTCATAAGTGAGTTATGGACATTCACTACCAACGTGAAATGGAACATATAGGGTCACACACATAGGATTAACCTGGAACAGGAGTTTATCCATGATTGATGTTTGGATTGATTACTAAAGTGTTTAGGTACTCAATCAAACATTCAATCAATAGACTTGACTCAGAATCATCAAGTTCAAGTGTTGAACTAATTAATTAGAGTGTCAGATTGATTGAAAACTGCATTGACTAAGTTCTGCACAAACTGGACCACCAACTGAATGGTTCACTGGGTGAATCGATTGGCTCATGGTCATGAGATGACCGGTTCACCCTGGTGAACCGATTGGTTCACATGGACCAGATGGGCATATGTTGGGTTTTTTTGTTTGTGAGAAAAGATCTTCGTTTCACTTGTTCAATTTGATTGGGACAAGGATTAATCTTTGGGTTAATCAGAAACAAATTAGGAAAGTCATTTGAAAGCTGCTCTGGGAAGTGAAATGATCGGTTAACTATGTGAACTGATCAGTTCACAGCCCCAACCGATCAGTTTACTAGTGAACCTATCGATTCAGCTGCCCAGATGATCAATTCATTTGTGAATTGATCGGTTGGGCTGTCGTAGTTCAATCTGTTCATGGACATCCAAAACCCTTCTACTCTGACATTAGTCCCACATTGCCTGGGGTAGAGAACCCTGACCCTTACCCCTCTTATATATAGAGGGGTATTGGGGGGTTCTCAAAGTACAACTCAAAACATCAGTTGCTCTGTAAAGTTGTCCTCTCTGGTTGTGGTAACCGAGAGAGCCCAAGCAAGTTCTACCCATCTAGGGAGGAACAATGAGGGAAAGCCAACTACAGAGAAGCGACTGGTGGTGGGAGAGTGTGTTGGTGACTAGTACACTGACAGAAGGGGACAAATCCTTCTAGTTGGTCTGTGAGGACAACTAGAGTTCTCAGTGGTCCGTGTGGACTATCTATAGAGGTGGGAGATTTTTTTCCGCTCAGGAGGACGATGGTCTACTGTAGTCCAAGTCTACACCAGGAGCTGCATAGACACTGTCGATGACTAGGTGGTTGAAGACCACACTAGTTGTGAGGTATTTTCATTGAGCGAGCCTCAGAAATAGGTATATCTCGCTAAAACATCCTTCCTATTGCATAGTTGTTGATGCAATCCACTGGTTATGGGTTTGTGGTGAGATAAACTTTTTGTTTTCGTGGCATGTTCTGTCCCACAAAACCCAACATTGTCCTCCTAGAAGCATACAATGGCCTCCGTGCCTCTATGAAAGCCCACACAGACTACCTAGGACTCCCGTAGTCCTGCTAGAACGGATAGGAAGGAGTTGTTCCTCCCATTGGTGTACTAGTCACCAACTTGCTCTCCCATAATTGTTCTCTCTTGCTATCCCTCCCTTTGTTGCATAGGACTTGCTCGGGCTCTATATTGGTTACCACAATCACAGAGAACGATAATTGTTAGAGGAAATTTATTTGTGTATCTAAGAAGCCCCTAGTACCCCTCTATTTATAGGAGGGGTTAGGGTCAGGGTTCCCAGTCTGACTAGAAGTGGAAGGGACTAGAATCTAATGAATTTAGCAATCCGTGAACAGAAAAATATACAGTTCAGAAGCAAACTGATGGGTTGGCATGTGAGCCGATAGGTTCACCTAGTGAACTAGTTGATTCACCATGTTTCCCAATCGAATATGAATTTAAAATTCTAATCCAATTAATTCACGACATGACGTCAACACTAATCCTTGACACAATCAAATTGCACCATGAATCGGGCATCTCATCATATGAGACAGTTGTCTAGTGGCAATGAAGCAGTCAGTTCACTAAGTGAACTGGTCAGTTCACTCCCTATTCATTCAGTCTCAATATTCAATCAACTTGACACTCCAACCAGTCATTTCATCACATGATCCGATCATATGGGAGTTCAATCAATCAATTGATATTTAATGCAAATACCTAAACACTTTAGGAATCAATTTAATTATCATTCATGATCAAAACTCCTCTTCAAGGTGGATCCTAAGTGTCTGACCCTATAGGTCCCATATTACGTTGGCAGTGAATGTCCATAACCAATTATTACATTACAAACAAAGAGGGGTGTCTAGTCAAAAATCATTGCTACCCAAACAAACAAAAAGTTGGAGAACAACTTCAACCTACAATATAGGCTTGGTGTTGTAGTATTTGTATAGTTCCTTTGTCACTGTTATCTAGATTGAACATGAGGCATGGAGCATTCATCCTCTTTTACATGTAATCTCTATTCCTTGATATAGAAGATTGTCTGAGATATATGTAAGCTCAATATCACATATTGACTCACATGTTCATGACCATGCATTCTCAGTCTCACTAATCAAGTGGCCAGGATATCATACTCCAAGAGGAGGGGAAAATCCCATCTACATCACTCACAATCATCCCCATGTGTCACAGTGTTCCCAATCATCACCTTTATGGCAACCCTTATTTGGGATCATGTTGGATGATGTCAAAGTACACCGAACGACATGTGATGGGTGTAGTAACTTCAGGTCTAAGAACCACAATCACCACCAGCACTATGAGAAGTAACTATGTCTACCATTGTAATTGTTTCCATGTGTTACTCTCATGCTTGTTCTATCTGATACATTGTTCTCTAACCAGTATATGTGTGCTTGATTTGATATCACATATTATGACTAATGAGATTTTGTTATCAACCAACACACACTCTAGTCTTATATGTTATTGTTGTCCATCTACCTTCCACAATAACATCTGACTAGGGACATAATGAGAATGTATATACATCATTGAGTAATATCATTCTCTAGAATTTATTATGTTAATTCATTGTTTCATAACTGAATAAAATAGAATAAATTGGAAGCATGTGTTTATTATTAATCAAATCTTTTACAAGTTATGCCATTACAATCATCATATGATTGGCTCTCTGGGCATACATAACAATAGACTCCCACTTGCACTTAGAGACAATCACTCATGAATCATATTCCAAGCGATCTAACATGACCATCATGCTTCTATTGTGAAAGTGCCTTAGTCAAGGGATCAGTAACATTGTCATCAATTGGTACTCTGCAAATCTTGACATCTCCTCGATATATGATCTCTCATATGATATAGAAATGCCTTTGTATGTGTTTGGAATGCTGATGCGATCTCAGTTCCTTAGCTTGTGCAACAGCTCCATTATTGTCACAACATAGCTCAATTGTGTCATTGATGCTTGGAACCACCCCAAGTTCTATAACGAACTTCCTAATCCAGACAGCTTCATGTACTACATTCAATGCAACAATATACTCCACCTCTATGTAGAATCAACAACCGTCTCTTGCTTGGAACTCTTCCATCTTACATTTCCATTATTTAGGCAAAATGCAAATCCTAATGGTGATTTCCAATCATCTTTGCCAGTTTGGAAGCTTGCATCAGTGTAACCTTTTACCACCAACTCTTCCTCTCTGTAGTAGATAAGGAACTGATAATTAGTTCTTCTTAAGTACTTAAGGATGTTCTTCATGGCTATCCAATGAGCATCACCTGGATCTGACTGATATATGCTCGTTATGACCAAGGCATATGAGATATCGAGATGGGTGCATAACATGACATACATGATTGATCCAATTATTGACGTGTATGGAATCAAACTCATATGTCACCTCTCTTCACAAGAACTGGGACATTGAGCCTTAGAGATGGTAACTCCATGACACATGGGTAGGCTTACTCCCTTTGAGCTCTACATGTTGAACCTCTTTAACACTTTGTCAATGTATGTGCTCTGACTTAGTCCAAGAAGCCTTCTAGATCTATCTCTATAGATCTTGATCCCCAAACATGTAAGATGCTTCTCCCAAGTCTTTCATAGAAAATGTATTTTGCATCCATGTCTTTACCTTTTATGAAGTAGGGATGTCATTCCCCATAAGTAGTATGTCATCCACATATAATATCAGGAATACAATCATGCTCCCACTAACCTTCTTGTACACACAAGTTTCATCTTCATTTTGAGTAAAGACAAACTCTTTGACTGTCTCATCAAAATGAAGATTCCAGCTCTGAGATGCTTGCTTCAATCCATAGATTGACATTTGTAGCTTACATTCTTTATTTGCATCCTTTGGATTTAAACCATTAGTTTGTGTCATGTACACATCCTCGAGAAGATTCTCATTAAGGAATGTGGTTTTAACATCCATCTGCCAAATCTCATAGTCATAATAAGCTACAATAGCAAGCATGATCCTGATGGACATAACCGTGGCCACTGGAGAAAAGGTTTCATCATAGTCAACACCTTGAACTTATTTGAATCCCTTTGCAAACAATATGTCCTTATAGGTTTTTAATTTTCCATCCATGTCGGGCTTCTTCTTGAAGACCCATTTGCACCCTATGGGTTTTACCCCTTCAGGTGGATCCACCAAGGTCCATACCTTGTTGTACATGGATTTCATCTCAGATCTCATGCCCTCAAGTAATTTCTCAGACTATGGTCCCTTAAAATCTTCTAGATAGGTTGTTGGCTCATCATCTATGACCAACTCACTGCCTTCATGAGTCACAAGAAATCTAAATATTTCAGGTTCAAGGCATGTCCTACTAGATATACGAGGTACCTGTGTTACATGAGGAGTTTGAGATTCCAAAACACTTAGTGATTCTCTTTGACCTCTTGTGCATCTATTGGTCCATCACTTTCTTGTTGGTCTCTAACTTCTTTGAGTTCCACTTTTTTCCCATTCATTCGTTTGGAAATAAATTGCTTTTCTAGGAATGCAACATCTCTGGAGACAAAAACTTTGTTGCCAGATAGGGAATACAAGTAATATCCTCTTATCTTCTTAGGATATCTAACTAAATAAAATTTATCAAATTTAGAGTCAAGTTTTTCAAGAAACATTTTCCTCACTTAAGCTTCACATCCCCAAATCCTCATAAAAGACATATTGGGGTGCTTCCCAGTCAATATCTCATATGGTGTCTTTTGAACCGATTTAAATGGTACTCAAGATAGTGTAAACGTAGTGGTTTCAAGAGCAAAACCCTATAAGGTAGTTGGAAGTTCAGCTAAACTCATCATTGATCGCACCATATCCAGCAATGTGTGATTCCTTATTTCTGACACACCATTATGTTGTGGTGTTCCAAGTGTAGTCCACTTTGATACGATACCATAGGCTCACAGAAGGTCCTCAAATTCTTAGCTTAAGTATTCTCCACCTCGATCAGAATGAAATGACTTAATACTTTTCCCAAGTTGGTTTTGTAATTCATTCATAAACTCCTTGAACTTTTTAAGAGTTTCTGACTTAGGTTTCATCAGGTAAACATAACCATACCTATTGAAATCATCAGTGAAGGTAATGAAGTATTGATACCCACCTCTGGTAGTCATTCTAAAAGGTCCACATACAACCGTATGTATAAGTCCTAGTAGACAACTAGCCCTTTCATTATTACCATTGAAAGGGCTCTTAGTAATCTTGCCCAACAAACAAGATTCTCATATCTCTATTGATTCAAAATCAAGAGTCTAGATAAACATATTTATGGAGTCTAGATATGAGATTCTCATTTATGTGCCCTAGACGACAATTCCAAAGGTATGTTTTGTTTGAGTTGTTGAGTTTTATTTTCTTATTATTTAGGTTATAAATATTTGTCTTTAAGTCTTGCAAATAAATACCATAAGACATTGGGGTGTTTTCATAAAAGATCCCATCTTTAGAAATAGTATAACGAATATTCTCAATATGAAATTCATATGCATCCTTGTCCATACAAGATACATAAATGATGTTTCTATTTATGATAGGTACATAATAGTAGTTTACTAAATCTATTACAAACCCTGTGGGAAGACATAAATTGTAGGTTTTAACTGTAGTGGCAGCAACTCTTGCTCCATTAGCGACTCGCAGTTCAACCTCGCCCTTTCTTAAAGGCCTACTTCCTTTCAAATCCTGTATTTTCGAGCATATGTGTGATCTACATCTGGTATCTAGTACCCATGATGAAGAATCAGATAAGTTATCTCTATAATGTATATACCTAACGTGGAGATCACCATTCCCATCTTCTTCTTCCTAAATTCCTTCAAGTACAAATGATATATTTCTCTTTTACTTCTTGCTCCTCAGAACTCTTCATGGCCTTTCTTTCATCCTTGGACTCAACTCTGTTGATCACCACCATGGATTTGTCCTTCTTCATTCTTTCTTGGGTATTAATCAGAAAATCAAGAAAATCTGATAATGGTCTACCCATTTTGTTCAAGGGGTAACACTCAATAAAGTGACTATATGATTCAGGAAATGATTTCAAAATCATATTCGTGTCTAACTCTTGTCTTAAGGAGAGTCTCAGTTCTTCTAGATGATCTACATGTCCAATCATATTGAGCACATGGGTCTCTAAGGAGTCTCCCTCTATCATCTTACACTCAAAGAGTGCCTTTATAACATCATTCCTTTTATGCTTTGTGAGATTATGATTCACATTCCTAAGATGTGTTACCATCTCAAGAATCCCCATGTCCCCACATTGCTCAAGCAACTCACAGTTCATGAAGCTTAATGTATGGTACTTTATGTCTATGACATCATTGGCATGCTTCCAATAAGTATCCACTTTATCCTTAGGTGCATTAGGAGCTAGTATTTTTGGCACTGGTTTATCTAGGACATAGAGCTTACGGTCAGCATTGACAACCCTTCTCAAAGTCCAAAACCAGTTGTGGAAATTTGTCCTGTCAAGTCTGTCCTTCCTAAGGACCAATCACAATAATGATTTATTTGTCATTTGATTCTATAAGAGAAACATTGCATTTTGTCAAAACCCTTTTGATTTCAAAATATTTGACAATATTTACTAGGCCTTTAAATAATTATTGCTCGCACTATTTTATTCAAATTGATAGCCCTCACATATCAATCCAGAAGATTATAGCCTACAACCTTCTAGTGAGTTGAGATCCAAAATAATTCAAGTATTCCATGGACAACGCCAACATCCAAAGTCAATTATTAAGGTAGGCAACTTTTTCCAATTGCATTATATGTAATTCTTAGATAGATGATATGCCCAACTACTTATCATAGTCATCTGTTTGCCTCTGGAGCGTAACCCTATTAAGGACACCAGTTAAGCCTAACCTGAAATACAACACGATAGATATGCACCATTCTTAAGAAAAATCTACAAATCTATCATCACACTTCCATGAGATGAATGACACCCCATGCTTGGGCATAACCTATGCTTGGTAGATCAAGCTTTTCATATGTGTTGCTAATGCAAAGCATCTTAGACTTAATATGCTGTTTAGGGTGTTTGTATTTATAAATAAATATATTTTATCCAATCACCACATATAATATATCATATACATGCTAAATCCCACAACGTAAACATGAAACAAACAAAAGTAATTGTTAGGGCCACTCTAATATAATTCCTTGGAACAACAAGAAATTACCATAACCTAGGGTCTACATCTCATGCAGAGACATGTTGTTGATGAAGATCTGTGTTGATCATTTCAACCCGTGAACCGATCATCTCGCCTCCTAGACACTCGATTGGTCGTCTCACCGATTGACTGGTCTATGTTCCACCATCTTCTGAGTCCTCCAGTCAATCGATCGGGTCCACCAGTCGATCGGTTCGGCTCGTCCTCCTTGGTCCTCCAGTCGGTCGGCTTGCCCTTGAGATGGTTGGTTGGCCTGGTCTGATTATCTTCTTTTTTGTCATAACAAAAAAATAAACTATCCTACTATTACATGATTATAGCGAAACATTGAGTTACATTCGAGGGGGCAAAGGTAGGAGAGAATAATATTTTTACAATTGGAAGATAAGATAGAGGCTTGGTATGAAAACCAAGATAGAATAGGAAACAAACACACAACCATCATGCACATATAATTAGGATTATTGGTCATAACCATTATACACATCAACCATTAAAACTCGCTTTCAGAGGGACATGTGTAAATTACATATATATATATATATATATATATATATATATATATATATATATATATATATATATATATATATATGTGTGTGTGTGTGTGTGTGTGTGTGTGTGTGTGTGTGTGTGTGTATATGTATATATATATTAGTTTTTTATTTATGTGATATTTGATCAGACATTAATATTAAAATCATATGCAATAAATAAATGATAAAAACCAAAAATACGATCATACCGATAATCTCAAAATATAGTAAATTGACGTGGCTCTGACACCGCTTTAGGGAAATAGGCATCAGGTAGGCAGTAGAAACAAATTTTTTTTGTCATATTCTCCATTAAACCAGCAGATCACGTTAATACCTATATAATAAAAAGGATGGCTTCGAGGATATACCTGGTCATGGAGCAAGTCCATCGACAATCTCCTTGTCGTTGTAGTCGTGCAGCTATCTTCTAGTATTAGGAGTGGAACGACATCTGTTGCAGCTCCTAGTCTTCATCACAGACAACAGGTTGACATTGTCCTACTAGAGGCAGACAACAACCTCCACACCTCTATGAAAGTCCACACGTACCACCTAGAACTCATGTCGTCTAGCTAGAACAGACAGGAAGGAGTTGTCCCTTCCATTGTTGTAACTAGTCACCAACTTGCTCTACCAAAATTGTTCTCCTTTTCTATCCCTCCCTTTATTGTTAGGACTTTCTCGGGCTCTCTATTGGTTACCACAGCCAGAGAAGACAACAATTATTAGAGGGAATTGAGTTATGTCTCTAAGAAGCCCCTAATACCCCTCTATCTATGGGAGGGGTAAGGGTCAGGGTTTCCAATTTGAGTGGGGGTTAAAGGAACTGATATCTCATGAATTTTTGCAACCTATGAATGGCAAAATGGCCGGTTCAGAAGCAAAACAATCGGTTGGCATGTGAGTCAATCTGTCCACCCATTGAACCAGTCATTTCATCATGTTTCCAGTTACATATGAATTCACAATTCTAATCCAATTAATGCACGACGATATCACAAGAAAAGAGTGGTGCCTAGTCACACATGATTGTTATCTAAGTTAATGAAAAGTTGGAGAACAACTTCAACCTAAAATTTGTGTTTGATGTTGTAGTGTTTGTATAATTCCTTTGTCACTTATATTCAGATTGAACTTGAGGCATGGAGCAGTCATCTTCTTTAACATTCAATCTTTATTCCTTGCTATAGCAGACTGTCTGAGATATATGTAAGCTCAATATCACATATTGACTCACATGTGTATGGCCATGTATTTCTCAGTCTCACAAATCAAGTGGCTAGGATATCATACTCCTATGGGAGGGACAAATCTCATATACATCACTCACAGTCATCCCATGTGTCATAATGTGCCAATCATCACCTCTATGGCAATCCATTTTCAAAATTACATTGGATGATGTCAAAGTACAGTGAACGACATGTGTTGAGTGTACTGACTTCAAGTCTAAGAACCACAATCACCAGTAACACTATGAGAACTAATTATGACTACCATTGTACTAGTTTTCATGTGTTACTCTCATGGTGGGTCTGTCTAATATACTATTCTCTAATAAGTATTTGTGTGTTTGGTGTGATATCACATATAATGACTAATGAGATTTTGGTCATCAACCAACACACACTCTAGTCTTATGTGTTATTATTGCCTTCCACAATAACATCTGACTAGGGACATAATGAGAATGTATATACTCTTAACATCCGTATGCTCTTGTTATTCAAGCCGCATACTTGAAGACCTATGTCATCGAGTAATATCATTCTCTAGATATTTATTATGTTATTTTATTATCTCATAACTGAATAAAATAGAAAAAATTGGAAGTATGAGTTTATTATTAATCAAATTATTACAAGTCATATCATTACAATCATCGTATGATTGGCTCTTTGGCATACATACCAACAGTATAAGTAAAGAAAAAATTCAAAAATGTACAACCACTAGTTAGATATTACATTGTGTAAATACAAAATTTTCACTATTTTCACAAGATTTTTTTTGCAATATGTATTATCAATATCGCTAATACTTTGAATTTATTATCAATAATTATGTGTTCATAAAAGCAAAAAAAAGCATCAATGTTGGGAAAAATACTACAACTAACGACAATAACATATTAGATAAAAAAATCAAAGATGTAATATGATCAACTAAGACAACGAATGAATATTAGTCAAAACAATGCAAAACCAAAAATGTGTGTTAAAGCAAATAAAAGGAATAAATATTAGGAAAAAAGTCAAAATCGGAGTAAAAGAGATGAAACATTCAATGTGAATTAGCTACGACGACGCTGGCATGTCTCACACATTTGCAAGCAGATAAGTACCATACATGTATGTATAACCTATAATTATCTAAATCGGCTATAGATGGGGTAACAATATAATTAAGAAAATGGTCCCGCATGACAAGATTCGCTAGATAGTAGGTTGACTTTTAGTAGTAAAAGCAAACCTCCTGACCTGTTTATGCTCCACAGGTGGGTCACTCACGTCCACAAATCCACAATTTATTTTTATTGTCTCAATTCCATGTTTGTAATCACGATTTTCTTGTTATTCCATCTGAGTTTATGCCATCCTCTAATTCCATGTCCCCATCATCTAGCCGCACCGGCATTTGCCGATAAAGATGTGGTATTGGTCACCCTCAGGGCACTATTGCTTAGCCGTATTCTCTAGGATCAGATTGCATTTTGTAGCCCAACAAAGAAAGCATTAGGTTTGGTTAGTTGGAGGTCTCAAATGGAATCAACCTTGTATTTTCTCAAAGTAAATGTGGGATGCAGCCTTCCATTTCAAAATGGCTAGGTACCACCATCTAGTGTGCGGGTATGTGTGAATTGTCATACAAATGCCAGAATTTGTGCGGCAGTCTGCATAATACACGGCGCCGAATTAGATGAGACACTGGAATTTTTGTAGGAACAAAGCTAATAGACCAAACTTAAACTTCGATTTGCAGAGTTTTCAAATCCAAAAATTTGTTTAACTTGACATTAAGCAAATACTCCTATTTATCTAAATCTACTTATATGTCACAAATAAAACATGACCTTGGTTTACCTCATTGGATTCCAGCACTGTTTGAAACTTTTTTCTTCTTCCAACAGTATTCTTCTTTACTTACTTTCCTCGTTGTCCTTTAGGATTGCTTTGTTTGAGATTGATTTCTATGCTCGGCTCTTTTGTGAAAATCTGACATCCTAGTACAAGTCATTCATTATTCTCTAGGCCTGCTAATGGCTACATCGGTCACATGCATCCAAAAGGTTATTCCTACTGTTGTGCATGTCTACTTTTTTATATTGCACCGTGATAGGGGTGAATAGTGCAATGATTCTTGCCTGCTCTTTGTTCTTGCTTTTGCTAAGGGTTGGAATTTTGTTAAACTCGTGTCACTTTTAGGTTATGGTTTTCATAAAGAGGTTTGCTATACATATCAGAAACTGAACCAGAAATAGAACTTCATTTGTCATCATGTATGCATAATAACAAAGCTAGAGGAGAAAAGTAGTTACTTTCTTCCTCCATTTTTGTTGTTATGCATACACCCTTGACAACCCTGAAAATTTAAAGTATACACCCTTGCTTAGTTTGCCTCCCTGCCGTCCGTCTGCAGAGGGAGAGTGAGACGTGAGAAGCAATATTGGGCCACAAGAAGAGAGGGGAGATGAGAAAAAGCCACTACGTTCTCCTTAGCAGCCTGCTTCTCTGCCGTATTTGTGTCCTATTAGTTGCAGGAAACTCATGTCGTCAAGTATAACACTGCACGCTAATGTTGAACCACTACCTACATTGATGCTACACGTTTAACACAGCCTCCCGCTCTTGTAATAATAACTGCGAAAGTTAGCTGTAGCAATTGTTAGTACTGTGGCTTCTTCTTCTCTCGTGTTTCCACCTTTTACTTTCTTGAATTGGCGTAAGGGATGACTATAGGTCAGCATCTAATTTCATTTCATACTCGCTCGAGCCACACCAACATTTTCCGATGATTTTGTGGTGTTGGTAATGCTCTCATGATACGATTACTTAGCCGTATTTTCTGAGATTGGATTACATTTTATAGACCAGAAATGAAAACAATAGTTTTGATGAACTGGAGGTGACAGATTGGAACAACCTTGCATTTTTTGAAAAAATTCAAATCTCAAATATGACATTATGGGTCGGTTTGACTTAGGGCATGTTTGGTTTTCCGGATTTTTAGAAATCCTATATTTTGTCCATCCCGCATTATTAAAATACTGCATTGTCAAAATCCCGCAAAATAAAATTTTATGTTTGGTTTGCTAGATTTTGTAAGTGCGAGATTTATTTTTTTTCGTGTCTACGACGTTCACCATGTTGGATTTTGGCGTCCGGGAGAATTTTGATGGAGACCAAAATGCGGGATTCCTATTATGTCTGAAAATCCCGGGATTAGCCTCAGTTCTCCAATCCTGCAAACCAAACGTAAAATTTGTTGAACTGGAGTCCAAAATACAATCCAATACAGCAAAATCCAAGTAACCAAACATGCCCTACATGTCCAAATCTAAATCGTATCGTTTCTGATTATGTATATGTCCTTCTGAGATGAAGATATTTGAAGTGATATGTCTTAATTTGACATAATGTATGAGAAAATTTTCAAGGTACTGTGTTTTCTTTTTCAGCCTGTCTCCCTGCCTGCTTGTGTCGTCTTAGATGTGCAGGATACACATGTTGTCAAGTACAGTGTTGCACGCCAACATTGAATCACATGTAATAATGACTAAGCTTGTGTTGTCATGTTGTCAAGTACACTGCTTGTGCAGCATACGCGTTGTCATGTTGTCAAGTACACTGCTTGTTTCGTCTTAGATGTGTAGGATTCACATGTTATCAATACGAAAATCCTATGTTGACGCGGCTAGGCCCTGACGCGTCCCGGACGCGGCTGTATTCCCGGTGGTTTTGAGTTGAGCGGGTGGTATTGGAGTGGTAGGTGAAGGTGCAATTAATGCACTGTAGCAGGCTGGTATGTGAAGCTGCAATTAATGCACCGTGCCAACAATTTATAATGTGGAATGGGTGGAAATGGAGGGACAAAACGGAGGGAACTGTTGGGCAGAGAATGAAAGTTTTGGAGAATGAAATTTTTGGAGGGAATTTTGTGGACGCATTTGCCATACAGGTAGACGCATTTGCCATAAGTGGGCGCATTAATATCGATATATTTTGAAAACAATAATATGTACGCTATTTTACCAATAGTGTGCACATTATATTAAGATTATGTTAATTTATATTTATGCACAACATCTAAAAAGTAGGCGCATTGTATTAAGATTTGTGTTAATTTGCTATTTATGCACATACTCTGTTTAAGATTTGTGATAAGTAGATGTAGATAACCATGGTAGCGAGCAACATGGTAATGCATTTGATCTAAATGTTCCAGTATACCAGGACGAAGATGTGCAAGAAGTACCCCCTAATGATCAAGGTAAAATAGTTAACTGTTTTGTAATTCCCAGAACCTTGTTCCGCGTAGTATTTTCAAATATTATTGAGAATGTGCCTACTTAAGACGTCAATGTGCCTACTTTAGATGTACATGCACCTACTATAGACCTATTTGCGCCTACTTTATACGAACGTGCCTATTTCAGATGCTAATGAGCCTACATAAGACGTCTATGCGCCTACATAAGATGTCTATGCGCATACTTTAGAAGAACGCGCTTACTTTACATGTTAGTGCGCCTACTTTATACGTATATGCGCCTACTTTAGACTAATGCGCCTATTTGAGATGCTAATGCGCCTACCTTATTGATCGATGGCAATGCGCCTAGTTTAGACGTCTATGCGCCTAGTTTAGACGTTTATGCGCCTAGTTTAGACGTCTATGCGCCTAGTTTAGACGTCTACGCGCCTACATAAGACTTAGATGTGCATACTTTAGATGAACGCTCGTAGTGTGCCTACTTTAGACAAATGCGCCTACTTTAGGCGTCTATGCGCCTACATAAAAGGTCTATGCGCCTACATAAGACGTAGATGCGCATACTTTAGATGAACGTGCGTAATGCACCTACTTTACACCTATATGCGCCTACTTTAGACGAATGCGCCTAGTTTAGACGTCTATGCGCCTAGTTTAGACGTCTATGCGCCTAGTTTAGACGTAGATGCGCATACTTTAGATGAATGCTCGTAGTGTGCCTACTTTAGACGAATGCACCTACTTTAGGCGTCTATGCGCCTACATAAAAGGTCTATGCGCCTACATAAGACGTAGATGCGCATACTTTAGATGAACGCGCGTAATGCGCCTACTTTACACCTATATGCGCTTACTTTAGACGAATGCGCCTAGCTTAGACGTCTATGCGCCTAGTTTAGACGTCTATGCGCCTACATAAGACGTAGATGCGCATACATTAGATGAACGCTCGTAGTGTGCCTACTTTAGACGAATGCGCCTACTTTAGGTGTCTATGCGCCTACATAAAACGTCTATGCGCCTACATAAGACGTAGATGTGCATACTTTAGATGAACGCGCGTAATGCGCCTACTTTACACATATATGCGCCTACTTTAGATGAATGCGCCTATTTCAGATGCAAATGTGTCTACCTTATTGATAGAAATGCGCATACTTTAGATGTATATGCGCCTATTTCAGATGCTAATGCGCCTATTTCAGATGCTAACTTAAATAGAAATGCGCCTATTTCAGATGCTAATGCAACTACATAAGACGTAGATGCGCATACTTTAGTTATTTGTGCGCCTTTTTAATGCGAAATGTGCTTAACTTAATTAGAAATGCGCCTATTTCAGATGCTAATGCGCATACTTAAGAAGAATGCGCCTATTTGAGATGCTAATGTGCCTACCTTATTGATAGATGGCAATGCACCTAGTTGAGATGTCAGTGCACCTACTTTAGACGTCAATGCACCTATTTTAGTTATTTGTGCGCCTTTTTAATGCGAAATGTGCTTAACTTAATTAGAAATGTGCCTACCTGATTGATATAGGACAATGCGCCTACTTAAGACGTCAATGCGCCTACTTTACTGGTATATATGCCCATCTTTAGTTGAAGCCCCTAACACACTCACCATTCTCATACATTTAAAATATATTTTGTATTTTTTGTAGATGCAAGTATCCCCTGCGAATTTCGTTCGAATCTCGGGGAGAAATATGGGGGGGATATCGTGGCCCGGTTCGATTGGGGTAGGTTAGACCGGCTGGTTCGATTGGGATAGTTGGCCCGGTTCAACTGATCTGACAAAGGCTGCAGTGGTAGGTGGCCAGCTGGGACGCTGGGACGCGTGCGACCGGTTTACCGCCGCGTCTAAGACGCATGAAACAGCCACGGCGTTTCCAAAACTAAGTCCCAAACATGCCCTACATGTCCAAATCTAAATCGTATCGTTTCTGATTATGTATATGTCCTTCTAAGATGAAGATATTTGAAGTGATATGTCTTAATTTGACATAATGTATGAGAAAATTTTCAAGGTACTGTGTTTTCTTTTTCAGCATGTCTCCCTGCCTGCTTGTGTCGTCTTAGATGTGCAGGATACACATGTTGTCAAGTACAGTGCTGCACGCCAACATTGAATCGCATGTAATAATGACTAAGCTTGTGTTGTCATGTTGTCAAGTACACTGCTTGTGCAGCATACGCGTTGTCATGTTATCAAGTACACTGCTTGTTTCGTCTTAGATGTGTAGGATTCACATGTTATCAATACCGCCTAGGCTCTTGTAATAATGACTGCGAAAGTGAGCCGTGCTATTAAGTACATTGTGTCCTCATCCTCTTCTCGTGTTTTCCCCTCTTATTACTGGAATTTGAATCTGGAATGATTTTTGAATAATCTATCATTCACGTAAACGTTCAACACCGAGGCATCCAGAAATTAAGTTTTTTGATGGTCCCCAGTCCCCAATCACCGGTTTGAGTTGGAATGGATATGTGCTAGGCTTGGCAAAAGCTCGTTTGCAAATATTGATTTTGTTGCATATGGATTTTGATTATCCGCTCCTTGTCTAGGCTTCTAGTATGAAATACTTCTACATCCCAATTTTTTTTTAATATATAATTCATTGAGCGGAAGAATAATCTCATTAGAAATGTCAAAAATATGATAATCATTGCATAAAAATAAAATTTAAATAAATCAACGCATGACATTGCATAGTTTCTCATATCTCAAACTCATAATATAAAACTCATACTCTAATCTAAAACACATGTCTCATAAGCATAAAGGAAAATCTAATCTATTGATAGTTGACACCCCATCAGGTCTAGTCTCAGAAGTCCTTGAGCTCCTTCTTTAGCTGGACCTCAAACAGTTCTATCCTTGATGATGTTCCTTTTCTGCAGGCATCATGCCCCCAGTCATGTATAAAACATTTTGTAAGTGAAATTGTACATATTATAAAATTGAAAAATATATACTTTGAAAAGAAAACATTTAGCATCATTAAAGTAAACTTTGCATTCTATCATTTTCTTTTATATGACTTATATAAATCAAGTTTTGCACCTAAGTGTATCTTCTCTTTACAACGAAGTAACTCTTGAACCAAGTCGGATACGTCAAAATGCCCATTATTGTGTCAAGTACAGCCGTAGGGAGGATAAAGAGGAAAGGGCCAAATACCATGTTTTGATCGAATTGGATGGACAAATACCTTTTAGGTGTCGTGTGGATGTGAGCGCAGGCGTCGATAGTCATTGTCGAGGCCTCAAACCCTGAGAAGCCTTCTCCTATAGACGCTAGGGAAAGACCGACCTCGATGGGTAGGACACATCACATTGTGGGTGAATCGCTGACTTCAAGGAAGTTCTGGAGGTACGAGCTTCATTTTAGAAGCAGTATATGTAGGTGTGATATCCCTGGGTGATCAGGAATCCCAACCGTGATGGGAAAACATAGGATGCACAAAGTCTGTTGTTGACTGGGAGCTCCAGGGAACAAAACCCTATCTAGGTTGGGATGGATTTGATCGGTAAGATATCAGGATGGTGACTAACGAATTGGTTTCTCGAGATATCAAACGAAGAGGGAAATTGGGAGGAAAGAGGACTGTTGGCACTGTAGAGTCCTTGAGAGACATGATACTGACGAAGGAGATGGAGTCTCAATCAAAGGAAGGATCCACACCCCATAGTACGACCTGGATCGGGTTTTAGGAAGCCTGACATTTATGTCGTTAATTAAAGGTCTGTGACCAAAGTCCAACTAGGTTAGAATTGGATTATTTAGGAATATATATGTATTGAAATTATTTTCTTATCAATTTGAATTGGAGCATTAGATGGAGTTCAATTGTAATCAAAATTGGATTTTTAATTAATTTGGGTACAAGAATTCTGAAAATAAAGCAAGTTTTTTGTTTTGAGACTCCCTACTATTTATTATCACCTTTCTCAGTTAAACCTTTATTTACTTATCCAAGACTTTTGAAAAATAGTTAAAGGCTGATATTTTGTGTAAAAATTGGTTCTACAAGATCAAGTTATCTATAAAAATTGTTGGGTTTAATAATTATTATTAAAAGGAACAATTTCACTTTATTCCCCTATATACTACTAATGTGCTACATTAGAGTTATATATGATGAAATTAAGTTTCAACTAAGTTGATAATGAAAAATTATCCTTGAAAATGATTTAGACATTATAATTGGATCTCTAAATTTCAATAGATTTTACATGCAGCATAATGATTTTAAATTTGAAATTAGGATTATGTATATAAAAAATAGGGTGTTATAATACTGGTATGTTGTTCCATGGCTTCCAAGCAGTGAAGGGGAACCACAATGGCTAATAAGGGTGGAAGCCATGAAGGGGAACCACAATGGCTAATGTGGGTGTTCTTTTATTTCTAGTATGTCGTCAAAAATCCACTGCTTAATGGTAGCATGATTTCATATGAGAATGTGTGTTGCTTTGGATGCTTATCAGTGTATCTATTATCTTGGCACAGTCTATCAGGGCCTGAAGTTTTTATTCTTCCTCCTACTAGCATCTCGGACATGTCAGATCTGTTGTTAATCTTAAACGCTCTCTGTTCATGTTTGTCATTAGTCCATTATGCATGGAAAGTTACATGAAAGTCATCACTCTTTATGGTACACCCATGTTCCATAAGTGTGTACATCTACCTTATGTTCATGATGTCACCAACTTATGCATCTTCACAAACACCATCCTAGATGAGAAAATTAATTCACTTGTGTTTTTATTGCATGGTACTTCATCTTGTACCGCAGATGGGTTTGGAGGGTCATTCCTGGAATAGGTTCATGTGTATTGTTGTCAAACCAGTCCCGAATAAACCCCTTATCCCACTACCTTGTCAAGTTCACCACATAATTCACTGTCATGTCGAGTAGTTGAGGCAGAATGGACATTGAGGTCCCTAATTGTGGTTTCTGAGAAACCCTTAAACCCAATTCTCCAACCATATATTAGTATGATCTTGTGACCTAACCAACTAGAAACCACTGTGAACTCTCACAAGACCTTTCTCCATCATCTATTGGGTCTGAAGATGTGCGTGTTGATGCAACAAACCCCATCTACACTGCCAACCATTGGAAGCCAATTCAATTGGCAGTAAGGTTTCTCTAATCCTCCTATTTCTCTCCCAAATTCCTATTCTTGGTGGGTTTTAATCTAGCTTGAATCCCAACTCTGATATTGTCATCATTGTTTTGCGGAAACCTCCATGGCTTTTTGAAGAATTTATCCTTTCTACTAGGAATTTGTTTACCTATTATTGTTGTACCCTTGTGATATCATCTTGTGCAATTCCTTTATTCTTCTGTGTTTATTCAAGTTCATTAGACATTCCCCACCTTCTTCTCCTTCCTACCAGTCATGGAGGAAAACATGTGATAGTTCTTGGCATCTCAAGGCCATTTATTCATGCTCTTTTAGATCGGCTAGATCCCATAGAAATGTTTGTAGGTGTTCTGGGTTGTTTGGTTAAAAGACCCATCGATTTGATTTTTATCGACAACCTAATTGAACGTTGAGAGTCGTCGATTTTTTACATGGTTTTTTGACTTAAAAATTGATATGAGTCATTTTTTTATGCCATTGATTTCATTTTGTTTGGTTGTGTGCCCTAAACAATTTTTTATTCTTATGTGACACATGTTGATAGTTTGATAAATGGCAAGTGTATTTTTTTAATACCTTAAATTATATGTCTTTGGTGTGAAATTGGGTGTTCTACTTCCCTCTTTGTTAGAAGCTTTGGTAATGTTTCATGTTGTCATTTTTCCCTATTATTGCTCAATATCTATTTACATACACATCCCCGCTTATATGCAAACAATCTCCACTTTGTCTTTTTTATGGGTATGCTTCCAACCCCTTTGATGACACTGAATTTTCTTAGAGGAGTGGACTTTTTTAGAGATAGAGATGAGGCAGATCAAACTTCTATCTACTTAGATGTTTTAATTTATTCCTTCATGTAAAATCCCAAGTGGGAGATTACATGTATTTTGCAAAATTTTATATAGTCAATATATTTTTTTCCATTTTTATACTTTGTCATTTATGATATCCATTTATGAAAGATTAAATAAAAGTTATTCATCCATGGAGAAAATTTGTTGATGTTTTTATATGGATGATGAGTCTTATTTAATTTAGTAAGTTGTGGATCCCCTCTGGGTGTTGCTCCTTACAAAATGCTACTAGATCAAGGGTAGTAGAATTCCGAATATTTTAATTTTGTCTCCCTTTGGTTTCATATGTTTTCATCTAAAGTTCCTTAGATGGAATTTTCCCTTTGTGAAAACCCTCTAAGTGAGATGTTTTATCTTTGAATATACCTAAGTTGGTAATGAGATATGGAAGGAAGAAGTAGAACCATATGACTTACACATAAAAATCAAGTTGAGTAAACCCTAATGTGATGAGCCTCATAAGTTCATACCCTATAATGTTATATATTTGTTTTATCTCTCGTTGGGCGTTATATGTTTTGACTTTAGGATGAGATTGGTTTCTGATAATGAGAAAGAAGTTGCTAAAGAGATCTTAATATGGAAATTTTTTACTTGGTTATCTCAGTGAACTTGGGACCTATCTTTAGTTTTGTATCACAAAGATTTCCATCAAATTATTCTTCTTTATAAAAAGGGTTTTTCTAAATTTTATTGAGGTTTACTTGAACTAAGTAACAATGAAGATATGTGTGAAGTCTTGGAAAAGAAACCCTAGAACTAGATAAAATAGAAATATCAAACCCTTATTTTGAGTATGGTGTGATGACTAGGAATATGTTGCTTATACTAAAGGTTTAATGAACCTACCCTCTTATCCTCCTTTAGGTGGTGGAGTATTGTACTATAAGACTTATTGGATGCCTATGTCAACATGAGGGTTGTCAGGTTAGAACCCCAAGGAACTAAGTTTAGTCCCATGTAGCTATCATCATCTAGTTGTTGGCATGAGTTATATATCATAAAAAGATCTCTATGTTTAATATATAATCTGTATACCTTTTAGTGTTGTTTCAATTGACGTATCAAGTGAACCCATTTAAGGGATGGATATTAGTTGGTTAGTAGTGTAAGGATGGTTTCATAGGGTGAAGTGTTGCAATACACCAAAATCTAACCTCCTAGCTCCAAAAAAGCTAATCTTAACTATTCAGTGGTGCCTTTGAGTGTAATTCATGATTAAACATGTAACTATTGTATAATTTGTACCCTTATAGAATCAAATAGGATTTATGAGTAAGTACTTGTAATAAGATTGGGATAAATGATTAAGTTATTTGGAAGCAAGTTTGAACATATCCATATCAATGATACTGGTGAGAAACATCTTGGTGGGAACAAAAAATATATATAGAGTAATGAACAAAAATTATATATAGAGTAATGATTAAGTACACTACTTCTGCAGCATACACATGTTGTCATGTTGTTAAGTACACTGCTTGTTTCGTCTTAGATGTGCAGGATACCCATGTTATCAACACAGTCTCAGATCTTGTAATAATGACTGCAAAAGTAAGCCGTGCTATTAAGTATATTGTGTCCTCATCTTCTTCTCGTGTTTTTCCCTCTTATTTGTAGAATTGGCATCTGGAATGACTTTTGAATAATCTATCATTCACGTACACATTCAACACCGAGGCATCCACATTCAATCTGAAACTAAGTTTATTTGATGGTCCCCAGTCCCCAATCACCGAATTGAGTTGGAACGAATATGTACTAGGCTTGGTAAAAGCTCGTTTGCAAATATTGATTTTGTTGCATATGGATTTTGATTATCCGCTCCTTGTACAGACTTCTACTACGAAATACTTCTAACATCCCAATTTTTTTAAAATATGTAATTCATTGAGAGGAAGAATAATCTCATTGGAGATGTCAAAAATATGATAATAATTGTATAAAAATAAAGTTTAAATAAATCAAAGCAGGATACATTGTATCGTTTATCATATCTCAAACTCATAACACAAAACTCACACTCTAAATTAAAAACATGTCTCATAAGCATAAAGGAAAATGTAATCTATTGATAGTTGACACCCACCAGGTCCAGTCTCATAAGTCCTTAAGCTCCTTCTTTAGTTGGTCATCAGATAGTTCAATCCTTGACGTTGCTCCTTTCCTGCAGGCATCGCGCCCGCAGTCATGCATAAAATAGTTTGTAAGTGAAATTGCACATACTATAAAACTAAAATATATAAACTTTGAAAAGAAAACATTTAATATCATTAAAGTAAACTTTGCATTGTATCATTTTCTTTTATATGACTTATAAAAGAATCCTCAAGTTTTACACCTAAGTGCCTCTTCTCTTTGCAGCGAAATGCCTCTTGAATTGCATTATACTGCTCTGTATGCTAGGAAAGTCCATGACTTGTACCAACGTGCAGTGTATGCTAGGAAATCTCTTGATTTGTACTGACGTTTACTGTATGCTAGGAATGCCCATAACTAGTATCTTATATAAGGTTCAGTAATTATCTTTACTTTTACTCTTAAATACTTGTTACTCTTTCTATTAAATATGAATATGATGTGATATGATAATTCTTGAGGATAAACAGTAAAAATGATTTCATTTATCCATTAAGTTTTAAATTTGATCAATAAAATCATAGCATGAATAATGCAATCACTTAATAACATGTGCATTGTACTCAATAGCATATAAATATCCAATAACTATGTTCAAAGTGCATGGACCACTTACAAAGATTGGAGAAACTCCTAATTAGTGTCATGATATTTAGGGAATCATAATCACCTTGTTGAATTAATCAACATCCATTAATAATCATTATCCAACCTAATTTTAGGGTTTCATGACACTTGAGCAAATCAGGGAAATCCAAATAAAAAGTGGGAATTTGAAACCATAATATTATTGTTCCATGTTCGAAAATCTTTCCAATGAATATTTTTATAAAAATTTCTGATATATGGTTAATTAGTTATGAATTTCACAAGAACGAGCCAATCAGAAATTAAGGAAAAGCCACACGCTTAAACTTTGTCCATCAAGGCGATGGGCCCTACTGAGGTGGTCAAACCCTTGTCAGCCAGCTAGACCCAAGCCCAACTCGTCCCTATGTGCGTCAGAGATAAGGGAGAGTGAGAAAAACCCCAAACAACCCATAGCATAGCGTGACAAGGGGAAAATCATCGGAGGGAAAAAATAAGAAGAACACGATTGGGTTTGTTCTTCCTTCGATCAATGAAGAACACTGAGAAGATCATTGAGAAATATGAGATCCAACACTCTATTCTAGTGGTTGCCCTTGTAAATCAAGGTGTTGGGTACCTACACCATCACCAGCTGAGTCTGGCAAGTCCAAATTTAGGAAGAGGCGTGGCCAGACGACCATCATCCTGCCCTTGTCATGGAAGAAGCAAGATGAGATCAGAGAGGGGAAAATAATATCAAACCAATTGCTTAAGAGCAGATGTTTGTGTTTTTTGAATGTTGGCCAAGTTTTTGATGAGTAGAAATGGCCAGGAACTAAGTCGGAAACATCAGAATACCCATCATTGCATCAAGTACAGTCACAGGAAGGAAAAAGGGGAAAGGGATAAATACCTTATTTTTGTCGAATTGGAGGTACAAAGACCTTCCAGGTGTCATGTGGATGTGAGCGTAGGCGTCAAAGGTCATTGTCGAGGCCTCAAACCCTGAGAAGTCTTCTCTGATAGATGCTAGGCAAAGGACAACCTCGATGGGTAGGATACTAAACATTGTGGGTGAATCGCTGACTTCAAAGAAGTTTTGGAGGTACGAGCTTCATTTTAGAAGCAGTATATGTAGGTGTGATATCCCTGGGTGATCGGGAATCCCAACCATGATGGGAAAATAGGGGATGCACAAAGTCATTTACCGATGAGGAGCTCCAGGGAACAAAACCCTATCTAGGTTGGGACGTATTTGATCAGTAAGATATTAGGATGGTGACTAACGAACTGGTTTCTCAAGATATGAAACGAAGAGGGAAATTGGAAGGAAAGAGGATTGTTTGTACTATAGAGTCCTCGAGGGACAAGAAACTGGCAAAGGAGACGGAGTCTCAGTCAGCAGAAGGATTCGTGACTGAGAGTATGACCTAGATCGGGTTTAAGGAAGCATGACACTTATGTCGTTAACTAAAGTTTTGTGACCAAAGTCTAGCTAGATTAGAATTGGATTATTTAGGAATATATAAGTATTGAAATTATTTTCTTATCAATTTAAATTGGAGCATCAAATGGAGTTCAATCCTAACCAAAATTGGATTGTTATCTAATTTGGTTTCAAGGTTTATAAAAATAAAGTTAGTTTTTAGTTTTGAGGCTCCCTACTATTTATTATAACCTTTCTTAGCTAAACGTTTATTTAATTATCCTAGACTTTCAAAAAATAGTTAACGGATGATATTTTGGGTAAAGCCTGATTCTACAGGATCAAGTTACCAACAAAAATTGTGGGGTTAAGTAATTATTGTTAAAAGGAAGAGTTTCACTAAATCCCCCTCTATACTACTAATGTGCTAAATTAGGATTATATATGATGAAATTAAGTTGAAATTAAGTTAATAATGAAAATTTATCCTTGAAAATGATTTAGACATTATAATTGAGTCTTTAAGTTTAAATGGATTTTATATGTACCATCAAGATTTTAAATTTGAAATTAGGATTATTTATATAAAAATAGGGTGTTATAATACTAGTTTGTTGTTCCATGGCTTCCAAGCAGTGAAATGGAACCACAATGTCTAATATGGGTGTTCTTTATTTTTATGTATGTTGTCGAAAATCCACTACTTGATGGTGGCATGATTTCATATGAGAATGTTTGTTGCTTTGGATGCTTGTTAGTGTATCTATTATGTTGTCACGATCTCTCAGGGCATGAAGTTTTTATTCTTCCTCCTACTGGAATCCCAGACATGTCAGATTTGTTGTTAATCTTAAACACTCTTTGTTCATGTTTGTCATTAGTCCATTATGCATGTCAAGCTACATGAAAGTCTTCATTCTTTGTGGTACACCCATATTCCATAATTGTGTGCATCTAACTTATGTTCATGATGTTACCAGCTTCTGCATCTTCTCAAACACCATCCTGGATGAGAAAATTAATTCCACTTGTGTTATTTTTGCATGGTACTTCATCATGTACTGCATATGGGTTTGGAGGGTCATTCCTGGAATAGGTTCATGTTTATTGTTGTCAAACTTGTCCCAAATAAACCCCTCATCCCACTTCCTTATCAAGTTCACCACAGAATAGACTATCATGTCAAGTAGTTGAGGCGGAATGGACATTGAGGTCACCAATTGTGGTTTCCAAGAAACCCTTTAACTCAATTCTCCAACCATATATTTGTAACACCCTTGACTTGGGTTATGGCTTAACCCTAGGAGTTTTTCTTAATTAAGTTACTTAAAAATTGATTCTAATCCTTTGAAAAGTAATTAAGGCTTCTGGTGAAGTTTATTGTCAAGTTTGAGCTTAATTGCAAACTTTTTTTTTTGAAAAATTGGTGATTTATTCATCCCATCACCGGGGTTAGAACCTTCGACCTCTCATTCGTACAACCTCAACTTTACCAACTTGGATGCCACATCTTTGGCAATTTATGCATTATATGAAAGTCTGAGTGAAAAGTGCATTATATGAAAGTCTGAGTGAAAAGTGCAATTTACCCAAGATGAGGGGTTACATTGCAAAATGTCACATGTGGAATGTGTTCTAAGTGTTTTAGTATCATAAGAGAAAACTATGATGCTAAGTGGTGTCTTGTAGAAAGCCTAAATCTAAAGTTATAACATGTTTGAACAATGCTAGTACTATGTGCACCAATTGGTACAATATTGTAATTTGCCCAATATATGGGGTTGGAATGCAAATGACCACCTATAGAGTGTCCCTACTCCCTCTATGTATCTTTTAGAGGAAAGAGAAAGAAGGAGAAAGTATGTCTGAATCATCCTTGAATGATGATGCTCTTGGTAATGAATAGGCCAAGAAAGAATTAAAGGTGAAGTCTTATAAGTGTTGTATCGAGTTGTGGACTTGATATAGGAGTCCTATCAGCTAAGGAACCACATTACGAGCCTCCTATCAGTTTTTTGAGCCTTGAAAAAGGCCATTTCGGGCAAGGCACCTCAAGGGGGGTGGCCCATGATGGATTGCAATCTCCTTTGCAAAGGTGTATCGGGTTGCCTTGTTGATGAGATAAAGATGAGGAAACCTATCCAAGAAGATAAAGGAGGACCAAAATATCTTCCCTTTCTTATCCTCAAAACTCTTGCATGGCAAGATATAGATGTGTGCATGTGTGGCCATGTGTCAACCATGCATGGCCATGTGTCATCTAGTATCTTGAGGTGAAGACACCTCTTATACACTTTATCTCATGAAACCAAGTATATATACTCCAACTTTCACCAACTTATGAAATTTTACGATCCTCATAACCATCTCCCTTAGAGATATCATGCAAAGACCCTTAGGTATCATGCAAAGTAGCTCAAGGGGCAAGGAGATCTCGAGCACCAAGCTTTAGGTAAGGCTTTGGTCATCTTCAACCTTGGTTGAAATAGGATATCAGGTTATGTATACTCCTTTCTTTCCTTCTTCACCAAGTGCTTAACTATGGTGATTTCTTGTCTATGGAGGAGTTTTGAACGAGCCCTGGACCTTGAAGCACACATCTGGTGCATGATATGAGTAATTGAGTAAACAATTATGCATGATATAAGGTATGGATTCAAGAAGAAAGTGTAACCCAATATGGTTGAAATACCTCAACCCGATATGAAACCCAAGATAGGGGTTAACCCGATATGGGGATAGATGTTAGCTCATACACAATATGAGCCATGTCCTTTGCACGATATGGGAGATACCCACTTACCCTTATACATGATACAAGTCTAAGACTACATCGTTTGCACGATAGAGAGATAGTGAACACTCTAAACAATATAGAGTTGGATAACCCTAGGTGATGGATAAGCCGATACAAGTGGTGAGTGATACCACATGGACGATATGAATGATATCTCTTGATTGATAGTAATATCACTTACTCATATATTTTGAATGATATGAGGTACAATTCATACTTCATGCATGATATGGCATAATTTACCCAATCTGGTAGGAAACCCTAGATGATGGATTGAAACCCGATATACCCTACCCTTTGTGAAATGGATTGTGGTATGAGAATTCAATAAGACATCTAGCTTGTCAAATAACTAAATGATAAGGTTGATCCTTGAAGGAATAAAGGGGTTATGAGTCTGAGGGTCTACCTAACATGGTAACCCGATATGTTGCCCGACATGGATACCCAATATGATAATCCTAAAGGGAAACCGATATGGTATCTTGTATATATACCTCTCAAATGATACATGATGAGGCATATGCTCTATGCCCTATATGGTGCATAGATTATGCACAATATTGTATCAAGCACATAGCTTATACTCGATATGGGGTCCAACACCTAGCTTATACCTTATATGAAGTTATCTTGAAATGATAAGAACTAAGTGTTAGTCAATTTGATATGGGCATATGATATGATGATTAGGGGATACACCCTGAAACATGACATGGTGATGTGACTATCTCACATGCTCAATTTGGATACACAACATGAAGTAAAGGATGTAGCTTAAAGCATGATATGATAATATACACACATTTTAATACCCAATAGGGTAGAGACACTTCAATCATATGTGATTGATTAAGTGACATATACTGCAAAATAAATGATGATGTGAATTGTTAATGATGATCTATATTCCTCAAAGAGGAGGATTGAACCAAGAGAATGATGTAATCAATAACCTAGTAAGAATGAGAAAGAAACTCATATTTTGGGTTGATAATCATTTAATGATAAATAATGAGAACAAATAAGTATGATTGCATACTTATGATATCAATATATGCTCCTAGACGTGTGGAGAAATGAATTAGGGTTTGGATTGATAATATGAACTTGAAACCCTATTCGGCTATAAAGAGAAACTGTAACCCTAATAATGGGAAGGTTGTATTTCTCTCATTGAATAAGCTTTGTGAAACATGTTATATACTTATGTAATAAGTATAAGGTTTATGTGGTCTGATGACCTGTTTGAATATTGTTGCCGAGTAAGAGGTGACAAGATGCTCAATAACCTGTGTGAATATTGTTGCCTAGTCAAGAGGTGACAAGATGCTTAATGACCTGTGTGAATATTGTTGCCTAGTCAAGAGGTGACAAGATGTTTAATAAAACTATGTGAGCTATGTGAAATACTTGTACAACAAGTGAAATGAATACCTTGGTCTGAGGACCTGGAGGTAATAGTTACTTGTTACAGAGGTAACAATGCTATGTGGTGATCTAGGGGTTTGAATACCCAGATCCAGTAATCATAATGATAATGATATGAAGGGATGAGGATTCCTAGTAATGTGATAAGGGACTGAGATCCCAAGTACCAAGTATCTAAATGTGTTAAAGATTCAAAAAGTACATGATAGATGTATTACACCTTTCTTTGTAGCATTTGTTGTGATTAATAATGATAACTTGTTTGATTCTTAAAGAATGTTGTAATGCACGTAGTATATCATTAGAAACCATAAAATGTTGCCCTGACCATAGATCCATCAGCGTCAGAATTTGCTGAATGGTGAAACAGGTTTTCCGCGGCATAACACAGAATGCATATTTTTGAATATGTGGGGGCGTAAGTACGAACGTGTAACGACCATCATCAAACCGACAAACAAATTGTTACTAATTAGCAGAATTAACATAATCAGCGGATTAACAAAAAAACACTAAAATTTAAAACCATTTTGCAAGGAGATCCTCTTCCAGAAAACTCTTACTGAAAGATCCAAAACTCATACATATCATGATTTACGTTGTATAACATTGTTTTATCTCATCTCGAGGTTAACATATAACAGTTTCTCTATCAGAACACATATTGGAGAAACATAAAACCTCGAGGCATACAAGCCAAAATCTCTGATTGTTCACAAGATCATTACGAACCAACTCCATGGACCCGAGAGTACAAAGACAACACATAGGACTTCTATCTACAAGACACAACAGACAGTACATTCAACCTGATCTGTCACTACTGCCTCAGCTGTTGTTCCTCCTCTACAGTAAGGTCTTCACCACCTTGTGCACGCCCACCTAAAAATTGTGGATCCCACGGGGTGAGACAATTGTCCCAGCGAGAGATATAACTCTCCGCCGACCATATTATTATCAGAGATAAACATTATAAACTGAGCAGGGATTCTTTTATATTAATAGGCAGGTTTAATCATTGTATGAATAGAATAAGATAATCTCCTTTCTTATTGAGAACATTATATATACCCATGGTAGAGATATAAATCATCTATCTGCATTGCAAGGAATGAAAAGAACATAAATAACATCTATCAACTAAGATGTATAACTGAATTGCGCATCAAATAGTGTTTTCTATATTCGATCATTAAGAAGATATGCTACACGACTGAACATATTTTACAATCACACTTATGCCCTGAGGATATGATGCATACCCCATTCATCTCCAACCGACCACAAACTTCTCACAAGTCGGTACCACACAAGGTCAATGGAAGAGCCGGTTACCATGTCCTCCCTTGTCTCGGTCAGTACGAGACCACTTAGGCTTAGCAGGACATCTTGTATCAGCTGCAATATAGTTGTGCCAGGTTACATAGGCATCCTCTCTTAGAGCTACATCGTCAACTGTGCTCTCTTAGGGGAACATCTACAACAACCGTCCCCAATTATTGATTTATGGTCACTTAGGCACCATACTCTGAGACATGGTTACACAGGCACCATGCTCTGGGCCACGGGTCAGTTCACTGTTCCCTATTGAGACATTCTTATGAAATTACTAAGTCACGGTCACTTAGGCACCATGCCCCCACATATTCAACAACATGCATTCCGGGTTATGCCCCGGGAAACCCATTTCACCATTCAGCAAATTCTGACCCTGATGGATCTATGGTCAGGGCAATGTTTTATAGTTTCTTGTGATATATTAAGTGCATTACAACATTCTTTTAGCATCAACCAAGTTATCATTATCAATCACAACAAATTCTACAAAGAAAGGTGTAATACATCTATCACGTACTTTTCAACTCTTTAAAACACATGATACTTGGGATCTCAGTCTCTTATCACATTATTGGGAGTTCTCATCCCTTCACATCATCATTATCATGATTATAGGATCTGGGTATTCAAACCCCTAGATCATCACATAGCATTGTTACCTCTATAACAGGTAACCATTACCTCTAGGTCCTTAGACCAAGGTATTCAATTCACTTGTTGTACAAGTATTCCACATAGCTCACACAGTTCAATTAAGCATCTTGTCACCTCTCACAAGGCAACAACTTATTCACATGGCTCACAAGGCCATTACACATCTTGTCACCTCTCACTAGGAAACAACTTATTCACATAGCTCACAAGGCCATTACACATCTTGTCACCTCTCACTAGGAAACAACTTATTCACATGGCTCACAAGGCCATTGCACATTATACTTGTTATACAAGGATTTAACATGCCTTACAAGGCTTATGTAAGTAAGAGAAATACAACCTTCCCATCATTAGGGTTAGGGTTTTCCCTTTGTGTTTGAATAGGGTTTCATGTTCATATTATTAACCCAAACCATAATTCATTGCTCCACACATCTAGAAGCATACATTGATATCATAAATATTCAATCATAGTTATTTATTCTCATTATTTATCATTAAATGGTTATCAATACAATGTATGGCTTTCTTTCTCATCCTCACAAGGATATGGATCACACCATACCTCTGGTTCAATCCTCCTCTTGAGGAATATTAGTCCATCATTATTAATTCACATTATCTTTCATTTAATATCACTTTCAACATATGTCACTCAATCAATCACACATGATTGAAGTGTCACTTCCATATTGGTATCAAGATGTGTGTATTATCATATTATACTTTAAACCACATCCTTTACTTCATGTCATATATTCATATTTGGCATGTGGTATAACCACATCACCATGTCACGTTTGAGGGTGTAAACCATAATCAGCATATCGTGTACCCATATCAGATGGACTATCACTTAGATCTTATCACTTCAAATTAGCTTTGTATCGGGTATGAGCTAGGTGCTAGACCCCATATTGGGTATAAGCTATGTGTGTGGTTCCATATCGTGCACAAGCCATGTACTTAACACCATACCATGCTCAAGATGTGCACCATATCGGGCAACATGTTGGGTTACCATATCGGGAAACATATTAGGTAACCATATCAGGTAACCATATTAGGCAACATGTCGGGTAACCATTTAGGTAGACCTTTAGAATCATATCCTCTCTATTCCTTCAAGGATCAACCTTATCATATAGTTACTTGACAAACTTGGTGTCTTTATTAAATTCTCATACCACAGGTATATTAGATTCCAATCCCTCATCTAGGGTTTTCCACTTAGATTGGTTACATCATGCCATATCGTGCATGAAGTGAGAATTACACCTCATATTGTTCACAAGATAAGAGTAGGTGCTATTCCTTATAAATCTAGAGATATCATTCATATCGTCCAGGTGGTATCACTTACCACTTGTATCAGTTTACCCATCACTTAGGGTTATCCACTCTATATTGTTTAGAGTTTTCATCTTCTATCGTGCAAGAGTTGTAGTCTTAAACTTGTATCGTGTATAAGGGCAAATGGGTATCTCCCATATTGTGCAAGGGCATAACCCATATCGTGTATGAGATATCATTTATTTGCATCTCAGGTTAACCCCATCTCGGGTTTCAAATTGTGTTGAGGTGTTCCAACCATATCGGGTTACACCTTGTATTTCTAATCCATATCTTATATTGTGCATATATGTATACTCAATCCATCATATCGTGTACCAAAAGTATGATTCAAGATATCATGTACAATTTTATATTACATGATCATATCGTTCAAGGAATACTTGCTAACTTACTCATATTGGGTTACCCAAACTAGGGTTTCAGATCAACTTTCAAGTATACATTAAACCTTGTATCGTGTATGGAGTCTAGACTTGACTTCCTATCATGCAAGAGGTTTATGGATAACACCATATCGTGATCCAAGATATGAACTTCACCTTCATATTGTGCAAGCATATCGTGCAAGCATATCATGCAAGAAAAGTCTACACATACCCATATTGGGTTAGAGCTACTTGTGTGTATGCTTGAACCCGATATCACTTTATAAAGTGATACCATCTTCTTCAAGCTCTAGACCATCATTATAAATATTATAGTTCATGGAAACAGGTCTAAGCAAATACTAAAACTCATAATTTCATCAACTATTTTAGAAGATTTCGGAATTAAAAGTAGTTTATTAAGCATAGCAATTTAGGTGATGAATAATAACATGATAGAGTTCAAGTTATATAACCCACCTTGTGAACAGCTTCGAAACTCCAAACTTCAAATCTTAATTTCCTAAGGTTGAGGAAGAACTTATCCAAGGTCCAAGGCTCGTTCTCAACTCCTCCATAGACAAGAAATCACCATAGTTAAGCACCTAGTGGAGAATAAAAGAAAGGAGTATTCACAACCCGATATCCTATATCAACCAAGGTTGAGGGTGACCAAAGCCTTACCTAAAGCTTGATTCTCGAGCTCTCCTAGCTCCTTGAGCAGCTTTGCATGATACCTAAGGGTCTTTGCACGATATATCCAAGGGAGAGGGTTATGAGGATCATAAACTTTCACAAGTTGGTGAATGGTGGAGTATATATACTTGGTTCATGAGATAAAGCATATAAAAGGTGTCTTCACCTTATGTAACTAGATGACACGTGTCCATGCATGCACACATCTATATCTTTTCATACAAGAGTCTTGGGGATAACTTATAGGCAATATCTCAGCCCTTACTTATCTTGTTGGACAAGTTATCTCATCTTTATCTCATTAAATAATGAACCTGATACACTTTTTGTAAGGAACTTTGCAACCCATCATGGGCCAGCTCCTTGAGGTGATCTTCCCATCATGTTCTTTTTCAATGGCTCAACAAACCAATAGGAGGCTCCTACTTTGGCTCCTTGTCCAATAGGGATCCTATTTCAAGTCTACAACCTGATACAACACATATAAGGCTTTTGCCTTCAACTCATTCTTGGTCTTTCATCACTAAAAGTATCATCACTCAACTATGATTCAAACATAGCTCCCCGTTCTTTCACTTTCCTCCCAAAGATTCATAGAGGAAGTAGGGTCACTCTAGAGGTGGTAATTTTGCATTTCAACTCTATTCATTGGATAAATTACAAATTGTACCAAAATTGGTGCACATAGCACTCGCATTTTTCAAACAAGTTATAACTTGAGATTTATGCTTTCCACAAGACACCACTTAGCATAATTCTATTTCTTGTGATACTAAAACACTTATAACACATTCTACATGTGACATTTTGCAATGTAACCCCTCATCTTGGGTAAATTGCACTTTTCACTCAGACTTTCATATAATGCACAAATAGTTTGCAATTCAGCTCAAACTTGAAAACAAACTTCACAAGAAGCCTTAATTACCTTTCAAAAGATTAGAACCAGTTGATAAGTAACTTTCTTAAGCAAAACTTCTAGGGTTAAACCATAACCCAGGTTAGGGGTATTACAATTATAAACCCCTAAAAAGGATTTCATCCCTGAAATCCCAGATGAAGGAAGACAATTGTCATTCATGCCTCATGTCATCAAATCTCCACATAACATCTTGATGTCATGGAGATGCCATAGAACTTTGACCAGTACCAAGTCCTTCCACTCAGGGTTATCATTTGAATTTGTAACACAAGACATACATTTGACTGTCTTTTCATGATTGACTTGCAGTGTATATTTTGTATCAGGTAACACTTTCTAAGTCAAAGAAGTGATATTCATACTTTTCATGATTCAGGTGTCAAACCCCACTTATTTTAGCATTTCTCTTTCATGGAGAGATTATGGTTACATTTTGTCACCTACTTGGGACTTACAAGTCTTATGATATACTTTCAGTTCCATTCAATTCTTTTGACACAACACAAAACTTTCTTATGACTTGTACAAACTTTCTTCCTAGTTATACATTCTCTTGTTATACGAAGAAATCACTTATTAAAGAAGAACTTATCTCAGAGATATCTCTAGATGTTATGAGTAATCTGCATCAACAGATCTAGATAGGGATATATTAAGAAATTATCTTAGCTTGATAAGCTTTTCTCAAAATGATTCCACAATTGTTCCTTCAATTAATACATCTTTATCAAGGTTATGTTTATGCATAGCATAAACCCCTAACATATGGTCTTCCTACTAGAGTTATCTCAAGGTTGGCCCTTCTAGGTAACCAAACATTATTCTTCTTATCAAGAGTCATATTCTCACTTTCCCATACCTTCTAGCACATCTTGGATATCAGAATTTCTTACCTTGATATCCTTCACATGTGTCGAAAACACATCATACCTTTATCATATCCATCTCTCTATTATTAATACCAAAGTCAACATACAAAAGGATCTTTTTTTATCTTGGAACAAAATAAGTTACACATATCTTTATCTTGGAATCAAAGTCCAAGACAAACTGATACTTTTTTAAGTATCCATCAATAGATCACCTCTAACTCATGCACATCATGTGTCCTCAGACTCACTTGATTTCCATGTTCCTGACAGGAAGAACACGAAGAAACATATTCCTTTCATCACCCATCATTACTCAAGGTTTTTCAACAATGAGGAGACATCATCATCTCCTAAGATTATTACATGAACCTTCACCGTTCATGAATCATTTACACTTGTTGCATCTCAGGTTCCTCTCCATCTGCATAGGAATTATATGGATGATTACATATCATCACCTCTTTCTTTGTTATCGGCTAACATGTCATGAATGTTTCGTGGTTTTATCACATTTCCCATTTCTACATTATGGGAAAAGATCTTTATCATTCACACATACTTTATCAAATAGGGATCACCTCCCTTGTTCTCATTCTCTTATCATGAGGATTATACTCTTTACTTCCTCATACACACAGATTGATCTGAGATCATCTAAGATTTCACTTAATTCCATTTAGGATGTGATACAAATGTCCATACCATACTTCTAGTTTTGTTACGCTCACTAGATTGTCTCAAAATGACTACTTCATTAGAGTAATCAGAAAGATAACAATCTAAGAGTTTTGTACTCACCTTATCTTCAATAGTTGAATACATGGCTAGAGTATACAAGTATTGAGATTAGGCAGTATGTACTTTGTGTACTATCATATTCCTTACTTTTCGTATCATCACAAATACATGATTTAGCATTTCTAGATTTTCTCCAGGCATTACTTCTATATCTCATCCTCTTTCACACAGATAAGAGAAATTATGAAGCATTTAAAAGATTACTAAACAACATGTAAGTCCTCATCTTCCTTGTGTCCTCATAGGACTAATCAAAGGAAGCTTAACAACAACTACTTTCTCATTTTTAACACATAGAATCATAAAATGACATATCAGAATGATATTATTTCATCTGACTTGTCTCAACTCGTGGATTGTTCACTGCCTCAGGCTGATTCTTTTCATAGAATCTTGTCGTTGCCTGATTCCAACGTCATGCTCTATTTCTCAGTGCTGATGGACCTGCTCAGGACGTCTGTCTACGTCCTCATATGCCACCACTTGACCATTTCTTTTGAGAGTCTTGTTGACTCTGCCTTGGTGGTTGGGTCATTTCTATTGGTATGTATGCCCTGAGAGCCAATCATGGGATGATTGATGGGATACATTGAGATTGATTTGATAAACATCAAAGGCGAGCTTCCAATTCTTTCTGGTTCAGTCATATGAGATAGTGATAGAACAGATTGAATGTCTAGAGAATGACAGTACTCAATGACGTATGCTTTCAGGTTCAGGACCTGAACGATGAGATCATACCGATGCTAAGAGTTTGTACATTCTTGTTATGTCCCTAGTCAGATGTCATTGTGGAAGGTAGATAGACAGCAATGACACACAAGACTAGATTGTGGTGTTGGTTGATGACAGAATCTCATTAGTCATGATATAGAGATATCAAACCAAACACATAGGTACTTGTTAAAGAACAAGTGTACCAGACCGACCCACCGTGAGTTTGACACATGGAACCAGCACATGGTAGTCACAGTCAGTACTCACAGTGATGGTGGTGAATGTGATTCTTTGACCTGAAATCACTACACTCAACACATGTCGTTGGGTACACTTTGACATCATCAAACGCAGTCCTGAAACATGGGTTGTTATAAAGGTGATGATTGGGTGGCTTTGACACATGGGGCTTTTGAGGGGTGAGTGATAGATATGGGATTTGTCCCTCCTGAGGGAGTTTGATATCCAAGGCCACTTGATGAGTAGGATTTAGATAGGCGTGCGCACGCATGTGTGAGTCAGTATGTAATACTGATGTCATAACATATCTCTTCCAATCTACTCTGAGATCAAGAAAGTGAATGAACGTTGACATGATGACTGTTCCATGCCTCGAGTTCATTTGGGATATCAGCGACAAAGGAATTATACATTCACTGTAACACCATTCACGGATTGTAGAATTGAAAGTTGTTCTCCAACTTTCTATTTCACTTGGGTAGCACTGATGTGTGACTAGGCACCGCTCTTTCTTGTGAAGTCATAAATGTTATGGACTTTCACTGCCAACGTGAAAAGGACCTGTAGGGTCACACACATAGGATTTAACCTGGAAGAGGGGTTTTGTCCACAAACAATGTTTAGATTGATTGCTAAAGGATTTTAGTAGTTCAATTAAACACTCAATTAATTGATAGCTCAAAATCATAGTGTTCAAGGTATTGGACAGCTTGATTAGAGTATCAGATTGATTGAAATCGCAATTGATTGTTTCTGTACAATCTGCACACCCAACCGATCGGCTCATGTGATGAACCGATCGGCTGAGCTTGATGAACCGATCGACTCGGGTTGTGAGTCGATCGGCTCAAGGACAGAGTGAGACGACCGGTTCAAGTGTTGAACCGATCGGTTCAACTGGTCCAACCGACCATGTTGGGAAAGAAAGATTGGTGAGAAAATTCTTTTTTGGTTTTACTTGTCCAATACGATTGAAATAAGGATTGGTATTTGATACCAATTAGAAACAAAAGAAAGAAAGTCAATCTGGAACTGATCAGGACCACAAACCGACCGGTTCAGAAAGTGAACCGACCGGTTGAGGTGTCCCAACCGATCGGTTGAGTGTCAACCGACCGGCTCAGATACCCAACTGATCGTTTCAGTTGTGAAACGATCGGTTCAGGTTGCGACTTGGTTGAATTTGTGGAAAATCTCGAACCCTTCTACTCCTACTTTAGTCCCATATTTCCCGGGACGGAGAACCCTATCCCATGACCCTCCTATATATAGGGGTATTGGGGGCTTCTCAAAGAACAACTCAGTGCAACCAGTTGCTCTGTAAAGATGTCATTCTCTCTGGTTTTGGTAACCGAGAGAGCCCGAGCAAGTGCTACCCGAGAAGGGAGGCACAGCAAGGGAAAGATAACTGCAGTTGCGACTGGTGGCAGGAGAGTGTGTTGGCGACTAGTACGCCAACAGCAGGATGTGACTCCTTCCAATTCCTTGTGGGACAAGGAGATTGGAGTTCTAGGTGGTCCATGTGGACTACTTCAGAGGCGGGAGATTTCTGCTGCTCGGAGAACAACTGTCAATCCCGACAGTCCCAGTGAGACCAGGAGTCGTCAGTCCCGGTGCGACCAGGAGCTGCACAGACACCGTCCAAGACCGGAGGTGAAGACCGCGTAAGGCGTGAGGTATTGTCGTCGAGCAAGCCTCGGGATAAGGTATGATTCCACAAACCATCCCTTTCCTATCGTATAGACGTTGACACGTTTCCTTGTTCCGGGTTTGGGGAGGAGAAAATTTTTGTTTCCGCTGCCTTCTCTGCCTCCCCTAAAACCCAACAGTGGTATCAGAGCCACGTCAACTGCTATATACTTTAGGATTATCGATATGATCGATTTTGGTTTGTCGCCTTTATTTATTGCATACGATGCGAATAAAATTGGCTTTATGCATGTCCAATCCTAAATCCACAAATCCCAATATACATATATGATATGTAATATTAATGCACTCGATACGCGTCGCCCTTAAACGAGTTTTTTGGTGGATGTATAGCGTAGTTATGGCCAATAAACCCTATCTGTGTGTGGTTGTATGTGGTTGCTTGCATCTCGGTCTACGCACCGATCCTATTTTTCTTATTCCTGATGTAACTCGAAATAATTCGAGAATTCTTTCCTACCTTTGCTCCCCCCGAATGTAACTCGGGGTTTCTCTTTTTACAATGTAAAATAGGATAGAATTTTATTTCCTGTTATGTCGAAGAACGGCGGACATCCTGACGACAGCTGAGACGATCGGTTCAAGGAGTGAACCGATCGGTTGACGTTCAAGACGATCGGTTCAAGGAGTGAGTCGATCGGTTGATGACCGGTTCGAGGAGCAAGACGAGCGGGTGGCGGCCATGAAGAGATGCACGACGACCAGGCGAATCGATCGGTTGGAGGAGCCAACCGATCGGCTGGTGGCACCCAGCCGACCAGTCTGATGGCGAGCCGATCATTCATGTGATGAGTTGATCAAACCCAGAAAGACAAACCACAGAGTTCATCTTGTACAAGTTGCATGTGATGTAGACCTAGATGACCATGATTCCTCTTGGCTCGAGGAATCACATTAGGATGGCCATAATCATTGCTTTTATCATTTTACATGTTTTCTGTGGGATATAGCATGTATATGATATGTACTATATATTGTGGTGATTGGATATGTATATGTATATAAAACCAAATCCCTCATTAAATATTAAGTTTTAGATGCCTTCCAAATGCGACACACGTGAAAATCTTGATCGACCAAGTGTGGGCACGCCCTAGCGTGGTGCACCGTCTATCTCTTGGAAGCGTGAAGGATGAATGTGTGGGTCTGCCCTAGCAGGGTGCATATTCATCGTGTTTGCTTTGGGTCAGACTTAACAAGGTGACCTAGATAGGATCTAGTGCCTTGAGGCATGGAGGTGATCATGGCAAGGAGTTGCATATGACATCTTAACAAGAGTTGCATATGATGCAATTGGCAAGAGTTGCCTACCTGAGAGATCTAAGTTGTGGGTGACAGCCCTAGCTGGTTCATGACTTAGAGGATTTCAGGATCTTGCCCACTAGAAGATTGTACGCTGCAATCTTCTGAATTGATGGTGAGGGCTATCAATTTGAAGTAAAATAGTGGGAGCGATAATTAATTAAAGGCCTAATTTTTATCGTCAACTTTTCAAATCAATCAAATAAGTCAAAAGAGTTTTGGACTAAAATTGCATATATTTCCTTTTGTTAAAATAAATGGTTAATCAACAATAATCACTTTTTTTGCGATCGGTCTTTGAGACCAACAAATTAAATGGGAATAATTCCACGACTGGTTAGGATGATGAGAAGTGTTCTCAATCAAAGAGCGAAAGCTCTAAGTCCTAGTTATACCAGAACCAGATGAACTCGACCCCACCACATCAATGGCTGAAAGTATGCTTATGGAAGCATACCGAGGATGACATTGATGAGGAGTGCTTGATGTTGTGTTCTCTGAACTATGAGTTGCAGAGACAACATGAGACATATGATGTCTCAAGGACACTGTCCTAGTATGTCATGACAGAAGGAAATCCGGTAAGGTATTCACACACTCAATATGATTGGGTATATATGGAAAACCTGATTAAGAAGGATTCCCTCTGAGCCAAGAGTTGGCTATTGGTATGATACTGCAAATGTTGCAAGAATCATAAAATTCATGATAAGCTACAACATGAACAATTTTGACAAGCGTTGACAGAGTTGTTTGACATGTTGAGGATAGTAGAGGCAAAGATGAAGAAAGATAAACCATAATCTTTGATGTGATCAAAGAAAAGGTAATTCTTAAGGGCAAGGACAAGGGCAAAGAAAAGAAGTGTTCTGATGCTAGCCAGCAATCCAAGCCGTCTTCAGCCTCAAGGCACATGGGGAAAGGGTGTATGAGGGAATTGCCCTCTATATCTGGAAGAACAAAAGAAGATGAAGGAGGGGATGGAAATCTCCACCTAAGGTATCATGAAATGAACCGCTTCTTTATTTGAGGTATATGATACCATGATATGGATATGTCATATATGATATGCAAGATCCACAAAGAAGTGATGGCCTTTGTGAAAGGACTGAGAAAGAAGTACTCATTATTGGGGCAAGTGTTGCTGCCATTGATAGAAGTATCTTTCAGTTTATTTCAGCCTAAATGGCACGAAATACAGTTATGAACTGCTATTTCATATATTTCCAATAGATAGAAACATTTTATTTTTGCATATTGTATGACAATAATGGCAATTAATAAAGTTGATGTTTCAATCTTAAAGATATGATCTTTATGGCAATGCCTTGTTTATCTTGTGATACATGGTATTCCTAAGATAAAATGATACCTAAAGTTATTGATAACTCAAACAATCAAATTAGCATCAATCATGAGAAATTCATTTCTAGTTTCCATGTGATGGATAAATCTAGACTCTTTTGGTTACAGAACCAGTAAGAGACATGAATCTCTTGTACATGATTAATCAATCTTCACTAATGGTAGTGGGAGAATGATTATCCTATTAGGTATAATACATGTGATGTATTTACATACCTATTGGAGTAAATGCTAATACTTCAAATGGTGTTTAGAGAAATACCAATATGAATATCTTGAAGTGTTCAAGAATTTCATAGATGAAGTACAAATTTGGTAAAGTGTTAATTCTTGATGAGATCAATGAATGAAATACTTAGACCAAAATGTTTGAGATCCTTATGAGTGATTATGATAGTGTATCATAGTGAACTCATGATTAAGGCATAGTGATGTCTAAATCAAAAGGGAGTCATACTCTAAGGAGTTAGAGAATGATTATCAAATAACTAAATTCTTCTTAAATAAAAAATACCCTACACTAATAAAGGACATTAAGAATCACAAAGGTTGTGAGTTCTTATATCCTTAACAGACACACCTCGATCATCTATATGATGAGTTGTTCATGAGATGAGTCAACTATCTAGATGAATATGAGGAACCAGATTTTGAGTTATGGTAGATGACCATTACATCCTAAATGACTTCCATGTAAACCATAAGGTATGACCTTGATGGTAGCACCCATTGGATGTAAATCCATGAGTGCAAATGAGTCTTAAGTGTTAAGACACATGGATAACATTTTGAGAAGGATGATGCTTGTTGATTGCAACTTAATGACTAAGACATTTGGCATATGGATACGAAAATTGCATTCCTATGAGGAATATAACAAGGATGTGTACGTGACACAACCTATAAGGTTTATGAATCCACTAATGCAAATGAAGTCTATAAGTTACAATGGACTAATCAATGTGATTGATTGAGCACAAGAAACTCAGAATTGGATCTTTACTTTGATGATACAGTCAAAGGGTTTGACTGATATGTCAAAGATAAAGAAGGGATCTGTGATTTAGTGGGAGCGTATTCACATTCCACATGTTGATGTGAAATGGAAATGTTCTAGAATGGAAATCCAAAGTGGAAATTATCTTTAAGGAAGATAGAGATGTTTCCTATGAGATAGGAATAGAGATCTATAGAGATAGTTCTCGAAAACCTCTTGACCTGGAAAAGAGAGAGCATACATTGGCAATCTGTACTGAAGGGTTCAGTGTGCACAGATTCAGTGGGAGAAAACATATCCATGCTCCATGGAGTTAGTATCCCAAGGCCAAGTGTCCAATTCTTATGAAGAATGGGAACACTAAGAATAGATATGGATCTATCATGTATGTAATCATCCCATTACCTTGGATGTATCGACATGGCAAGAACAAAATGCATTCATCATCTTGTATGTGGGACATGACAATATGATGTGCTCATCCTGATAACTCGTATGTGGGACATGACGAGTGGATGTATGTCTACTTCCAGTAAGGGTTACTGGAATACCATAAGAACTTGACAAGTACTTGAGAAGTACTAGTTCTGTGGTAATAAGGAAGAGTTTGATGTAAAGAGTTACATTGATGCGAACTTCCGAAAAGGACAGAAATCAATCGCAAAATATATATAGGATATATAAAAGTGAAAGTTTGTTGATAATTGGAAACGTTCCAATGAAACCATTTAAAAGGAAATGCCGAGTATCCGTGTGTTAGAGAACATCAGTGGATACTATATGGATCTGGAAGTTCATAAGATGAACTTATAGATATTCTGGTCATTGATGACAAGTATGGAATCCTTGATCATGCAATGTGGCTAAAGGTTAGCAAAGGAATATTGGATCGCATATTACGGCAACTCCATCTCATACGTGTGACGTCTAGCGAAGAGATGTGAGACATGCAACTAATACTAACTTTTTCAAGGTGTTGTCATTACTCACTGCATTAGCACTAGAGCATAGTGACATGTGGGACATGTTTGAAAAATCACTATGAATATGATTCAAGGGTGATTGGCTCACAGTGCAAGTGGGAGTCTGTTGGTATGTATGCCCTGAGAGCCAATCATGGGATGATTGATGGGATACATTGAGATTGATTTGATAAACATCAAAGGCGAGCTTCCAATTCTTTCTGGTTCAGTCATATGAGATAGTGATAGAACAGATTGAATGTCTAGAGAATGACAGCACTCAATGACGTATGCTTTCAGGTTCAGGACCTGAATGATGAGATCATACGGATGCTAAGAGTTTGTACATTCTTGTTATGTCCCTAGTCGGATGTCATTGTGGAAGGTAGATAGACAACAATGACGCACAAGACTAGATTGTGGTGTTGGTTGATGACAGAATCTCATTAGTCATGATATAGAGATATCAAACCAAACACATAGGTACTTGTTAGAGAACAAGTGTACCGGACAGACCCACCGTGAGTTTGACACATGGAACCATGACATGGTAGTCACAGTCAGTACTCACTGTGATGGTGGTGAATGTGATTCTTTGACCTGAAATCACTACACTCAACACATGTCATTGGGTACACTTTGACATCATCAAACGCAGTCTTGAAACATGGGTTGTTATAAAGGTGATGATTGGGTGGCTTTGACACATGGGGCTTTTGAGGGGTGAGTGATAGATATGGGATTTTCCCTCTTGAGGGAGTTTGATATCCAAGGCCACTTGATGAGTAGGATTGAGATAGGTGTGCGCATGCATGTGTGAGTCAGTATGTGATACTGATGTCATAACATATCTCTTCCAATCTACTCTGAGATCAAGAAAGTGAATGAACGTTGACAGGATGACTGTTCCATGCCTCGAGTTCATTCGGGATATCAGCGATAAGGGAATTATACATTCACTGTAACACCATTCACGGATTGTAGGATTGAAAGTTGTTCTCTAACTTTCTATTTCACTTGGGTAGCACTGATGTGTGACTAGGCACCTCTCTTTGCTTGTGAAGTCATAAATGTTATGGACTTTCACTGCCAATGTGAAAAGGACCTGCAGGGTCACACACATAGGATTTAACCTGGAAGAGGAGTTTTGTCCACAAACAATGTTTAGATTGATTGCTAAAGGAGTTTAGTAGTTCAATTAAACACTCAATTAATTGATAGCTCAAAATCATAGTGTTCAAGGTGTTGGACAGCTTGATTAGAGTATCGGATTGATTGAAATCGCAATTGACTGTTTCTGCACAATCTGCACACCCAACTGATCGGCTCATGTGATGAACCAATTGGCTGAGCTTGATGAACCGATCGGCTCAGGTTGTGAGTCGATCAGCTCAAGGACAGAGTGAGACAGCCGGTTCAAGTGTTGAACTGATCGGTTCAACTGGTCCAACCGAGCATGTTGGGAAAGAAAGATTGGTGAGAAAATTCTTTTTTGGTTTTACTTGTCCAATACGATTGAAATAAGGATTGGTATTTGATACCAATTAGAAACAAAAGAAAGAAAGTCAATCGGGAACTGATCAGGACCACGAACCAACCGGTTCAGAAAGTGAACCGACCGGTTGAGGTGTCCCACCCGATCGGTTGAGTGCCAACCGACCGGCTCAGATCCCCAACCGACCGTTTCAGTTGTGAAACGATCGGTTCAGGTTGCGAATTGGTTGTTTTTGTGGAAAATCTTGAACCCTTCTACTCCTGCTTTAGTCCCATATTGCTCGGGACGGAGAACCCTGTCCCATGACCCTCCTATATATATAGGGGTATTGGGGGCTTCACAAAGAACAACTCAGTGCAACCAGTTGCTCTGTAAAGTTGTCATTCTCTCTGGTTTTGGTAATGAGAGAGCCCGAGCAAGTGCTACCCGAGAAGGGAGGCACAGCAAGGGAAAGACAACTGCATTTGCAACTGGTTGCAGGAGAGTGTGTTGGCGACTAGTACGCCAATAGGAGGGTGCGACTCCTTCTAATTCCTTGTGGGATAAGGAGATTGGAGTTCCAGGTGGTATGTGTGGACTACTTCATAGGCGGGAGATTTTTGCCGCTTGGAGAACAGCTGTCAATCCCGACAGTCCCGGTGAGACCAGGAGTTGTCAGTCCCGATGCGACCAGGAGCTGCACAGACACCGTCCAAGACCGGAGGTGAAGACCGCGCAAGGCGCGAGGTATTGTCGTCGAGCAAGCCTCGTGTAACATCCCTAACCGGGGTTATGAGCAAACCCTAGGTGTTTTGCCTAATTATGTAATTAGATGCTTGTGATTATCTCTTGGTATGTTGAGGAACATATGTTTCCATTTCTGTCCTTTTTGAACAATGGTTTAGTATTGTTTTGTAATACAGGGACCTATGTGCAATTTACCCAATTAGAAGGGTCAACTTGTAATTTTCACATGTTAATATGTTCCTTTAGTGTTGAGACATCATAAGAGTAAATGTGATGAAGTGTGATTGATTCCCCAAGCTTGGGCACTGAGATGCAGCTTGTGGGGCAATCCTTGTGCTTAAAACCCTAATTTTGGTGTAAAGCGCAATTTACCCAAAATGTGGGGTGAACCTTGTAAAATACACCTTCTAGAGTATCTTTATGACTCTTAGCATCATTTATAGTAAGAATGATGAAGGGGTCGCTTCGTTTGAATAATCATTTTATAAGAAACACCTTTGTAATTAAATCACCAAGTTGTAAGTAAGAAGACCCTTATATATGTGCACCTTAGTAGTAAGTTGACCTTATTTGCCTTTAGTCCTTGGTTTTAGAAAGAGTCCTCCCTTATAAATAAGGAGAAGGGACGTGCAAAGAATAAAGGAGGGACCTAGATGAGAAATGGAGAACTAGTTGTCCTTATGATTGATATAACCCCAAAGTACTTATACACTTTCCTTTGCAACCAAAGGCAACGTTTCCTTTCTTCTATCACTTATCACCTTGCTTGGTCCGACTAAGGCAGAGCTTAGGAATAGAGGAGAACGACCAAGGGGAATCTAGGTAAGCTTGGGTCATCATCTTGCTCGGATTCATGGAGGAAGTTGAGTTACAAGGTTGGTTTTATGATTTTCTCACTTAGCTTTCTCTTTCTAGCCGAATTTTCCCAACCTTTCCTTGGAGAAGCACCCTTGGCCGACCTGTGGATCTCAAGACGCCATTAAAGTCTTGAAGCTTGGAAGCTTGGAGCTCTAGGAACAACCTTAAGGCGGGTTTTATAACTCTAACCCCTTTTGCTTTGTTACACATCTCTTTTCTATGTGTTAGTTGCTAGATCTTCCTTTCCCCTACCTTCCCTTGCATTTTGCAAGCAAAACCGTGAAAAATAGACCTTGGTCTCAAGGTAGATGATGATGGGCGTTAATCCCAATGTTGTTCCTTATCCTACTTTACCAAACGATCTTGGACATTTGGTCTAAACGGTTTGCAAGACCGTTTGAAACCAAACGGTCTCAAAACCATTTGATTTCATATGGTTTGCAAGACCGTTTAGATTCAAACGGTCTTCAAGACCGTTTGGCAAGTTTGACCAAGTGAAGACCGTTTAGAGGTCTGCTGAAAACATGTTGAATTAAACATTTACAAAGAATCATAATCTAATTGCAAGTAAATCACAAGTTGAAGGCTAATCCATTAGGCAATCCTAATTGGATTAAGTGCTGATTTTCAACTTGAATTAATTGCCTTTTTGGGCAAACGGTTTCAAAACCATTTGAGATGGTTGACCAAGCATTGACCATTTGCTATTCCTGTTCCTAATGATGTTGATTATTAACTCACCAAATTTTATGGATTAATTCCAAAGTAATCACAAGTTGAAGGCACTTCAACCCTCTAAACCCTAATCGGGTTCAATTGATGAATTCAAGGATCGATTTTGTTGAACTTTGGGTTGAGTGGCCCAAACGGTTTCAAAACCATTTGGGAGTCACCCAAACGGTCTCAAGACCATTTGGTGACACCCCAAGACCATTTGAAGGTTTATGGTTAAGGCAATTTAATCAATTGAAGGTCCAATCACAATAGGTTGTTGAATTAATTGAAAGTGCTGATTCAAGACTTAATTAGGGTTCAACCCTTGACAAATCGACTTAGATTTTGAAGTGACTTTGAGCAAACGGTCTCAAGACCGTTTGGAGGGTGTCCAAACGATCCCAAGACCGTTTGGGCCAAGTTGGGGCCCAATTGAGTGTCAATTGATGGGTTCAACTTCAATTAGACTCATGATGATCAATGTTGATGGTTAATCGATTACAAACCCTAATTCAATTGGTTTCAACCCTAATTGGCTAATAGTTGAGGGTCAATTGAGTGTCCAATTGGTTACGTATGACCCTAATTGGCTCAATTGATAAGTGGTTAACATATATGAGGTCAATTGAAGGCTTCAACCTTGAAAACCCTAATCGATTACAAGTGTTGATGCACTTTTTAGGTCCATGCGGTTTTGAGACATTTGGACCAAACGGTCTCAAGACCGTTTGAGTCCAAACGGTCTCAAGACCGTTTGAGGTCAAACGGTCTCAAGACCGTTTGAGGTCAAACGGTCTCAAGACCGTTTGGGCCCCAACGGTTTCAAAACCGTTTGGACTCATTCGGTTTCCAAACTGTTTAAGGTCATGCGGTTTCAAGGCAATTTTGTTCAAACGGTTTCAAAGTCAACTCTTCCAAATGGTCAACATGTTCAAACGGTTTCAAGACCGTTTAAGGGCAAATGGTCTTGAGTGTCATGCGGTCTTGAAGTCAACCCTAACCAAACGATCAACCCTTCCAAACGGTCTCATGACCGTTTGGAGGTTGAAAGTGTGTAATCGTTTGGGGACTTTAGGGTTATGATTACTTGATGCTTTGAGGGCCTAGATGGTTCAATGGTTGTTCAACTTAAACCCTAATCATACCTAAAGACGTTAGGGGGTTAAGTAATTAGTAACTTGACCCATGATTATGATTAAATGATGAACATTATCAAGGCATGCATGAAGGGTTCAAGTAGACAACACCCCCTAACCAAGCAAACCTTAATGAACATAGTGGTGATGACTTGACCTATGTTAATCAAAGTTGACTTGACCTAACCTAAATTAGAGTGATGTAAACATCATCTAGTAATGAGGAGAGAGAAGGCTCCTAATGTGAATAAGAATCAAGTAACCTATCTTCAATATGTAAGAGTGTACATGATTAGGGTATGATCCATCAAGATGAGATCATAGAAACCCTAAATATGATGTTTAATGAATCGTAACCTAATTTGAGGACATCAATGGTGATGATTTCATACATAATGATTCTATGAGCTCAATTCACTATGAAGTGAATAGTAAACCCTAATTCTAGGGTAATAATAAGTATTGTGAATAGTAAACCCTAATTGAGGGTGATATGATGAAATGTACAATAAACCCTAATTCCAGGTTATGCCTTTAAGCATGAATCTTCATGACTAAAGTATGAGATGAGGAATCATTATTCCTAATCATAATGAAAGGGATTGAATAACCCTAATTGATGTAAATAAGGGAACCTAGCCTTAGTGAAGGCATGAAGGTGCAACCCCTGAATTGAAAGGTCAATTCTGCTTTATAAATTGCTGATCTGGAAATGAAATGTTTATTGTTGTCAATTGAATTAACCATGCATGTTCTTATAAGAGGATAATCATAGCCAGGTAAGGGTCATGATATCATATTCATTGAAAGCATGTTATTAGCTTTATAAATAATGAAATACTATGTTGCCTAGTTAAGTGGCATCATATGAGATTGATAGGCTGTAAGAGCCATAAGTAACATCAAGGTCATGCTGATTAGATGACTTATGATAAAATGATTAAGAATTGATATCCATCTGATGACTGATGTGAGTTAGACTTGATACATTTAGTATTCTTCTTATATAGCAGTGTTTTAATAGTTAAATGCTTGGAAACATGCTTGATGTTAAAAGAATGCTGAAATGTACCTAACTAATCAAGTATAATCATACCATGTAGAGCCCTGATCATAGATCCATCATTGTCAGAAGCCAAATGATGGTGAAATAGGTTTTCCTAAGGGAACTCCTGGATCACATACTTTTGAGTATGTGGGGGAATATGGATGTGAATATCCTTACATCCTAGTGTAGGAATTGATGTAGATGTACCTAAATCTATCAACCCTTCACTATAGGTTTATGTCGGGGTGATGTATCACAAATCTCCCGAGGGAATCTTTAAATACCGCATTGATGAGAGATAAATAAGAGATCTTTCGATGACGAAGAGAGTACAGAATTCCAGTGTGACTCTAATAGCGAAGTGCCAGAATACCCTGGTAAGCTATCTTAGCAGAGACACGAGATGTCCAGCATGTTGTTCCTCACATTGACTGAGGAAGATGAGGTCATAAGAATCCGTCTCTTTTGATGACCTATGTATGATACTGATGCGACTTAGTAGTGATCAGTTGGAGTATGAGCGGTATACCTCATCTCCGCAGGGCATAATAATGTTTGAAAAACATAATCAACCGCATAGCATATCTGCTTAGGTTGAACTATGAGAAACATTGATTGATGTCACATTGATTATATAAATATTCTAGTCAAGTAACTAGTATACACGTGCTTCATATTTCTTATTGATATAATTGCTTAAGTAATGTTGTTTTACTTATTCCTAAGCCTGTTGTTGAATGTTTTAAGTTATCTTGCTTATGTTATTCTTTCATTGCTATAACAAAGCTTCTGGCGGAGAGTTATAACTCTCGCTGGGACAATTATTTGAATAATTGTCTCACCCCCGTGGGAATAATTTTTAGGTAATCGCCGAGGATGAAGGAACCAATCTGCGGGAGAACAATATCAGCAGCAGCAACACCAGGGGCAGCAGTGAATCTCAGGTGGAGATACTGACTGTCAAGTCTTGTAGATAGTACCCTAGTATGTATTATGTCGTCTCTGTACTCTCAGGTCCTAGGAGTCAGTAGATTTGAAGTTTTTGGTTTTAAGCCTCGAGATTTTATATCTGGATGTGAATCACTCGAGAGGTGATTTCACAATGATGTAAACTGTTTATCTTGTTTCTTATAAAGAAGCTTTATGGTTTAAAGATCTTTTCTTTAAAAATTTTAAATTTCCAGTGATTTTCTTAATTCCGCTGCCAGTTAAATAAACCGCTTCCGCTTAGTTTTATCTCATGTTTTATAAGTCGGATCCCACACCTCAGGACAAGGTATGATTCCACAAACCATCCCTTCCTATTGTATAGACGTTGACGCGTTTCCTTGTTCTGGGTTTGGGGAGGAGAAAATTTTTGTTTCCGCTGCCTTCTCTGCCTCCCCTAAAACCCAACAATTTCCACCTTCTTTTTGGGATAAGAGGATCTAATATGCCCAATTTTCTTACACTTATAACACATCTTATAAGCATTCCCCATCCTTTTTGTCCTTATAACCGATGTAGAGGCCAAACCAAGAGTTCTGACTGGCGGAACATTAGGTCCTTTACCCTTTCTGGGTAGCCACTGCCGAGGTGCACTAGACATTGGTTGCACTGGTGGTACCAAAAACTTTCCTTTTTTGGAACTACTAGGCCTTTGTTCTTGAGCCAGGATAGGTCTTTTCTTAATTCTTACCTCATTATCCTCTTCTAGACAGTCTTTTATGATATGTCCAGGATGCCTACACCTATAGCAAACCCTGATTTTGGGTTGTAACCTATTTCTTTTGACATTTTCCATTGCTCCAACATGCTGATGTTGATCAAGAATCTTGTTGGAGTCCAAGACTTCATCATTGGCGGCTGGTAATCTGGGTTGTGTTGCTAATACCCAGCCCACTATATGCATCACTGCTGTCCTAACATGCCCAGCAGTGGTATCAAAAGAAGAATTCCTTATCATAGTTGGATCATCTTGGGGATTCTCAGGCAGTTGTTCTTCTCTCGCCTGCCCCCTTGCACCTCCTCCTGGTGCAACAAAATTGCTTTCAGCAATGTACTCCTTGTGTTTTCCAGACATCTTTGGGCTTTACTCTATCTTCTGCATAAGCAGAAGTCACTATAAGATATACTGGAGGACACTAGAACAGACTCAACACCTTAGTCCTATGTCTATGTAGACTCAACGAACCGTAAGCTCTGATACCAAACTTGTAACGACCACCATCAAACCGACAAACAAATTGTTACTAATTAGAGGAATAAACATAATCAGCGGATTAACAAAAATATCACTAAAATTTAAAACCATTTTGCAAGGAGATCCTCTTCCAGAAAACTCTTACTTAAATATCCAAAACTCATACATATCATGATTTACATTGTACAACATTGTTTTATCTCATCTCGAGGTTAACATATAATAGTTGCTCTACCAGAACACATACTGGAGCAACCTAAAACCTCGAGGCATACAGGAAAAATCTCTGATTGTTCACAAGATCATCATGAACCAACTCCAAGGACCCGAGAGTACAGAGAAGACACAGAGGACTTCTATCTACAAGACACGACATACAATATACTCAACCTGAGCTGTCATTGCTGCCTCAGTTGTTGTTCATCCTCTACAACAAGGTCTTCACCGCCTTGTGCATGTCGAACTAAAAATTGTGGATCCCACGGGGTGAGACAATTGTCCCAGCGAGAGATATAACTCTCCGCTGACCATATTATTATTGTAGATAAATATTATAAACTGAGCAGGGATTCTTTTATATTAGCAGGAAAGATTAATCATTGTATAAACAAAATAAGATAATCTCCTTTCTTAAGGAGAACATTGCATCTACCCATGGTAGAGTTATAAATCATTTATCTGCTTTACAAGGAATGTAAAGAACATAAATAACATCTATCAACTAAGATGTATAACTGAATTGTGCATCAAATAGTGTTTTCTGTATTCGATCCTTAAGCAGATATGCTACACGGATGAACATATTTTACAATCACACTTATGCCCTGAGGAGATGTAGCATACCCCATTCATCTCCAATCAACCAAAAACTTCTCACAAGTCGGTACCATACAAGGTCAATGGAAGATTCGGTTACCATGACTTCCCTTGTCTTGGTCAGTATGAGACCACTTAGGCCTAGCAGGACATCTTGTGTCAGCTACAATATAGCTGTGCCAGGGTACATAGGCATCCTCACTAAGAGCTACAATGTCAACTGTGCTCTCTTACGGGAACATCTACAACAACTTTCCCCATTAATTGAGTTATGGTCACTTAGGCACCATACTCTGAGCCATGGTCACAAAGGAACCATGCTCTGACCCACGAGTCAGTTCACCGTGCTCTATTGAGACATTCTTATGAAATTACTGAGTCATGGTCACTAAGGCACCATGCCCACACATATTCAACAATATGCATTCTGGGTTATGCCGTAGGAAACCCGTTTCACCATTCAGCAAATTGTAGCACTGATGGATCTATGGTTAGGGCAATGTTTTATAGTTTCTAGTGATATATTAAGTGCATTAAAACATTCTTTTAGCATCAACCAAGTTATCATTATCAATCACAACAAATTCTACAAAGAAAGGTGTAATACATCTATCACATACTTTTCAACTGTTTAAAATGCATGATACTTGGGATCTCAGTCCCTTATCACATTATTGGGAGTTCTCATCCCTTCACATCATCATTATCATGATTATGTGATCTAGGTATTCAAACCCTTAGATCATCACATAGAATTGTTACCTCTATAACAGGTAACCATTACCTCCAGGTCCTCAGACCAAGGTATTCAATTCACTTGTTGTACAAGTATTCCACATAGCTCATACAGTTCAATTAAGCATCTTGTCATCTCTCACTAGGCAACAACTTATTCACATGGCTCACAAGGCCATTACACATCTTGTCACCTATCACTAGGCAACAACTTATTCACATAGCTTACAAGGCCATTACACATCTTGTCACCTCTCACTAGGCAACAACTTATTCACATGGCACACAAGGCAATCGCACATTATACTTGTTATACAAGTATTTACCATTCCTTACAAGGCTTAAGTAAGTAGGAGAAATAAAACCTTCCCATCATTAGGGTTAGGGTTTTCCCTTTGTGGCCGAATAGGGTTTCATGTTCATATTATTAATCCAAACCCTAATTCATTGCTCCACACATCTAGGAGCATACATTGACTCAATCATATTTATTTATTCTCATTATTTATCATTAAATGATTATCAACACAGTGTATGAGTTTCTTTCTCATCCTCACAAGGATATGGATCACACCATACCTCTAGTTCAATCCTCCTCTTGAGGAATATTATTCCATCATTAGCAATTCACATTATCTTTCATTTAACATCACTTTCAACATATGTCACTCAATCAATCACACATGATTGAAGTTCCACTTCCATATTGGTATCAAGATGTGTGTATTATCATATTATACTTTAAACCACAACCTTTACTTCATGTCATATATTCATATTGGGCATGTGGTATAACCACATCAACATGTCACGTTTGAGGGTGTAACCCTAATCAGCATATCGTGTACCCATATCATATGGATTATCATTTAGATCTTATCACTTCAAATTAGCTTTGTATCAGGTATGAGCTAGGTGCTTGACCCCATATCGGGTATAAGCTATGTGTGTGGTGCCATATCGTGCACAAGCCATGTAATTGACACCATACCGTGCTCAAGGTGTGCACCATATCGAGCAACATGTTGGGTTACCATATCGCGCGACATATCAGGTAACCATATCGGGTAATCATATCGGGAAACATGCCAGGTAACCATTTAGGCAGACCTTTAGACTCATATCCCCTCTATTCCTTCAAGGATCAACCTTATCATATAGTTACTTGACAAACTTGGTGTCTTTATTAAATTCTCATACCACCATCCCTTTCACATAAAAAAGGGGGTATATTAGATTCCAATCCCTCATCTAGGGTTTTCCACTTAGATTGGTTAAATCATTCCATATTGTTCATGAAGTGAGAATTGCACCTCATATTGTTCACAAGATGAGATTAGGTGCTATTCCTTATCAATCTAGAGATATCATTCATATCGTCCAGGTGGTATCACTCACCACTTGTATCAGTTTACCCATCACTTAGGGTTATCCACTCTATATTGTTTAGAGTTTTCATCTTCTATCGTGCAAGAGTTGTAGTCTTAAACTTGTATCGTGTATAAGGGAAAATGGGCATCTCCCATATCATATAAGGGCATAACCCATATAATGTATGTGATATCATTTACTTGCATGCCAGGTTAACCACATCTCAGGTTTCAAATCAGGTTGAGGTGTTCCAACCATATCGGGTTACACCTTGTATTTTTAATTCATATCTTATATTGTGCATATATGTATACTCAATCCATCATATCGTGTACCAAAAGTATGCTTCAAGATATCGTGTACAAGTGTATATTACATCATCATATCGTGCAAGGAATACTTGCTAACTTACTCATATCAGGTTACCCAAACTAGGGTTTCAGATCAACTTTCATGTATACATTAAACCTAGTATCGTGTATGGAGTCTAGACTTGACTTCCTATTGTGCAAGAGGTTTATGGATAACACCATATCATGATCCAAGATATGAACTTCACCTTCATATTGTGCAACCATATCATGCAAGCATATTGTGCAAGAAAAGTCTACACATACCCATATCAGGTTAGAGCTACTTGTGTGTATGCTTGAACCCAATATTACTTTATAAACTGATACCAACTTCTTCAAGCTCTAGACCATCATTATAAATATTATAGTTCATGAAAACAGGTCTAAGAAACTACTAGAACTCATAATTTCATCAACTATTTCTGAAGATTTTGGAATTAAAAGTAGTTCATTAAGCATAGCAATTTAGGTGATGAATAATAACATGATAGAGTTCAAGTTATATAACCCGCCTTGTGAATAGATTCAAAACTCCAAGCTTCAAAGCTTCACGTCCTAAGGTTGAAGAAGAACTTCTACAAGGTCCAAGGCTCATTCTCAACTCCTCCATAGACAAGAAATCACCATAGTTAAGCACTTGATGGAGAAGGAAAGAAAGGAGTATTCACAACCCGATATCCTATATCAACAAGGAGTATTCACAACCCGATATCCTATATCAACCAAGGTTGAGGGTGACCAAAGCCTTACCTAAAGCTTTATGCTCGAGCTCTCCTATCTCCTTGATCTGCTTTTCACGATACCTAAGGGTCTTTGCACGATATATCCAAGGGAGAGGGTTATATGGATCATAAACTTTCACAAGTTGGTGAATGGTGGAGTATATATACTTGGTTTATGAGATAAAACATATAAAAGGTGTCTTCACCTTATGCAACTAGATGACACGTGGCCATGCATGCACACATCTATATCTTTCCATAAAAGAGTCTTGGGGATAACTTAGAGGCAATATCTCAGCCCTTACTTATCTTGTTGGACAAGTTATCTCATCTTTATCTCATTAAATAATCAACCCGATACACTTTTTGTAAGGAACTTTGCAACCCCTCATGGGACACCTCCTTGAGGTGCTCTGCCCATCATGTTCTTTGTCAATGGCTCAACAAACCAATAGGAGGCTCCTACTTTGGCTCCTTTTCCAATAGGGCTCGTATTTCAAGTCTACAACCTGATACAACACATATAAGGCTTTTGCCTTCAACTCATTCTTGGTCTTTCATCACCAAAAGTATCATCACTCAACTATGATTCAAACATAGCTCCCCATTCTTTCTCTTTCCTCCCAAATATTCATAGAGGAAGTAGGGTCACTCTAGAGGTGGTAATTTTGCATTTCAACCCTATTCATTGGATAAATTACAAATTGTACCAAAATTGGTGCACATAGCACTCACATTATTCAAAAAAGTTATAATTTGAGATTTATGCTTTCCACAAGCCACCACTTAGCATAATTCTATTTCTTATGATACTAAAACACTTATAACACATTCCACATGTGACATTTTGCAATGTAACACATCATCTTGGGTAAATTGCACTTTTCACTCAGACTTTCATATAATGCTCAAATAGTTTGCAATTAAGCTCAAACTTGAAAACAAACTTCACAAGAAGCCTTAATTACCTTTCAAAAGATTAGAACCAGTTGATAAGTAACTTTCTTAAGAAAAACTTTTAGGGTTAAGCCATAACCCGGGTCAGGGGTATTATAGGACGACCAGACATGAGTCGATCCCCTTACGAACTCGAAATAAATGGGGATTTGGCTATATGCCATATCCTGGCTCGAGTGCGACTTTATTCATAGACTCTATGTTGAGAATGGTGAACTGGCCCTTGGATCAGAGTATGGTGCTTTTGTGACCATGACTCAGTAATTTCACAACTGGGGATGGTTGTTAGAAGATGTTCCCCTAAGAGAGCGCAGTTGACGCTGTAGCTCTGAGCGAAGATGCCTAGTACCCAGGCACACTCCATTTGCAGCTGACACAAGATGTCCTTCTAGTAGATGACATGAGATGCCCTGCTGAATCTTGTGTGGTCTCGTACTGAGCAAGACAGCTGAGGTCATGGCAACTGGCTCTCCCATTGACCTTGTATGGTATCGACTTGTGAGAAGTTTGTGGTCGGTTGGAGATGAATGGGGTATACTTCATCTCCTTAGGGCATAAGTGTGATTGTAAAATATGTTCAGCCGTGTAGCATATTTGCTTAAGGATCAAATGCGGAAAACATTTTTTGATGCACAATTCAGTTATGCATCTTAGTTTGATAGATGTTATTTATGTTTCTTTACATTCCTTGTAAAGTAGATAGATGGTTTATTACTCTACCATGGGTAGATGCATCATTTTCCTTAAGCAAAGAGATTACCTTGTTCTATTCATACAATGATTAATCCTACCTGTTAATATAAAAGAACCCCTGCTAAGTTTTGTAGTATTTATCTACAATAATAATATGGTCGGCAGAGAGTTATATCTCTCGTTGGGACAATTGTCTCACCCCGTGGGATCCACAATTTTTAGGTGGATGAGCACGAAGCGGTGGTGACCTTTCTACAAAGGAGGAACAACACCTGGGATAGCAGTAATAGCTCAGTTTGAGTGTACCATCTGTCATATCTTGTAGATAGAAGTCCTATGTGTCGTCTTTGTACTCTCAGGTCCTTTGAGTCGGTTTGTAATGGTTTCATGAACGATCTAAGACTGTGGATCGTATGCCTCGAGGTTTTATGTTGCTCCAATATGTGTTTTGATAGAGAAACTGTTATATGTTGTCCTCGAGATGAGATGAAACAATGTTGTACAATGAAAATCATGATATGTATAAGTTTTGGATCTTTCCGTAAGTGTTATCTGGAAAAAGGATCTTCTTGCAAAATGGTTTTAAATTTTAGTGATTTTTGTTAATCTGTTGTTTATGGTAATTCCGCATAATTAGAAACAATTTGGTTTTTAGTTTAATGATGGTCATTACAAGTTTGGTATCAGAGCTTAAGGTTCAATGAGTCTACAGAGACATAGGACTAAGGTGTTAAGTCTGTTCTAGTGTCCTCCAGTATATCTTATAGTGACTTCTGCTTATGCAGAAGATAGAGTAAAGCTTAAAGATGTCTGGAGAAAATAAGGAGTACATTGCTAAATGCAATGTTGTTGCACCAGGAGAAGGTGCAAGGGACCAAGCGAGAGAAGAACGACTGCCTGAGAATCCCCAAGATGATCCAGTTATGACAAGAGATCCTTCTTTTGATACCATTGTTGAGCAGGTTAGGATAGCAGTAGTGCGTATAGTGGACTGGGTATTAGTAACACAACCCTGATTACCAGCCGCCAATGATGACATTTTGGACTCTAGAAGGATTTGATCTACATCAATATGTTGGAGCAATGGAAAATGATGAAAGAATTAGGTTACGACCTAAATTCAGGGTTTGTTACAGGTGTGGGCAGCCTGTACATATCATAAAAGACTACCCATAAGAGGATAATGAGGTAGGAATTAAGAAAAGACCTATCCAAACTTGGGAATAGAGGCCTAGTAGTTCCAAAAAGGGAAAGTTTTTGGTACCACCCGTGCAACCAATGTCTAGTACACCAGGGTAGTGGTACCCCAGAAAGGGTAAAGGACCTGACGTTCTACCAATTAGAACTCTTGGTTTGGCCTCTACATCAGTTATAAGGCCGACAAGGCTGGGGAATACTTATAAGAGGTGTTATGAGTGTAAATAGATTGGGCATATTAGATCCTTTTGTCCAAAAAGGAAGGAGGAAATGACCCAACTGCCAAGGCAGAGTCTGCGAGACTCTCAAAGGAAATGGTCTAGCAGTGGCATACAAGGATGTAGACAGACATCCCGAGCAGGTCCATCAGCACCAAGCAATAGAGCACGACGTTGGGATCAGGCAACGACAAGATTCTATGAAAAGAATCAGCCTGAGGCAGTGAACAATCCATGAGTTAAGACAGGTCAGATGAAATAGTATCATTCTGATATGTCATTTTATGATTCTATTTGTTCATAAGAAAGTAGTTGTTATTGAGCTTCCTTTGACTAGTCCTGAGATGACACAAGGAAGATGGAGACTTACATTGTGCTCAGTATTCTTTTAAATGCTTTACAATTTCTTTAATATCTGTGAAAGAGGATAAGGTATATATGTGATTCTTGGAGAAAATCCAGGGATGCTAAGTCCTATGTTCTTGATGATATGAAAAGTAAGGAATATGATAGTAAACAAAGTGCATACTATCTAATCTCAGTACTTGTATACCCTAGACAGGTATTCAACTATTAAAGATAAGGTGAGTATGGAACTCTTAGATTGTTATCTTTCTTATTACTCTGATCAAGTAGTCATTCTGAGACAATCTAGTGAGCGTAACAAAACTGGAAATATGGAATGTATATTTTTATCACATCCTAAGTGCAATAAATCAAAATCTAAGATGATCTCTGATCAATCTTTGTGTATGACGAAGTAAAGAATATAATCCTCATGATAAGAGAAAGAGAATAAGGGGGACGATCCCTATTTGATAAAGTCTGTGTGAATAGTAAAGATCTTTTCCCATAATGTGGAAATGGGAAATGTGATATAACTATCAAATGTCCATGAACATGATAGGCAATAATAAAGAAAGGGATGAAGATATGTAATCATCCATGTAATTCCTATACAGATGGCAAGGAACCTGAGATGCAACAAGTGTAATTGACTCATGAACAGTGAAAGTTCATGTAAAACTCTTAGGAGATGATGATGTCTCCTCTTTGATGAACAACCCTGGGTAATGATGGGGGTGATGAAAGGAATATGTTTCTTTGTGTTCTTTCCTTTCAGTGACATGGCAATCAAGTGAGTCTGAGGACACTTGATGTGCATGAGTTAGAAGTGATCTGTTGGTGGATACTTAGAAAGTATCGGTTTGTCTTGGACCTTGGTTCCAAGAAAAAGATATGTGTAATATATTATGTCCCAAGATAAAAGAAAGATCATTTTGTATGTTTGACTTTGGTATTAACAATAGAGAGATGGAAATTATGAGGATGTGATGTGTTTTCAACACATATGAAGGATACCAAGGTAAGGAATTCTGGTATCCAAGATGTGTCGGGTGGTATAGGAAAGTAAGAATATGACTCCTGAAAAGAGGAATAATGTTTGGTTACCCAGAAGGGGCAACCTTGAGATAACTCTAGTAGGGAAATCATATGTTAGGGGTTTATTCTATGCATAAACATAACTTTGATAAAGATGTATTATTGAAGGAGCAATTGTAGAATCATTTTGAGAAGAAGCTTATCAAAGCTAAAAATAATTCCTTAATGTATCCCTATCTAGATCTGTTGAGGCAGTCTATTCATAACATCTAGAGGTATCTTTGAGATAAGTTCTTCTTTAGTAAGTGACTTTTCCTTATGACAATAGAATGAATAATTAGGAAGATAGTTGATGCAAGTCATAAGAAATTTTTGTGTTGTGATAACAGATTAGAGTGGCACTAAAGATGTATGATAAGTCCTATAGTCCCAGGTAGGTGACAAAATGTAACCCTGATCTCTCCTTGAAAGTGAAATGCTAAACTAAGTGAGGAGTATGGAAGACTCCCTAGAATCTTGTCACATAAAAGATGCGAGTCAATAAAGTTTGACACCTGAATTATTCATAGTAATTCTCTGACTTAGAAAGTGTTACTTGACACAAGGTTGACTCCACAATCAGTAATGGATAGGACAACTAAGTATGTGTCATGTGTGACAGCTCTTATGATGATCTTTTCAAAAGGACTTTGTGCTGGTCAAAGTGCTATGGCATCTTCATGACATCAAGATGTTATGTGGAGATTTGATGATATGATGCATGAACAACAATTGTCTTCCTTTATCTGGGATTTCGGGGATGAAATCCTTGTTAGGGGTTTATAATTGTAACACCCCTGACCTGGGTTATGGCTTGACCCTAGGAGTTTTGCTTAAGTAAGTTACTTACAAATTGATTCTAATCCTTTGAAAAGTAATTAAGGCTTCTGCTGAAGTTTATTGTCAAGTTTGAGCTTAATTGCAAACTATTTGTGCATTATATAAAAGTCTAAGTGAAAAGTGCAATTTACCCAAGATGAGGGGTTACATTACAAAATTTCACATGTGGAATGTGTTCTAAGTGTTTTAGTATCATAATATAAAAATATGATTCTAAGTGGTGGCTTGTGGAAAGCCTAAATATAAAGTTATAACATGTTTGAAGAATGTTAGTACTATGTGCACCAATTTTGGTACAAGATTGTAATTTGCCCAATATATGGGGTTGGAATGCAAATTACCACCTCTAGAGTATCCCTACTCTCTCTATGTATCTTTTAGAGGAAAGAGAAATAATGAGACACTATGTTTGAATCATCCTTGAATGATGATGCTCTTGGTAATGAATAGGCCAAGAAAGAATTAAAGGTGAAGTCTTATAAGTGTTGTATCGAGTTGTGGACTTGATATAGGAGTCCTATCGGCTAACGAACCATAGTAGGAGCCTCCTATCAGATTGTTGAGCCTTTTCAAAGGCCATGTAGGGCAAGGTACATCAAGGGGAGTGTCCCATGATGGATTGCAAGCTCCTTTGCAAAAGTGTATCGGGTTGCCTTGTTGATGAGATAAAGATGAGGAAACTTATCCAAGAAGATAAAGGAGGACCAAAATATATTCCCTTTCTTATCCTCAAAACTCTTGCATGGCAAGATATAGATGTGTGCATGCATGTCCATGTGTCAACCATGCATGGCTACGTGTCATCTAGTAGCTTGAGGTGAAGACACCTCATATACACTTTATTTCATAAAACCAAGTATATATACTCCACCTTTCACCAACTTATGAAATTTTATGATCCTCATAACCATCTCCCTTTGAGATATCGTGCAAAGACCCTTAGGTATCATGAAATGTAGCTCAAGGAGCAAGGAGAGATAGAGCACCAAGCTTTAGGTAAGGCTTTGGTCATCTTCAACCTTGGTTGAAATAGGATATCGGGTTATGAATACTCCTTTCTTTCCTTCTTCACCAAGTGCTTAATTATGGTGATTTCTTATATATGGAGGAGTTGTGAATAAGCCCTGGACCTTGTAGAAGTTCATATTCAACCTTAGGACGTGAAACTTTGGAGCTTGGAGCTTTGAAGTTGTTCATAAGGTGGTTTATATAACTTGAACCCAATCATGTTATTATTTACCACTTAACTTAATGATCACTTTCAATTTCGAATTTTATTGAATACTTGATGAACCCATGAGTTCTAAGAATTGCCTAGACATCTTATTCATAAACTAGAATAGTTAGGATGATGGTCTAGAGCTTGAATAAGGTGGTATTCCTTTTTCAAAGGTGATATCAGGTTCAAGCACACAAACAAGTAGCTCATACCCGATATGGTTGTAAACATACAACCCTAGCACGATATGTTTAAGAGTTTAGATCTCCTTGCACGATATGGAGATGAAGTTCATATTCTAGAACATGATATGGTGTTAACCATAAACCTATTGCATGATAGGAAGTCAAGTATAGACTCCATGCACGATATAGGGTCTAATGTATACTTGTAAGTCAATATGAAACCCTAGTTCGGGTAACCCAATATGAGTGAGAATAACAAGTACTCCTTGCACGATATGATCATGTAATATACCCCTGGTACACGATAACTTGAAGCACACATCTGGTGCATGATATGAATAATTGAGTAAACAATTATGCACGATATAAAGTATGGATTCAAGAACAAAGTGTAACCTGATATGGTTGAAATACCTCAACCTGATATGAAACCCAAGATGGGGGTTAACCCGATATGGGGATAGATGTTAGCTCATAAACGATATGAGACATGCCCTTTGCATGATATGGTATATACCCACGTACCCTTATACATGATACAAGTCTAAGACTACATCTTTTGCATGATAGAGAGATAGTGAACACTCTAAACAATATAGAGTTGGATAACCCTAGGTGATGGATAAGCCGATATAAGTGGTGAGTGATACCACATGGACAATATGAATGATATCTATTGTTTGATAGGAATAGCACTTACTCCTTTATTTTGAATGATATGAGGTTCAATTCATACTTCATGCATGATATGGCATAATTTACCCAATCTGGTAGAAAACCCTAGATGATGGATTGAAACCTGATATACCCTACCCTTTGTGAAATGGATTGTGGTATGAGAATTCAACAAGACATCTAGCTTGTCAAATAACTAAATGATAAGGTTGATCCTTGAAGGAATAAAGGGGTTATGATTCTAAGGGTCTACCTAACATGGTAACCCGATATGTTGCCCAACATGGATACCCAATATGATAATCCTGAAGGGAAACTGATATGGCATCTTGTATATATACCTCTCAAATGATACATGATGAGGCATATGCTCTATGCCCAATATTGTGAATAGGATATGCACGATATGATATCAAGCACATATATTATACCCGATATGGGGTCCAACACCTAGCGTATACTCGATATGAAGTTATCTTGAAATGATAAGAACTAAGTGATAGTCAATTTGATATGGGCATATGATATGATGATTAGGGGATACACCCTGAAACATGACATGGTGATGTGACTATCTCACATGATCGATTTGGATACACAACATGAAGTAAAGGATGTAGCTTAAAGCATGATATGATAATATACACACATTTTAATACCTAATAGGGTAGAGACACTTCAATCATATGTGATCGATTGAGTGACATATACTGCAAAATAAAAGATGATGTGAATTGTTAATGATGATCTATATTCCTAAAAGAGGAGGATTGAACCAAGAGCATGATGTAATCAATATCCTAGTAAGGATGAGAAAGAAACTCATACTTTGGGTTGATAATCATTTAATGATAAATAATGAGAATAGATAAGTATGATTGCATACTTATGATATCAATATATGCTCCTAGATGTGTGGAGCAATGAATTAGGGTTTGGATTGATAATATGAACTTGAGACCCTATTCATCTATAAAGGGAATTCCTAACCCTAATAATGGGAAGGTTGTATTTCTCTCATTGAATAAGCTTTGTGAAACATGTTAAATACTTATGTAATAAGTATAAGGTTTATGTGGTCTAATGACCTGTGTGAATATTGTTGCCTAGTAAGAGGTGACAAGATGCTCAATAACCTATGTGAATATTGTTGCCTAGTCAAGAGGTGACAAGATGCTCAATGACCTGTGTGAATATTGTTTCCTAGTCAAGAGGTGACAAGATGTTTAATCAAACTATGTGAGCTATGTGAAATACTTGTACAACAAGTGAAATGAATACCTTGGTCTGAGGACCTGGAGGTAATAGTTACCTATTACAGAGGTAACAATGCTATGTTGTGATCTAGGGGTTTGAATACCCAAATCCAGTAATCATGATGATAATGATATGAAGGGATGAGGATTGCCAGTAATGTGATAAGGGATTGAGATCCCAAGTACCAAGTATCTAAAGGTGTTAAAGACTCGAAAAGTACATGATAGATGTATTACACCTTTCGTTGTATCATTTGTTGTGATTAATAATGATAACTTGTTTGATGCTAAAAGAATGTTGTAATGCATGTAATATATCATTAGAAACCATAAAATGTTGTCCTGACCATAGATCCATCAGCGTCAAAATTTGTTGAATGGTGAAATGGGTTTTCCACAGCATAACCCAGAATGCATATTTTTTAATATGTTAGGGCATAAGTTCGGATGGCCAGACGTGAGCTGATCCCCTTAGGAACTCGAAATAAATGGGGATTTGGCTATATGCCATATCCTGGCTCGAGTGCGACTTTGGTCATAGACTCTATTTTGAGCACAGTGAACTGGCTCGTGGCTCAGAGTATGGTGCTTGTGTGACCATGACTCAATAATTTCATAACTGGGGACGGTTGTTAGTAAATGTTCCCCTAAGAGAGCGTACTTAACGTTGTAGCTCTGAGCGAAGATGCCTAGTACCCGGGCATGCTCCATTTGCAGCTGACACGAGATGTCCTGCCAGCAGATGACACGTGATGTCCTACTGAATCCTGTGTGGTCTCCTACTAACCGAGATAGCTGAGTTCATGGCAACCGACTCTCCCATTGACCTTGTATGGTACCTATTTGTGAGAAGTTTGTGGTCGATTGAAGATGAATGGGGTATACTTCATCTCCTCAGGGCATAAAGGTGATTGTAAAATATGTTCAGCTGTGTAGCATATTTTCTTAAGGATCGAATGCGGAAAACATTGTTTGATGCGAAATTTAGTTATACACCTTAGTTTGATAGATGTTATTTATGTTTCTTTACATTCCTTGTAAAGTAGATAGATGGTTTATTACTCTACCATGGGTAGTCATTTTCCTTAAACAAAGAGATTACCTTGTTCTATTCATACAATGATTAATCTTGCCTATTAATATAAAAGAACCCCTGCTCAGTTTTATGATATTTATTTATCTGCAATAATAATATGGTCAGCAGAGAGTTATATCTCCCGCTGAGACAATTATTTCACCCCATGGGATCCACAATTTTTAGGTGGAAGAGAACGAAGTAGTGGAGACCTCTCTACAAAGGAGGAACAATAGCTGGGACAAAAGTAACGGCTCAAGTTGAGTGTACTGTCTGTCGTGTCTTATAGATAGAAGTCCTATGTGTCGTCTCTGTACTATCAGGTCCTTGGAGTCTGTTCATAATGGTTTCATGAACGATCTGAGATTGTGGCTCATATGCCTCGAGGTTTTATGTTGCTCCAGTATGTGTTTTGATAGAGCAACTGTTATATGTTTTCCTCGAGATGAGATGAAACAATGTTGTACAATGAAAATCATGATATGTATAAGTTTTTGAACTTTCAGTAAGTGTTATCTGGAAAAAGGATCTTCTTGCAAAATGGTTTTAAATTTGAGTGATTTTTGTTAATCCGATGTTTATGGTAATTCCTCCTAATTAGTAATGATTTGGTTATCGGTTTGATGACGGTCGTTACAATATTAGTATGGTTATGGGACCTAACCAACCAATAACCACTGTAGACTCTAGCAAGAACTTTTTCCATCATCTATTGGTTTTGAAGATGTGTGTGTTGATGCAAAAAACCCCATCTACACTTCCATCCATTGGAAGCCAATTCAATTGGCAGTAAGCTTTCTCCAATCCTCCTATTTCTCTCCCAAATTCCTATGCTTGGTGGGTTTTAATCTAGCTAGAATCCCAACTCTGATATCATCATCCTTGTTTTGCGGAAACCTCCTTGGATTGTTGAAGAATTTATCCTTTCTACTAGGAATTGGTTCACCTATTATTGTTGTACACTTGTGATATCATCTTGTGTAATTCCTTAATTCTTCCGTGTTTCTTCAAGTTCATTCGACATACCCCACCTTCTTCACCTTCCTACCAGTCATGGAGGAAAAACATGTGATAGTTCTTGGCATCTCAAGGCCATTTTTTCAGGCTCTTTGAGATCGGCTAGATCCCATAAATATGTTGGTAGGTGTTCTTGGTTGTTTGGTTAAAAGACTTGTTAGTTTGATTTTCTTATCCAACCTAATTGAATGTTGATAGTCCTTGGTTCTTTACATGGTGTTTTGACTTAAACATTGATATTAGTCATTTTGCTTTTATGCCATCGATTTCATTTTGTCTGGTTGTGTGCCCTGAACTATTCATTGTACTTATGCGACACATGTTGATATTTTATTAAATGGCAAGTGTATTTTTGAATACCTTAAATTATTTGTCTTTGATGTGAAATTTGGTGTTCTACTTGCCTCTTTGTTGGAAGCTTTGGTAATGTTTCATGCTGTCATTTTTCCCTATTATTGCTCAATATCTATTTACATACACATCCCTGCTTATATGCATACAATCTCCACTTTGTCTTTTTTGTGGGAATGCTTCTAACCCCTTTGATGACACTGAATTTGCTTAGAGGAGTGGACTTTTCAGAGATAGAGTTGAGGCATATCAAACTTCTATCTAGTTAGATGTTTTAGTTTATGCCTTCATGTAAAACCCCAAGTAAGAAATTATTGTGTATCTTGTAAAATTTAATATACTCAATATTTTTTTTCTCTGTTGTTATACTTAGTCTTTATGATATCCATTTATGAAAGATTAAATTAAAATTATTCATCCATAGAGAAAAATTGGTGGATATTTTTATATGGATGATGAGTCTTATTAAATTTAGTAAGGAGTGGATCCCCTCTACGCGTCGCTCCTTACAAAATACTACTAGAGCAAGGATAGTAGAATCCCGACTATTTTAATTTTATCTCCCTTTGGTTTCCTGTGTTTTCATCTAAAGTTACTTAGATGGACTTTTCCCTTTGTGAAAACCCTCTAAGTGAAATGTTTTATCTTTGAATTTACCTAAGTGGTAATGAGATGATGGAAGGAAGAAGTAGAATCACATGACGTACACATAAAAATTAGGTTGAGTAAACCCTAATGTGATGAGCCTCATAAGTTCATACCCTATAAAGTTGGTTAGTTGTGTTATATCTCTTTGTGTTATATGGTTTGACTTTAGGATGAGATTAGTTTCCAATAATGAGAAAGAAGTTGATAAAGAGATCTTAATATGGAAATGTTTTACTTGGTTATCTCATTGAACTTGGGACCTATCTTTTGTTTTGTAGCACAAATTTTTCCATCCAATTATTCTTCATTTTAAAAATGGGGTTTTCTAAATTTTGTTGAGGTTCACTTGAACTAAGTAACAATGGAAATATTTGTGAAGCCTTGGTAAGAAACCCTGGAACTAGATAAAATGGAAATATCAAACCCTAATTTTGAGTATGGTGTGATGACTAGGAAGATGTTGTCTTATACTAAAGGTTTAATGAACCGACCCTATTATTCTCCATTAGGTGGTGGAATCTTGTACTATAAGACTTATTGGATGCCTTTGCCAATATTTAGATTGTCAGGTTAAACACTAATTTTAGTCCCATGTAGCTATGATCATCTAGTTGTTGGCATGAGCTATATGTCATAAAAAGATCTCTATGTTTAATATATAATCCTTATACCTTTAAGTGTTGTTTTGATTGACATATCAGGTGAACCCATTTAAGGGGTGGATATTAGTTGGTTAGTACCGTAAGTATGGTTTCAAAGGGTGGAGTGTTGTAATACACTAAAACCTAACCTCCAAGCTCCAAAAAACTTAATCTTGAATGTTCAGTGGTGCCTTTGCGTGTAATTCATGATCAACCATGTAACTATTGTACAATTTGTACTTTTATAGAATTAAATAGGATTTACAAGTAAGTGCTTGTAACTAGAATTGTATAAAGGATTAAGTTATTTGGAAGCAAGTTCGAACATATCTATTTCAATGATATGATGGGAAACATCTTGGTAGTAACAAAAATGATATATGCAATAATGAAGATTAGTTTGTTTTCTTATAAAAGATAATACCCTTAAATGTCTTTAAAAAGGAAATGTGAACTTAATAATGTACCATTATATAACTTATATTTATGTTAATGAACTTAATGAGTCATTGAGTAAAATAACCTACTATATGCATAATAATATAAGATAACCTCATTGATGACAATGTAAAGTTAACAAGACTCTAATAAATTGATGTTGATGATAATAATATAACATTATGATAACTATAAACATAATAAGAAAGAACCCTAATTGTATCACAACACATAAAAGGAAACTTAAAAACTAAAATATAACTCTAATATTACATTTGTTGGGTCCCAATAAGTTTGAGTGCGATGTTTGAGAATAATTATAGAATCCTAGCTACCCAACTATATATAGGACACAATAGTACCAATATATGTGGTTTCCTAGTGTGTATTTCCTACTTTGTCACAATTGATTTAATTATCACACACATTTAATCTTTTCTGACTTCCCTTATAATTATGTCTTCACATAAGCTTTTGACCTTGAGAGCATCATACATTGTTAGTGGACCATATGGTCAAGATCGTACGACATGGACATTGTCTCCTCCTCAAGTAGTAGAGTCCTACCAACACATACGATAACCTTCCAAGCATGGGTTTTTTGTATCTCTTTATTCCCCTTTGATCCACCTAATTGCATAATTTTTCTCTCCTACATATTCTTTATGTGATTATGCATCCATACCTAACTCAAACCCTAGTTTCTTTAAACTAGGAAATGCCAATTTTGGGTTTCAACCTTTCTCTCTAGTAACCTACATATCCTTCAATGGTCACTTCTATCTATACCTACCCACCCAGAATCCACTGCCAACTCTCACAAGTCCTTTATCCATTATCAGTTGTGTAACAAACCGAAAATTGAACATTTTCTCTTTTTACCCTCTTTCTAAGCTTTTACTTTCATTTCTATCCTTTTTGGCTTTGAAGCTTAATTTGTGGAAATAATAGTGGTTTGGGGAACATTTTTTCATTATTTATGCCAACAAATGGGTTTATAAACAAATACCTCAGTGAATGTTTTAATCATGGTCTAATATGCAATTTGACCACTTAAGTGGCATAATGCTAAAATGAATTTGTTCTAGATCATTCATTAGCCTTATGGAGCAAGGAAGAGAAAAAGGAATGAATAATAATGCTTTAAACATGTTAATGTGTTATTGAAATATTTAATATGATAATCATTGCATAAAAATAAAGTTTAAATAAATCAACACATGATACATTGCATAGTATCTCATATCTCAAACTCATAACATAAAGCTCACACTCTAATCTAAAACACATGTCTCATAAGCATAAAGGAAAATCTAATCTATTGATAGTTGACACCCCACTAGGTCTAGTCTCAGAAGTCCTTGAGCTCCTTCTTTAGCTAGACCTTGAATAGTTCTATCCTTGATGTTGCTCCTTTCCTGCGGGCATCACGCCCCCAGTCATGTATAAAACAGTTTGTAAGTGAAATTGCACATATTATAAAATTGAAAAACATATACTTTTAAAATAAAGCATTTAACATCATTAAAGTAAACTTTGCATTCTATCATTTTCTTTTATATGACTTATATAAGTCAAGTGTTGCACCTAAGTGCCTCTTCTCTTTATAGTGAAGTGCCTCTTGAACCAAGTCGGATACGTCAAAATGCCCATTATTGTGTCAAGTACATCCATAGGAAGGATAAATGGAAAAGGCTAAATATTGTGTTTTGGTCGAATTGGAGGTACAAATACCTTTTAGGAGTCGTGTGGATGTGAGTGCAGGCGTTGACAGTCATTGTCGAGGCCTCAAACCTTAATAATCCTTCTCCTATAGATGCTAGGTGAAGACCGACCTCGATGGGTAGGACACATCACACTGTGGGTGAATCGCTAACTAAAAGGAAAATCTGGAGGTACGAGCTTCATTTTAGAATCAGTATATGTAGGTGTGATATCCCTGGGTGATCACGAATCCCAACCGTGATGGGGAAACATAGGATGCACATAGTCTGTTGTTGACTGGGAGCTCCAGGGAACAAAACCCTATCTAGGTTGGGATGGATTTGATCAGTAAGATATCAGGATGGTGACTAATGAATTAGCTTCTCAAGATATCAAACGAAGAGGGAAATTTGGGGGAAAGAGGACTGCTGGCACTGTGGAGTCCTTGAGGGACATGATACTGGTGAAGGAGACGGAGTCTCAGTTAAAGGAAGGATCCACACCCTAGAGTATGACTTGGACCGAGTTTTAGGAAGCATGACATTTATCTCATTAATTAAAGGTTTGTGACCAAAGTCCAGCTAGGTTAGGATTGGATTATTTAGGAATATATATGTATTAAAATGATTTTCTTATCAATTTGAATTGGTGCATCAAATGGAGTTCAATCATAATAAAAATTGGATTGTTAACTAATTTGGATACAAGAATTATGAAAATAAAGTAAGCTTTTAGTTTTGAGACTCCCTACTATTTATTATCACCTTTTTTATTAAACTTTTATTTGATTTTGCAAGACTTTTGAAAAATAGTTAAAGGCTGATATTTTGTGTAAAGCCAGGTTCTATAAGATCAAGTTACCAAAAAAACTATTGGGTTAAATAATTATTATTAAAATGAACAATTTCACTTTATTCCCCTGTATACTACTAATGTGCTACATTAGGGTTATATATGATGAAATTAAGTTTCAACTAAGTTGATAATGAAAAATTATCCTTGAAAATGATTTAGATAGATTTTATATGCAACATCAAGATTTTAAATTTAGAATTTGGATTATGTATATGAAAAATAGGGTGTTATAATACTAGTCTATTGTTCCATGGCTTCCAAGCAGTGAAGGGGAACCACAACGGCTAATCTTGGTGTTCTTTGTTTTTCTGTATGTTGTCAAAAATCCACTGCTTGATGATAGCATGATTTCATATGAGAATGTGTGTTTCTTTGGATGCTTGTCAGTGTATCTATTATCTTAGCATAGTCTATCAGGGCTTGAAGTTTTTATTCTTCCTCCTATTGGCATCTCAGACATGTCAGATCTGTTGTTAATCTTAAATGCTCTTTGTTCATGTTTGTCATTAGTCCATTATGCATGGAAAGCTACATGAAATTCATCACTCTTTATGGTACACCCATATTCCATAATTGTGTACATCTACCTTATGTTCATGATGACACCGGCTTCTGCATCTTCACAAACACCATCCTAGATGAGAAAATAAATCCACTTGTGTTATTATTGCATGGTACTTCATCTTGTACCACAGATGGGTTTGGAGGGTCATTCCTAGAATAGGTTCATGTGTATTATTCTAAAACCAGTCCTGAATAAACCCCTTATCCCACTACCTTGTCAGGTTCACCACATAATTCATTGTCATGTCGAGTAGTGGAGGCAGAATTGACATTGAGGTCACTAATTGTGGTTTCCGAGAAGCACTTTAACCTAATTCTCCAACCATATATTAGTATGACCCCATGACCTAACCAACCAGAAACCACTACAAACTCTCTCAAGACATTTCTCCAACATCTATTGGGTCTGAAGATGTGTGTGTTGATACAACAAAACTCATCTACACTGCCAGCCATTGGAAGCCAATTCAATTGGCAGTAAGCTTTCTCCAATCCTCCTATTTCTCTCCCAAATTCCTATGCTTGGTGGGTTTTAATCTAGATAGAATCCCAACTCTAATGTTGTCATCCTTGTTTTGCATAAACCTCCATGGCTTTTTGAAGAATTTATCCTTTCTACAAGGAATTTGTTCACCTATTATTGTTGTACCCTTGTCATATCATCTTGTGCAATTCCTTAATTCTTCTATGTTTCTTCAAGTTCATTCGACATGCCCCACCTTCTTCTCCTTCCTACTAGTCATGGAGGAAAAACATGTGATAGTTCTTGGCATCTCAAGCCCATTTTTTCATGCTCTTTGAGATCAAATAGATTCCATAGAAATGTTTGTAGGTGTTCTTGGTTTTTTGGTTGAAAGACCCGTCAGTTTGATTTTCATCTACAAGCTAATTGAACGTTGATAGTCATTGGTTCTTTACATGTTGTTAATTTGACTTAAACATTGATATGAGTCATTTTTCTTTTATGCCATCGATTTCATTTTGCTTGGTTGTGTGCCCTAAACTATTTTTTGTGCTTATGAGACACATGTTGATATTTTGATAAATGGCAAGTGTATTTTTTGAATACCTTAAAGTATTTGTCTTTGATGTGAAATTGGGTGTTATACTTCCCTCTTTGTTAGAAGTTTTAGTAATGTTTCATGTTGTCATTTTTCCTTATTATTGCTCAATATCTATTTACATACACATCCCCACTTATATGCTGACAATCTCCACTTTATCTTTTTTGTGGGTATGCTTCCAACCCCTTTGATGACACTAAATTTGTTTAGAGAAGTGGACTTTTTCAGAGATAGAGTTGAGGTAGATCAAAATTCTATCTACTTAGATGTTTAGTTTATGCCTTCATGTAAAACCCCAAGTGGGATATTAAATGTGTCTTGTAAAATTTTATATATTCAATATTTTCTTTTCATTTTTATACTTTGGCCTTTATGATATCCATTTATGAAAGATTAAATAAAACTTATTCAACCATGGATAAAATTTTTGGATGTTTTTTATGTGGATGATGAGTTTTATTTAATTTAGTAAGTTGTGGATCCCCTTTGGGTGTTTCTCCTTACAAAATGCTATTACATCAAGGGTAGTAGACTTTTGACTATTTTAATTTTATCTCCCTTTGGATTCCTATGTTTTCATCTAAAGTTCCTTAGATGGAATTTTCCCTTTGTGAAAACCCTCTAAGTGAGATGTTTTATCTTTGAATATACCTAAGTTGGTAATGAGATATGGAAGGAAGAAGTAGAATCATATGACTTACACATAAAAATTAGGTTGAGTAAACCCTAATGTCATGAGCCTCATAAGTTCATACCCTATAATGTTGGTTATTTGTGTTATATCGCTTTGGGTGTTATATGGTTTGACTTTAGGATGAGATTAGTTTCTGATAATGAGTAAGAAGTTGATAAAGAGATCTTAATATGGAAATTTTTTACTTGGTTATTTCATTGAACTTGGGACCTATCTTTAGTTGTATCACAAAGTTGTCCATCAAATTATTATTCTTTATAAATAGGGGTTTTCTAAATTTTATTGAGGTTTACTTGAACTAACTAACAATTAAGATATGTGAGAAGTGTTGGTATAGAAATGCTGGAACTAGATCAAATAGAAATATCAAACCCTTATTTTGAGTAGGGTGTGATGACAAGGAATATGCTGCTTATACTAAAGGTTTGATGAAACTACCCTCTTATTCTCCTTTAGGTGGTGGGGTATTGTACTTTAAGGCTTATAGGATGCCTATGTCAACATTAGGGTTGTCAGTTTAGAACCCCAAGGAACTAAGTTTAGTCCCATGTAGCTATCATCATCAAGTTGTTGGCATGAACTATATATCATAAAAAGATCTCTATGTTTAATATATAATCCTTATACCTTTAAGTGTTGTTTCAATTGATGTATCAAGTGAACCCATTTAAGGGATAGAGATTAGTTGGTTAGTAGTGTAAGGATGGTTTCAAAGGGTAAAGTGTTGTAATACACTAAAACTTGACCTCCTTTCTCCAAAAAACCTAATCTTAAGTGTTCGGTGGTGCCTTTGAGTGTAATTCATGATTAAACATGTAACTATTGTATAATTTGTACCCTTATAGAATCAAATAGGGTTTATAAGTAGGTGCTTGAAATGAAATTTGGATTAATGATTAAGTTATTTAGAAGCATGTTTTAACATATCCATATCAATGATACTGGTGGGAAACATCTTGGTGGGAAAAAACTATATATAGCGTAATGAACAAAAATTATATATAGAGTAATGATTAAGTACAATGCTTGTCCAACATACACATGTTGTCATGTTGTCAAGTACACTGCTTGTTTTGTCTTAGATGTGCAGGATACACATGTTATCAACACAGCCTCAGCTCTTGTAATAATGAATGCAAAAGTAAGTCGTGCTATTAAGTATATTGTGTCCTCATCTTCTTCTCGTGTTTTCCCCTCTTATTTCTGGAATTGGCATATGGAGTGACTTTTGAATAATCTATCATTCACATACATGTTCAACATCGAGGAATCCATATTCAATCTGAAACTAACTTTATTTGATGGTCCCCAATCCCCAATCACTGAATTGAGTTGGAACATATATGTACTAGGCTTAGCAAAACCTCATTTGCAAATATTGATTTTGTTGCATATGGATTTTGATTATCCACTCCTTGTCCTGATTTCTAGTATGGAATACTTGTAACATCCAAATTTTTTAAAATATGTAATTCATTGAGAGGAAGAATAATCTCATTGGAGATGTCAAAAATATGATATTAATTTTATAAAAATAAAGTTTAAATAAATCAAAGCATGATACATTATATAGTTTATCATATGTCAAACTCATAACATAAAAATCAGAGTCTAAATTAAAAACATGTCTCATAAGCATAAAGGAAAATCTAATCTATTGATAGTTGACACCCACCAGGTCTAGTCTCATAAGTCCTTGAGCTCCTTCTTTAGTTGGTCATCAGATAGTTCAATCCTTGACGTTGCTCCTTTCCTATAGGCATCACGCCCCCAGTCATGCATAAAATTGTTTGTAAGTAAAATTGCACATACTATAAAACTGTAATATATATATACTTTGAAAAGAAAACGTTTAACATCATTAAAGTAAACTTTGCATTGTATCATTTTCTTTTATATGACTTATAAAAGAATACTCAAGTTTTGCACCTAAGTGCCTCTTCTCTTTGTAGTGAAATGCCTCTTGAAATGCACTATACTACTTTTTATGCTAGAAAAGTCCATGACTTGCACCAAAGTGTAGTGTATGCTAGTAAATCTCATGATTTGTACCAATGTTTAATGTATGCTAGGAATGCCCATGACTAGAATCTTATATAAGGTTCATTAATTATCTTTACTTTTACTCTTGAATACTTGTTACTCTTTCTATTAAATATGAATATGATGTGATATGATAATTCTTGAAGATAAACAGTAAAAAGGATTTCATTTATCCATTTAGTTTTAAATTTGATCAATAAAATCATAGCATGAATAATACAATCACTTAATAACATGTGCATTGTACTCAATAGCATATTAATATTCAACAACTATGTTCTGAGTGCATGGACCACTTACAAAGATTGGAGAAACTCATAATTAGTGTCGTGATATTCATGGAACTGCAATTACCTTGTTGAATTAATCAACATCCATTAATAATCATTATCCAACCTAATTTTAGGGTTTCATGACTCTTGAGAATCTCAGGGAAATCCAGATAAAAAGAGGGATTTGAAACCATAATATTATTGTTCCATGTTCAAAAATCTTTCCAATGAATATTTTTTTAAAAAAAATCTATTATATGGTTAATTAGTTATAAATTTCACAAGGATGAGCCAATCATAAATTAAGGAAAATACACACGCTTAAAATTTTTCCATCAAGGTGATGGGCCCTGCTAAGGTTGTCAAATACTTGTCGACCAGCTGGACCTGAGCCCAGTTGTTCCCTATGTGCATCAAAGACAAGGAAGAGTGAGAAAAACCACAAATGACCCATAGCACAACGTGACAAGGGGAAAATTATTGAAGGGAAAAATTAGAAGAACACGATTAGGTTTGTTCTTCCTTCGATTAGTGAAGAACACCGAGAACATCAGTGAGAAATATGAGATCCAACACTCTATTCTAGTGGTTTCCCTTGTAAATTAAGGTGTTGGATACCTACACCATCGCCAGCTGAATCTGGCAAGTCCAAATTTAGGCAGAGGCATGCCAGACGACCATCATCCTGCCCATGTTATGGAAGAAGCAAGACGAGATCAGAGAGAGGGAAATGATAACAAACCAATTGCTTATGAGTGGCTGGTTTGTGCTTTTTGAATGTCGGCCAAGTTCGTGATGAGTAGAAATGGCTAGGAACCAAGTCAGAAATGTCAAAATACCCATCGTTGTGTCAAGTACAGCCACAGGCAGGAAAAAGGGGAAAGGGATAAATACCTTGTTTTGGTCGAATTGGAGGTACAAAGATCTTTCAGGTGTCATGTGGATGTGAGTGCAGGTGTCAACAGTCATTGTTGAGGCCACAAACCCTGAGAAGCCTTCTCCGATAGATGTTAGGAAAAGGCCAACCTTGATGGGTAGGACACAAAACATTGTGGGCAAATTGCTGACTTCAAGGAAATTCTGGAGGTACGAGCTTCATTTTCGAAGCAGTATATGTAGGTGTGATATCCCTGGGTGATTGGGAATCCCAACCGTGATGGGAAAATAGGGGATGCACAAAGTCTTTTGCTGATGGGGAGCTCTAGGGAACAAAACCCAATCTAGGTTGGGATGGATATGATCAATAAGATATTAGGATGGTGACTAACAAACTGGTTTCTCAAGATATCAAACGAAGAGGGAAATTGGGAGGAAAGAGGATTGTTGGCACTATAGAGTCCTCGAGGTACAGGAAACTGGCGAAGGAGCCGGAGTCTTAGTCAGCGAAAAGATCTGTGACCCAGAGTATGACCTAGATCAAGTTTAAGGAAGCATGACACTTATGTCGTTAATTAAAGTTCTGTGACCAAAGTCCAGCTAGGTTACGATTGGATTATTTAGGAATATATAAGTATTGAAATTATTTTCTTATCAATTCAAATTGGAACATCAAATGGAGTTCAATCCTAACCAAAATTGGATTGTTAACTTATTTGGGTACAAGAATTCTGAAAATAAAGTTAGTTTTTAGTTTTGAGACTCCCTACTATTTATTATCACCTTTCTCAGTTAAACCTTTATTTAACGGATGATATTTTATGTAAAGCCTGGTTTTACAAGATCAAGTTACCAATGAAAATTGTGGGGTTAAATAATTATTGTTAAAAGGAACCATTTCACTTAATCCCCCTATATACTACTAATGTGCTAAATTAGTATTATATATGATGAAATTAAGTTTCAATTGAGTTGATAATGAAAAATTATCCTTGAAAATGATTTAGACATTATAATTGGGTCTCTAAGTTTAAATGGATTTTATATGCATCATCAAGATTTTAAATTTGAAATTAGGATTATTTATATAAAAATAGGGTGTTATAATACTAGTTTGTTGTTCCATGACTTCCAAGTAGTGAAAGGGAACTACAACGGCTAATCTGGGTGTTCTTGTTTTTCTGTATGTTGTCAAAAATCCACTACTTGATGGTGGTATGATTTCATATGAGAATGTGTGTTGCTTTGGATGCTTGTCAGTGTATCTATTATCTTGGAACAGTCTCTCAGAGCATGAAGTTTTTATTCTTCCTCCTACTGGAATCCCAGACATGTCGGATTTGTTGCTAATCTTAAACACTCTCTATTCATGTTTGTCATTAGTCCATTATGCATGGCAAGCTACATGAAAGTCTCCACTCTTTGTGGTACACCCATATTCCATAAATGTGCACATCTACCTTAGGTTTATGATGTCACCAGCTTCTACATCTTCTCAAACACCATCCTGGACAAGGAAATTAATTCCACTTGTGTTAGTATTGCATGGTACTTCATCATGTACTGTAGATGGGTTTGGAGGGTCATTCTTGGAATAGGTTCATGTGTATTGTTGTCAAACCCGTCCTGAATAAACCGAACATCCCACTTCCTTGTCAAGTTCACCATAGAATTGCCTATCATGTCAAATAGTTGAGCGCAATGGACATTGACGTCACTAATTGTGGTTTCTGAGAAACCCTTTAACCCAATTCTCCAACCATATATTAGTATGATCATGTGACCTAACCAACCACAAACCACTATGGACTCTTGCAAGACCTTTCTCCATCGTCTATTAGGTCTGAAGATGTGTGTGTTTATGCAACAAACCCCATCTACACTTCCAGCCATTGGAAGTCAATTCAATTGGCAGTAAGCTTTCTCCAATCCTCCTATTTCTCTCCTAAATTCCTATGCTTGGTGGGTTTTAATCTAGCTAGAATCCCAACTCTGATATCTTCATCCTTGTTTTGTGGAAACCTCCTTGGCTTTTTGAAGAATTTATCCTTTCTACTAGGAATTGGTTCACCTATTATTGTTGTACCCTTGTGATATCATCTTGTGCAATTCCTTAATTCTTCTGTGTTTCTTCAAGTTCATTCGACATGCCCCACCTTCTTCTCCTTCCTACCAGTCCTGGAGGAAAAACATGTGATAGTTCTTGGCATCTCAAGGCTATTTTTTCAGGCTCTTTGATATTGGCTAGACCCCATAGAAATGTTTGTAAGTGTTCTTGGTTGTTCGGTTCAGTTTGATTTTCTTCTCCAGCCTAATTGAATGTTGATAGTTGTTGGTTCTTTACATGGTGTTTTGACTTAAACATTGATATGAGTCATTTTGCATTTATGCCATTGATTTCATTTTTTCTAGTTGTGTGCCCTGAACTATTCATTGTGCTTATGTGACACATGTTGATATTTTGATAAATGGAAAGTGCATTTTGAATACCTTAAATTATCTGTCTTTGATGTGAATTTGGGTGTTCAACTTCCCTCTTTGTTGGAAGCTTTGGTAATGTTTTATGCTGTCATTTTTCCCTTTTATTGCTCAATATCTATTTACATATCCATCCCCGCTTATATGCTTACAATCTCCACTTTGTCTTTTTTGTGGGTATGCTTCCAATCCCTTTGATGACAGTGAATTTTCTTAGAGGAGTGGACTTTTCAGAGATAGAGTTGAGGCAGATCAAACTTTGATCTAGTTAGATGCTTTAGTTTATGCCTTCATGTAAAACCCCAAGTGAGAGATTATCGTATATTTTGTAAAATTTAATATACTCAATATTTTTTATGTTGTTATACTTTAGTCTTTATGATATCCATTTATGAAGATTAAATAAAAGTTATTCATCCATGGAGAAAAATTGGTGGATGTTTTTTATATGGATGATGAGTCTTATTTAATTTAGTAAGCAGTGGATCCCCTCTACATGTTGCTCCTTACAAAATTCTACTAGAGCAAGGGTAGTAGAATCCCAAATATTTTTATTTTATCTCCCTTTGGTTTCTTGTGTTTTCATCTAAAGTTTCTTACATGGACTTTTCCCTTTGTGAAAACCCTCTAAGTGAGATGTTTTATCTTTAAATTTACCTAAGTTGGTAATGAGATGATGGAAGGAAGAAGTATAATCACATGACGTACACATAAAAATCAGGTTGAGTAAACCATAATGTGATGAGCCTCATAAGTTCATACCCTATAAAGTTGGTTAGTTGTGTTATATATCTTTGGGTGTTATATGGTTTGACTTTAGGATGAGATTAGTTTTTTATAATGAGAAAGAATTTTATAAAGAGATCTTAAGACGGAAATTTTTTACTTGGTTCTCTCATTGAACTTGGGACCTATCATTAATTTTGTATCACAAAGTTTTCCATCCAATTATTCTTCATTATAAAAAAAAGTGTTTTCTAAATTTTATTGAGGTTTGCTTGAACCAAGTAACAATGAAAATATGTGTAAATTCTTGGTAAGAAACCCTAGAACTAGATAAAATGGAAATTTCAAACCCTAATTTTGAGTATGGTGTGATGACTAGGAAGATGTTATCTTATACTAAAGGTTTAATGAACCTACCCTATTATTCTCCTTTAGGTGGTGGAGTTTTGTACTATAAGACTTATTGGATGCCTATGTCAACATAAGGGTTGTCAGGTTAAACATGAATTTCTGTCCCATGTAGCTATGATCATCTAGTTGTTGGCATGGGCTATATATCATAGGCATGGGCTATATATCATAAAAAGATCTCTATGTTTAATATATAATCCTTATACCTCTAAGTGTTCTTTTGATTGACGTATCAGGTGAACCCATTTAAGGGGTGGAGATCAGTTGGTTAGTAGCGTAAGGATTGTTTCAAAGGGTGGAGTGTTGTAATACACCAAAACTTGACCTCCAAGCTCCAAAAAACCTAATCTTAAGTGTTAGGTGGTGCCTTTGAGTGTTATTCATGATTAAACATGTAACTATTGTATAATTTGTACCCTTATAGAATTAAATAGGATTTATAAGTAATTGCTTGTAATGAGATTTGGATAAATGATTAAGTTATTTGGAAGCAAGTTTGAACATATCTATATCAATGATATGATGGGAAACATCTTGGTGGGCACAAAAATGATATATGGAGTAATGAAGAATTAGTTTGTTTTCTTGTAAAAGAGAATATCCATAAATGTCTTTAAAAAAGGAAATGTGAACTTAATAATGTACCATAATATAACTTATATTTATATTAATGAACTTAACGAGTCATTGAGTAAAATAACCTAATGTCTGCATAATAATATAATATAACCTCATTGATGACAATGTAAAGTTAACAAGACTCTAATAAATTGATGTTGATGATAATAATATAACATTATGATAACTATAAACATAATAAGACAGAACCCTAATTGTAGCACAACTCGTAAAAGCAAACTTAAAAACAAAATATAATTCTAAAATTACATTTGTTGGGTCCCAATCAGTTTGACTGCGATGTTTGAGAATAATTGTAGAATCCTAGATACCCAACTATAAATAGGACACAATAGTACCAATATATGTGTTTTCCTAATGTGTATTTCCTACTTTGTCAAAATTGATTTAATTGTTACACACATTTAATCTTTTTCGACTTCCCTTATAATTATGTCTTCACATGTACTTTTGACCTTGAGAGCATCACACATTGTTAGCGGACCATATGATCAAGATCGTATGGCACGGGCATTGTCTCCTCCTAAAGTAGTAGAGTCCTACCAGCTCATACAATAACCTTCCAACCATGGGTGTTTTGTAGCTCTTTGTTTCACTTTGATCCACCTAATTGCATATTTTTTTCTCTCCTTCATATTCCTTATGTGATTATGCATCCATACCTAACTCAAACCCTAGTTTCCTAAAACTAGGAAACGCCAATTTTGGGTTTCAACCTTTCTCTCCTGTAACCTACATATCCTTCAATAGTCACTTCTATCTATACCTACCCACCCAGAATCAACTGCCAACTCTCACAAGTCCTTTATCCATCATCAATTGTGTAACAAACTGAAAATTGGACATTTTCTCTTTTTGGCCCTCTTTCTAAGTTTTTCCTTTCATTTCTATCCTTTTTGTCTTTGATGTTTAATTTGTGGAAATAATAGTGGTTTGGTGAACATTTTTTCATTATTTATGCCAACAAATGGGTTTATGCACAAATACCTCAATGAATGTTTTAATCAGGGTCCAATATGCAATTTGACCATTTAAGTGGCATAATGCTAAAATGAATTCGTTCTAGATCATTCCTTAGCTTTATGGATCAAGTAAGAGAAAAATGAATGAATAATATTTATTTAAACTTTTTAATGTGTTATTGAATTATTTAATATGAGAAATTATTGCAATATTATATTATGGGTTAAAATTTATAAAAGGAAGACTAATTGGTTAGAAATAACTTGAGATTCTTTTTCCTTGGGTTTGGTTTGTCTTGGAGGCCAAGACCCATAATTTTTGGATGATAATAAATATATCTCTTTTATTTTGAAAAGAAAAGGTGAGTTTTCCTCAAAATATGAAATAAAATATTTAATGACTCCAAAGAGGAAAATAATATTGGATTCATAATCTACAATTTATAAATAGCATGTGGGTCAATTTTCATATAAACTGGATAATCTTTAATATACATGTGAAGTTAGGACAGAGCAAGTGTGTAGAACCTTCAAAATATTAAATAAATGTACAAACAACTTCAACATGTAAAATTAATGGAAAATTCATATCCAAGGCACTTAATGTGACTCGTGGGTGAAGTTTAATCAAATTTAGAGAATCTTATAGCCATTAATGATGGAGTAATGAGAAAATATGATTTGATTTATTTAACACTTAAAAAGTTATCAAAAGGAAAATGTAATTGCATATTCAGATTCCTCATATCCAAAATAGGTTGGGTGTCAAATTTCACTTAATTTGAAGTTTGTCTGCACCCTCAAATGAAGAGAGAGGAAAAGAGAAATAATGGAATTCACACTTTATTCTAATCAGATTTGGAAATTTAATAAATGTCATGCGGCTCTTTTTTAATTCTTTATTTCATTTTTGTTCCAACGGCGTGGAATCCTTCTCCTACCTTGGGTTGGAGAGGCGCACCCGAGAACAATATATAGCCCTGGTAATTTGCAGATCAATCGCTCCATACTCAATCATTCTTTGAGATTTTTGGTGCAACGTGTTCGTGAGAACGAACAATCCGCAAACAATGAGCCATAACTTGGTCTCTACTTTCCATCATTTGAGAATCACCTAAATCATGACGGAAAGGTTCCTACGGCCAACCTGCCTCTTGTCCTTACACACACCCACACCTATATATAATCGTACCCATAGTTCTGCCACCCTCCACATGACCTTCCTCCGGTTTCAATTTCCCCTGTTGTACCAACTAGAGCCGCCACGAGGTCATGAATAATGGAGCGTTGTTGACTACTTTGGCCCCTCTTGCGCCTTGCTTCAGACCAATTCCTTTTGGGTTGAGTTACTTTGGACCTTGATCTTTGTTTCTCGACTATTGGAACGATGTGTTTTGCTCGCATGAAGTTTTCCCCGAATCATTTTGTTCCTGCTGCTTTGCAGCTGCGCATCCATGGCGTCGTGAGTGGAGGGGGAAGAAACCCCGTTACCAATTGTCTGTCCTACCGCTTCTCGTCCTTCTTTCTTGTTTTTCTTGCCATGGGCAGTTTGGTCATTTTGCCTCCTTTTCCTTTGCTTTGGGATAGTCTAACGAGCAGCTAACTGTGCTTTGACCTGCTAACACGGCAACTTCTGATTGGGCTGAGTCACTAGGGTCGGACCCCGCTCTCCCTCTCTCCCAGGGATATTATTGCTTTTTTGACATTTCTTGATTTTCTAATTGGTCGAACTTCCAAAAATCATATATTTTGATTCTTTGTTCAAAAATTAAAAGTAAATAGGTTTGGAATCAGAAAAATGTAAACTTTCTAATAAAAATACTTTCGAGGTTTAGTTTTGAGTATTATCAAAAGGTGTTTTTTAGAAATTGATTATAATACATAAAAATCACCAAAAACACACTTTAATCATCCTAACTCCAAATTGGACAAAATTATATGTTTTCTTAATTAAGAGAACCTCTTAAGATAAATGGCGATGTTTTCAGAGTCTAAATTAAGGTTTTGTTCAAAAAGTCTAAAAACTAGGTTTTTCTTTTCATTAATGCATATGATCTACCCTAATATATGATTATGCATTGCAAATAGGAAAAGTGGACCTTGGACTCAATTAAAGTGGTGAAAGTTGATCATTGAATTAGTAAGAGAGGTCTGTGCAAATTTTACCCTTAGTTGAGATATTTGTGAACCAGCCATATTTTCCATAATCAGGTATGAACCTTACTTCCTTTATTATTCTTTCTCTTGTTCTAATTTCCTCAAAATCAGTTTTGATATATTATTTCTTATGTCTTGGAACCCCACTGCCATTTATTTTGTCACTTTAGTATTTTTTGAGCATGATGGTTTATTTGACTATTTACTATAGTAGTGGTACTTATGCACAACCACCCATAGTTAGGGCATGTGTTATTTCTCTGTGGGGAATGTGCTTACTCTCCCCCTAGGTAATGTGTTATTTCTCCCCAATATAAAATATTTTATAAGTGATTAGGAATGTGATTACTCGCCCCTCATCTATTTGGTTGAGGTACAGTAGGAGCCTCAACCCTACTTACTTAATTTAGTCCAATATTAATCACTCATGCAAATTCATTATTATTTATTTATTTTAGCAAGAATCTTTTGTTGTATGCCTCATTCTCTTGAACTTCTCATCTTATAAGGAATATATATTCTTATGTTTCATTGTTTTTATTATCTTTGTTTCTTGTTCATATTGTTGACACATACCATGTTTCTCTCTCTTGTTGGGTGACATCCCAACCACCCAGGTAAAGCACAAGGTGTTGAATAAGATCAAGGAGAACATAACTTTTGGCATGGACCTAGCTCTTGGAGATGTTCCTTTGGAGACAAGACTTAAAGTAGTTTAGACTTCCCTCTATCTTAGATCATTTGATGTATCTTACATGTAAATCCTATATGGGAGATCTGATGAAATTTTTTTATCTTTTGAAAAATTGAATTTAGTCATGATTTTAATTCTACTACTATACATTGGTCTTTTGTATACCATTATATAAAGATTTGAAAATATTACACCTATTCCAACATACCTTTTGAGTATGTTTGGGATGGATGTTTTATTCTTCAAATCTTTAGCAGAGGGGTGATTTCACTCTTTTATAGCATGGTATCAGAGCCTATGGTAGTCGGAATCTAACTATTTAGATTTGTCTCCCTAATTAGAAACATTGTCTTACATAGTTCCCCTTTAAGTGACATGTTTGCTTTAGAATCGATCTATGCAACCCTTGAGATGATGAAAGGTTGATTTAGGATCCTATGAGTTTCACATTAAAATCACATTGATTAAACCCCCCAAAATATTTACAACTAAAAGATGTAAGTAACCATAGTTACTTGAGGTTATTTAGCTTGGCCTTTAGGCAGCAACTAGGATATGAAGTTGAAAGAAAAGGTGTCTAGAAAGGATAAGGGTTCGGGGACAGGCAAGATTTTCATCCGCACCACTAGCTTGGTTTATGAGGACTCCCGGATCCATATGATACCTGCCTGGCTTGAGCTGATATAGATTGTCCAAAATATCATGCTTTTAGGCAATAGTAACCTTAGACATCTATCTTGGATATCTTTGGGAATCTTATGTGATGACCTTGCCTTTCTTGTCTGACTTGTTTTGAGGATAGATACCTAATATAGTTCCCTTATGTCCCTTAGGACTACATGTGTGGTCAGCCTAACCCTAGTACCTAGACTTTGAAGTTTGGTGTTTAGTAAGCTATCTGAGTGCGCAGTGGAAGCATTATGGATATTATACATGATTTAGTTAGATAGTTTTGTTTGTCTTGGTAGGTCAGACCTTTTAAGGGGTGGAGATTTGTTGGTTGTTGATGTTGGGTGGTTAGATTTTGAGTACGAAATCCTTTTTAAAGGGATGGAGCCCTGTGACATTCTAAAATCCAGCTAATCCAACTCTAGAAACCCTAACTCCATGTTTAGGAGGTAGTGTTCTTGGATCCTTAGTTTTGACCAAACAAGTTATAGTTCTAACTTAATATGCATGTTTATATATTAATGAACACATAATGGTCATCTAAAGAATAATTCATATGTTTGAACCCTATTAAATATTTAATGCACATAATAAGAGTAACTCGTATACTAATAAGCATGATGCTAACCATGTCATAAACCAATAAACCATAAGTGAAATACATGTAACCTAATCCTGGACTTAATAAGAAATATGTGAAATATAATGATCATGTTGCTCTAAACCCTAAGTTGTTATCATCTAACCTTAATATATGAACCCTTAATTCCTTTCATTATGCATAAGTGGAATTATGTGTCATTATTAGATGATATACTTTGATAAACATAAATGGTATATAATCACCTAATCGTAGATTAATAAAGTTATCAATATGAAATGCATATCACCTTGTTCTCTAATACACACCTAATTAAACACCTAATCATGACTTAGTATGTAAATCAAATGACTAATAGATAGTATGTTTCATATTGTTCACTAAAATACATGTAACGACTTCAATATGGATAAGAAGTAATTGGATTCACACAAATGTGCATAATCAATATTAAAAAGTGAATAAATATGAGAAAATGATTTATGATGACATTAATGTGAGTAAGAAAGGTAATGTGACAATGTTTAATATAGATATAAGTAGTTAATGTGACATTATTTGGGATTTAAGACTAATAAAAATATTGGATAAAATGTCTTAATTCATGAAAAATAATCTGTTATAATCTAATATGGTGATAATATGAGAATAATGGAGCCTAGATAAAAATTAGTAAGAATAATGGTCACATATAAATAGATAATTGAGTATAACTCTAATTGTTCTTAAAATTCTTGATAAGATAAATGAGTAATATATATGACGTTTCATGCATAATAATGAAATTTAAATCTTTTGGCAACTAAGTGAATATAATGAGACACAATTAAAAGAACAATAATGATAATGTGATATCCTAATAAATATAATACTAATAAGCCAAAAATGTTAAAAGAAATCTTAATAGTGGAACCCTAGGTGATCCTTGAGAACGTGACCTATGAGGAGTTGTTGGTGAAAGTTTTATGGATTGTTTAAAGACGAATTGTTGCACACTCACCCTTCCCTCTTTGCTTGAGATTTCAGGGATGAAATCCTTTTTAAGGGGTGGAGTGTTGTAACGAACTAAAACTTGGAAATTTTCTCTTTTTGGCCCTATTTCTAATATTTTTCATTCATTTCTATCCTTTTTGTCTTTGATGTTTAATTTGTGGAAATAATAGTTGTTTAGTGACCATTTGTTCATTATTTATGCCAACAAATGGGTTTATTCACAAATACCTTAGTGAATGCTTTAATCAGGGATTGATATGAAATTTTACCACTTAAGTGGCATAATGATAAAATGAATTCATTCTAGACCATTCCTTAGCCTTATGGAGCAAGGAAGAGAAAAAAGAATGAATAATAATGCTTTAAACATGTAAATGTGTTATTGAATGAATTAATATGAGAACAATTGTAGTTATATTAGATAATGGGGTAAAATTTATAAAAGGAAGACTAATTGGTAAAAAATAACTTCAGATTCGTTTTCCTTGGGTTTGGTTTGGCTTGGAGGAAAAGTCCCATAATTTTTGGATTATAATAACTATATATCTTTTATTTTGAAAAGAAAAGGTGAGTTTTCCTCAAAATATGAAATAAAATATTTAATGAGTCCAAAAGTGGAAAATAATCTTGGACTCGTAATCTACACATTAAAAATATCCTTTGGGTGAATTTTCATGTAATTTGGATAATCTTTAATATACATGTGAAGTTTGGAGAGAGAAAGTGTGAAGAACCTTCAAAATTTAAATAAATACACAAACAATTTCATCATGTAAAATTAATGGAAAATGTGTATCCAAGACACTTAATGTCACTTGTGGGTGAAGCTTAATCAAATTTGGAGAATCTTGTAGCCATTAATGACGCAAGAAAGAGAAAATAGGATTTGATTTATTAACACATAAAAAGTTTCAAAAGGCAAATCCAATTGCATATTCAGATTTCTCATGTCCAAAATAGCCTGGGTGTCAAATTTCACTTAATTTGGAGTTTGTTTTCACCCTTAAATGAAGAGAGAAAAAGAGAAATAATGGCATTCAAACTTTATTCGAATCGGATTAAGAAATTTAAAAAATGTCACGTGGCTCCTTTTTATTCTCGATTTTGCATGCAACTAGGACCGTTTGATTCTTGATCCGATGGTGTGGAACCCGTCTCCTACCTTGGGTAGGAGAGTCGCGTTGGGGAACAATATATAGCCCTAGTTATTCGTGGATTACTTGCTCCATACTCGATCATTCTTCGAGATTTTTGGTGCAACATGTTCATGAGAACAATCCGAACACAATGAGCCATAACTTGGTCCCTACTTTCCATCTTTTTAGAATTGCCCAAATCTTGGACGACAAGGTTCCGTCGGCCAACCTGCCTCTTGTCTGTACACACACCCACACCTATATATAATTGTGCCCGTCGTTCTGCTGCCCTCCACATGACCTTCCTCTGATTCCAATTCCCCTATTCTACCACCTAGAGCCACTGTGAGGTTGTGAATCATGGAGCTACATCATCTGCTCATGCCCCTCCTGCGCCTTGCTTCAGACCAATTCCTTTTGGGGTGATTTACTTCAGACCTTGATCTTTGATTCTCGGTGATTCGAATGATGCATTTTGCCTGCATGAAGTTTTCCCCAAATCGTGTGGTGCCTGCTGATTTGCTACTCGGCATCCATGGCGTCATGAGTGGAGGGGGAAGAAACCCCGTGATCAATTTACCGTCCTACCGCTCATCGTCCTTCTTTCTTGTTTTTCTTACCATGGGAAGTTTGGTCATTTCGCCTCCTTTTCCTTGGCAATGGGCTAGTTTAACAAGCCGATGACCAAGCTTTGACCTGCTGACACGGCAGCCTTCGATTGGGATGAGTCAGTAGGGTTGGGCCACACTTTCCTCTCTCTCGTGGATATTATTACTTATCTGGCATTTCTTGATTTTCTGATTGGTCCATCTTATAAAAATCATATCTTTTGATTCCTTTGTTCAAAAATTAAAAGTAAATATATTTGAAATCAGAAAAATGTATTTTTTCTAATAAAAATACTTTTGAGGTTTGGTTTTTAGTTTTATCAAAAGATGTTTTCTAGAAAATGATTTTAATACATAAAAACCACCAAAAATACACGTTAATCGTCATTACTCAAAATCAGACAAAATTAAATGTTTTCTAAATTAGTAGAACCTAATAAGATCAATGGTGATGTTTTCAGAGTCTAAATTGAGGTTTAGTTCAAAAAGTCCAAAAACTAGGGTTTTCTTTGCATTAATGCATATGATCTACCCTAATACATGATTATACATTACATATAGGAAAAGTGGACCTTGAACTCAATGAAAGTGGTGAAAGTTGATAATTGAAATCAGTAAGAGAGGTATGTGCAAATATTACCCTTAAGTTGCGATATTTGTGAACCAACCCTAGTTTCCATAATCAGGCATGAACCTTACTTCCTTTATTATTGTGTCTCTTGTTCTAATTGCCTCAAAATAAGATTTGATATATTATTTCTTGGGTCTTGGAACACCCATTTCCATGTTGAAATTATATGATGATTTATTTTGCCACTTTACTATTTCTTGAGCATGATGGTTTATTTGACTATTTATTTATAGTAGTGGTACTTATGTACAACCACCCTTTAGTTAGGGCATGTGTTATTTCACCTTGGAATATGTGCTTACTCTCCCCCTAGGAAATGTGTTATTTCTCCCCAATATAAAATATTTGATAGGTGACTAGGAATGTGACTACTCTCCCCTCATCTATTTGGTTGAGGTTTGGTAGGTTCCTCAACCCTACTTAGTTAATTTAGTCCAATATTAATCACTCATGTAAATTCATTATTATTTATTTGTTTTGGCAAGAATCTTTTGTTATACGCCTCATTTCTTGGTCTTCTCATCTTATGAGGAATATATATCCTTATGTTTCATTGTTGTTCTTATCTTTGTTTCTTGTTCATATTGTTGAAACATACCTTATTTCTCTCTCTTTCTCGGTGACTTCCCAACCACCCAAGTAAATCATAAGGTGTTGAACAAGATTAAGGAGAACATAGATTTTAGCATGGACCTAGCTCTTGGAGATGTTTCTTTGGAGATAAGACTTGAAGTACTTTAGTCTTCCCTCTATATTAGATCCTTTGATGTATCTTACACGTAAATGTTATATGGGAAATATGATGAAATTTTGAAATCTTTTAAAAAAATGAATATAGTCATGATTTTTATTTCCCTGCTATACACATTGGTCTTTTGTATACCATTATATAAGGATTTGAAAATTTTACACTTGTTCCAGCAAACCTTTTTAGTATGTTTGAGACGATTTTTTATTCTTCAAATTTTTAGTAAAGGGGTAATTTCACTCTTTTGAAAATTGGGTCTGAAGACGCATATGTTGTTGTCGAGAACCCTATCTGCACAACCAACCACCTCATCTTCCCATGTACATATCTGACCATCAAAATTCAATTTAATTGGAATGATCTTTCTTCATTCCTCTTACTTCATTCCCGCATACCTAAGCATGGTGGGTTTTAGTCTAGCTAGAATCCTAACTCCTACACTATCACCCCTATTTTGCGGCAACATCCATGGCTCTTCAAAGAATTTCTCATCCTTTCTACTTGGAATTTGTTTTTCCATTATCAGTGTACCCTTATGGTATCATCTCGTGCATTTTCCTAATCCTTTAATGTTTCTTCTCTAGTTCATTCATAATTTTCCTACCATGCTTTCTACTCCATACTATCATCCATGGTGGAAGAGCATCCAAGATCTCTGGGCATCTCAAGGACCTCTATTCGAGCTCATTGAGATTTATTAGATCTCACTGACCTATTAATAGTTGTACCTGATGGTTTAGTTAAAGGTTTCACAAGTTTGGTTCTTGTCTCCAACCTACTTCATGATTGGTTTTTGTTGATTCTTTGTGTGGTGTTTAGATATAAACAATGATACAAGTTATTTTTCTTTAATGCCCTTGATTTCATTTGATTATTTGCATTCTCTCATGGGAAAATCCATTTTTAAGACTTTTTCTTACGATTTTAATAGCACAAACTTTGTTTTGGGGTCAATGTACATATATTCCCTTCCAAGAATATGATTTTTAATTAATATGGGAGGTAAATTGGTGATTTTGTAGAGTTTTCAAATTTCAATATTTCATTAAATTCACTTTACATGCTAAATTCATAATTTATTCCATGTTCATCAGGATACAAATATATACTCATTTGAAATCCTAAAATATTTTTTACTTAAGTATATCTTATTAAGAGACTAAATGCAAACATATTAATATTTGATAAATTATGATTTTAAGTATACATCCTAATTAATAATATGTATATACTCTAGGTGATTATAGGTGAAGAAATACCTTGTTACGATCTGGGGTTTGGAACTTAACAGTTGACACACGACATTGAGTATGTATCATCCCCATGTGAGTCATATTGCAAAATTACCATCTTGATTCTCTCTTATAAACCTATATGAGGTATTAGTATAATTGGAATATCTCTTTCATGTTTTGGTGAGATGATTTGGATTTAGTTTATGAAAATAGATCTTGAAATCTTATTAATATGATGGATATTGTTGTCGGACTCAAGTTTGTGTCTTCTTCATTCTATTCCATGTGCTAACCCTAATTTGAGGAATTGAACTAAATGAAACCCTAACTTTCAACATGACCTTTTGTGATCTTAAGTTGAATGTTAATTGTGTAGATGAAATATTTTTTCCACTTTTGTGGTGGATTTATTTTATCATCCATTTTTTTATATAAATTTCATTATAACCATATCATAACTAAACTTCAACATGCATCTAAATTATTGCAAGCTTGTTGATTCAATGTTAGTATAATTATATAAGTGTTTTGGGTTTTATGGTAATATGCCCAAGTTATATTTTGGGGAAGAAGGTTATGTGCCCACATTTATATATTTGAGAGTTTAGTTGTGTGGAATTCTTTATTAGGTTTTATGCTTTTGTTCCCTAACTGACATTGTTTATTTATATTCCACAAGTGCTACATTTTTCTCACTTGTATATTGAATTGTTGATTATTTTGACGGGTTGAGTGCCCTGATATTTTTTGTGCTTATGTGGCACATGTTGATGTTTTGAAATGGTAAGTGAATCTTTTGATTGCCTTAATTTCATTTTCTTTGGAACCCACATGGATGTTCAACCTCCCTCTTTGACAGAAGCATTTATAATTTTTATTCTTATTCTTTTTCCCTAATATTGCTTAATATATATTTACAAGCACATACTAGACTGTATGCTGACAACTTCCACTTTGCCTTCTTTTGTGGGGTATGCTTCCAACCCCATAGGCGATGGACATGAAGGACTTGAGTTGGTGACTAGGACTTTTCTTAGTGAAGTTGACTTTTGGGAGATAGACTTGATGTTAAAGACTTCCCTCTTCTAAGATGTTAAATTAGATGCCTTCATATCAAACCCCAAGTGCGAGATTAAAAGTGTAAATGGTCAACATATTTTATTCCACTACTATACATTGGTGTTTGTGATATACATTTATGCAATATTAAATTATAGTTATTCATCCATTGTGAAAATAGTGTGCATTTTTGAGGCATGGATGATGACTCTTATTTTATTTAGAAAGGAGTCGATCCCCTATGGGTCCCACCACTTATAGAAGTCATCTTCCATTCGATGTTGTTGTCTGTTGTAACTCAACTTGAGGGATGACTTTTAACGCATAGCCCCTTCCAACGGCATCCTCCATCCTTTCAGCCCAATCTTCTCAACATCAAACTAATTTTCTTGTGAGTGGTGTGCTTATCCCTTATATGTCATTTCCAAATGTAAACTAGTATCAAGAAACTTAGTCCCACCAAAATTCCATGCATTCATATCTTTAATGCATTGTACTAAAGTCCTTGCATGTAAACCAAAATGGCCTTAGTGGTAATGGCTGGTATATGACGTAGGATAAGGGAGTTGCACCTCCTATTGCCTCACATCCAACCACTTAACATTCTCTTTGTCAACTGTACAGGGAGGATCATACCTAACTACTTAGTCTCCATGCCTATGGTTAGTGGAGTAGGGGATAGGTGGGAAGAGAGGGCAATTCCTAAGGATCCACTAGTTGGACTTAGGAGTTTTCACACTTATAGCCTTTTATTTGCTCTTCACTCTTTGCCTTACATGTTTCCATACATAAATCATCATAGAAAGAAGAAAGAAATGAGAAAAAGAAATAATATTAGATAACACAAAGAGAAAAGGTGTCTTTCATAAATAATTCCTCCACATGGTAATAAAGTTAATTTTTCTCTCTTAATAACCCACCAAGGGGGCTTAGATACACATGATTCAAGAAAAAGCAAAATAAATGGGGAAAGAATAAAATGAAGCCATGATTTCCAAGGTAGTGTCTTCCATCACTAGCTCTAGTAGTATCTAGGATGAGCTCCTCCAAGGGTGAAAAACATGGAAAATGAAACTGAAATGGTGATAACCTTATAAAACTATGTTTAAGGATGTAAAGTGCTGAAATGAGGAGTGAGTGAGGTGGGTGAGATGTAGGTGGATAAATGCAATGCTAGAGAGTGATAACCCTTGATCCATAGGGAGCACTAAGGCTTACATAGGCTACTAGGGTGGTTAGGGTTTAGGGAAGGGAAGTTAAGGTATTTTAGTGTAGGAAAATTAGGGAAGGATGGCCAAACAAACATTTTACCATTATTGTGACCATTCTTGATGTGGGATCCAAAATGTATATGGGAAGTGCAATGAGCCTTCTTGAATGAAATGGTCAATATGGTTGAAAGTGATAATGGAAGATGAAAAATGGTCCAAATATCATGACCTTTTTGGGCTCACAATAGTCATCATACATGAAAAATTGAATGATTATTCTAGTAAAAATGACAAATGTCGGAAACATGGACAGGAAATTGGTGAAAATGGATGAAATAGCACAGTTGTTCTGGGCTCAAAACGACCATTACATGGTCAACTATTTGGGTTATGTGGAAACTAGTGGTTCATATAGGGAATGGAGGATTTTTATCCAAAATAGAATGGTTTTTCTAGTGACAGAATCATTGTAAATTCATTTTTGCACCACATTATTACATTTTATGATGGAAATTATGAACTCATTCTATGTGATTGAACTTGAATTTCCCATACATTAAGCATGTATGAAGCAAAAGTTCTAGAGTAATATGATTCATGTGGTTCATTTACATATTTTGGTATGCATGGTATGTGCCACATACCTGGCTTGTGTGTGCACCATTTCAATATAGCATGAGGGGCTATGTGCTTTTTTGTAGGGATTTTAGTTGTGTGCCATTCTCTATCAGGTTTTGGGTTATGAGCCTTGGCTACCATATGTTAATATTTTCATAGTAATGTGATTATCTCATTATGTGTTGTTGGTTGATTGATCCATGGGTTGTTTGCCCTAATTTAATTAATTATTTTTATGTGGGACATGTTGATATTTTTTATAGCAAGTATTTTTGTTACACTTCTCTTTATTTATTCATATAACTTATGAGTTAATACTATATCAAGTTCCTCTTGACATCCAATTGGATATCAATTTCCTTTCTTGTGTTGGGAACCTCTTATACTTAAATTTGATGCCACTTAAATCGTATATTTTCCAATACACATTTTTTCTGCACCCATATCTTCGAACCCATAGTCCTTGTTGTCCATGGTCGGATATACTTTGTAGTCATAAGATCTTTCCATATAGTTTGTTTCCTTGATAGAAATTTCAAGGATGTTTTCATAAGAATGGCCTCATTGAGCTCCTTCTTAGATCTGATGTCCAGGTTGCCGTCTTCCCTCGGAGCAATGACTCTTGCCCAACTGACCAGATGAGTTTTCCCCTTGTTGAGGTCACTGCTCCAAATGAAATTCTTGGTAATTTGGTCAAGTTTATGGGACACCCAGATCGGTAATTCGAAGCATGTAGGAAGCAGAGGTTGTGAGAGATGATTTGGCCATGGTGATTCTTCCAGCTAGAGATAGGTTTTTGTTAGCCCAGTTATTAACCTTTTCTTGAAATTTATTGATAAGATCTAAGTACATCCCTTTGGCATTTATAGTGTGGTAATTGGGATACGTAAGTGTTTGCTGAGGTCCCATGCTTTTGGAATCCCTAATCTTGTTCTTATTTCCCTACACATAGATCTTGGTGTCTGTTTGGAGAAAAAGACCGATGACTTTCTATGCACAATTTGTTGACCAGACGCCTGTTCAAAATGTCTTAAGGCATTTTATGATACATGAATCCTGCCTGGAGAAGTTTCTTCAAATAAGATGAGATCGTCAACAAAACACAAACAAGATAAAGAGTTGGTTTTGTTAGTGAACTAAGCAGTCCTCCAATTGCCCTCTTGTACCTCCTCCTAGATCGATTGACATAACATGTCCATGCATAGGATGGTAGAGGGGGTCTCCTTACTTGACCAATTGAGAATGTATAATGGGATGTCCCCATTCCATAGGATGGTAGATTGACTCATGGTTATTATTTGCATGATAATGTCTATGATGTTGTTTGGAATGGAAGTGGATTTTAGAGTTTCATGAATGAAGTCCCAGCTAAGTTTAGCATACACTTTGGATATGTCTACTTGAGGGCCATTTTCAGTTTGGATGATTTAATCTTTTCCATGGATTACAAAATTTCTACAACATAATGACGCTGTCTTGTAAACATCTACCTAGAATAAAGCACAATTGTGTAGGAGCAACCCATTCATCTAGGAATGGATTTATGCAATTAATCAGAAGCTTGGATAGCACCTTGATTCAAACACTTTTCATAGAGATGGGTCGAAAATGACTACATTCTACAGGATGTTGAATCCTTGGGATGAGCACAACTTAGAATTGTCAACTTGTGGTTCGATTTGTTGTCCTCTAAAGGGAGATTGTTTGAATTAAATCAGGCTTCTTTTCAAGATTCTTTTGATATGTCACTATTTGTGTTGCATGAAACTAGCGTCAACTCCATTTGGTCCAGGCACTTTACCTGGAGCCATGGTGAAAAGACTTCTCTTAATTTCATCCTCCATTGGGGTTCTAGCTAACATTGTTGACTCCTCTTACTACAAACTTGGAAAGGATCATAAAAAGTGCTATGATTTAAGAGTCCTTGATCTAGGATTTGCATCTATTAAAAATTCAGATAAGTAGTTGTTCACTAGGTTAGCTAATGATGATGAATCCTCCAACCATTAATCGTCATCATTTTTCAATCTTGATACTTTTCTTTTCCACCTTCATGTTTTTACTAAGGAATTGAAAATTTTGTTGTTTCCATCACCTAGCTTCGTACAGTCATAATGTGCTTTCTACTTTCACTTGATTTCCTCCAGGATATCATGTAGTATATTGATGATTAAGCTTTCCACATCAGGTGAATAATGCACCTCTAGGTGTTTTTGAGCGAGCTAGAGTGTGATTTGATTTGATTTTAGTTTTTTCCTCCTTCCTTTCCTGATCTCTCGGTCCCATAACATTTCTACATGGATAAAGTTTGTTGCTAACTTTGTAAAATCCAGTTCATCCTTGTAGTGTGTGTTCGTTAGGGTAGTAAAATTGTTGTATTCATGCCAGTGTGCGCAGGTGCATGCTCTCTTTAAGAAATTCCTCCCGCTGTAGGGGATGTGATTAGAATAGGAGCATGGTTGGATTTAAATTCTCAATAACTTGTATGGATGTCAATTGGAAGGTATCTAACCATAAATAATTGCCTAGAGCTCTATCGAGACACATCTACAATAGACCTCGTTTGAATGTCATCATAGGTCCACTTGCTCCCAAGTTGCTCAAATTGTAGTCTACAAGTGTTTTCAAGAACTAATGACAGCTTCATGTATCTAAAGTATCCCCTATCTTCTCATCTGGAAGTATATGGGCATTAAAATCCCCCACTACAACCCATGGTTTAGTGCAAGTCAGATAGATATCCTTAAGTATGTTCCACAAAAGACATTTTCTTGAAGGAACAATACTTCCATAGACGAGGATGCATAGAATGTTGTCGTTGATGTTACGATGAATATATTGTTTATGAGACTTGATGATATCAACGGTGTGTACCTCCTTCAAAAATGTTATCACATGTGAAGTTTACAAGATAATGGTTGCTCTCCTGATCTTAGGGTTGAGGAGGTACTAACATGTTTCTTCTTACCTCCTTTGGCTTCTTCTTGTGATGTTTATATGATTGAGTTTTTGATGACGTCTCGTGGTTATTTCTATTTGAGCTGGGGTTCTCCTTCTGCACACTCCAGTGAATCTTTGTTGATTGCTCACCTTGAGCAACCTCCATATCATTCCCGTTTTCATCTAACTTGCCTTTGCTATGCAAGTTCTATATCTCATGAAACTGGTTATGGTTATCTCCTTGACCACCCTCCACATTCTGCACATTTCTTCTCAATCTACTAAAAAAAGGTCATGAATGAATATTGGAGGAGAAGTTTTGAACCATTCTGGATTGTCAAGTATGATTATGAGGTTCAATTGCAGGGCATATGTTGGTTTCAGGGGTCACGTTCCTCACTAGGCATTATTTATCTATGTGCCTAATTTTCCCATCGGTCAGATAGATGTGTGGGATATTGATGTACTTTAATAAAATTCACATAATTTGAGTATATCATCCTTTGTGTAAAAAATGCATATGATTTTTGGCATGGGATGTTTTCTACTATTCCCTCAAGTAAGAGAGTGGATCCTCTATGGGGTCACATTCCTTCCTATCTTGCAAATATATGCCATGGAAAATTGTCATTGAGTGTGTCAAACTACTTCTATGAGTGGTTTTACTAATAATTCATTGCAAATATTTGGTGATCAATAATTTTTCATTTTTCCTATACATGCACTTGATGATTTTCATACATTTCAACATGTTATTAACACTATTGTAAGTGTGTCCTAAATCTTCAAGTTGAAGATGATAAAACTACAAACATTGTCTACTCCATTTGGAACACAAATTGAAGAATTTTTCTCATGTGTAGCTAATATGCTAATGACACTTAATGTCTCAGTGAGTGACAAAAGAAAGATATAACTTCAACATTTACAAAATTCTTATGTTTCTAGTATGAAAGAAATTTATGATCTCAATGAGAAATGGAAATCTCAACTTACCAGCATTTACCTTATCTTTGAAGTATAAGTTTGAAAGAATTTTAAATACTTCATTAAACTAAAAGTATTGGAAGTCACCGCAAGAGGAAAACTACTCAGTTTGGTCATCTATTAGATCATGTGTTATGTAAATGTAAAGAACATAGTCTTTGAGTAGATTGTTGTCAGTAGATCTGTATTTTTTGATGGAGCAGTATGCATGATGTTTATTTTCTATCATGCGATTCTTACTTCTTTGTATCGATATGTTTGGATTTTTCTTCAATATTTTTATCAAGTGCTTGTACTAGGTATGTAATGGGGATACTATCAGTTGTAGGTGTTCTGATTGTCCTATGATTTTTTATTTTGATCATTAGCCATCAAAACCATCTATCAATTGCAAGATATGGCATCATATAGTTCTTTTCATGGTCTCTAATACATTCTATATTGCTATTTTCACTAAAAGATGTTTCAATGCTTTAATGCCTTATATTATATTGATACTAATCACAAATCTGTGTGATGAACAAGTTTGAGATACCTCGTGAACATGAAAGTTGCATGGACACTTGTATTTTTTAGTCAACCCATTCTCCAACTTCAAGACAAACATCAAATTGAAAACACATATGCATGTCTTTTTATTATTGACATAAGTGAGCATTTTCATAAAGGTATTATTAGACAGTAATTAAAAAGGATGATTTTTCAGATATGACGATTGTAAATGTCTATGGTTGGAATATAGAATCATGGGGTAAGATCTCTAGTAGAATACAATATCAAGAATGAAATACATCTCTATACACTCTATGTATACCTTGGGATGGGCATTTAGTCAGGATATACTAGATTTTGGTAGGATAAGGCATAAGTTTATATTGTCAACTATTTTCGATTCATCTTTTAGCTTGAATAGTTAAAACAATTTGGTATACACTGCCACGTAAGAAATATATATCTTGTATCAGATTTGGGTAGACCCTTACAACATTAAATTGAAAATTTCTAACACAAATATGTAGATACATATGAATATTATATATGAAAAGTGGTGGAGCGTTGAGTTAAAAGTTATGTATTATTTTTACAACCACTTACATGCCCTTATATTCTATACTATATATAGTGGAGGATCAGGGATGCAATTTTTGATAAATATTCATAATTACAGAGGTTCCCTTATATAAAATAACAAAACCTAAAGAGTTATCGGTCTATACACAGGGTGAGAATAGAATCAAGACAACCCTTATGACCCATGTCCATGTCCACATAGCATGACCCAAATCATACCTTTATAACTTATATAGGTGGCTCAGACTATTAACATTTACACTTATTTTTTAACCGACCAAGACTGGGACAAGGTAAAAGTAGAGCCAAGAATCTAGTTACCGATATTTATAATACATATAACTATATATATTTGTCATTTGTTTAAGAAATATAAAACTTGTTCATTTTATTTGATAAAGTCTTGCATGCATCCCCAAATTATATTTTCATAAAATATTTTTTAATCAAATTTACTAAAATATATTACTTATTTATATGTTTTTAATCATAATTATATGTGTTATACATAACGGTCCAAAACCTAAATTTGTTATGTAGGCAAATATTGACAAAAAGTTTAAACATTATATGAGGCCTAAAACAACCAACAACCCAACTAACATTTTGTATTTGAGCATGGGCCTACCACATAGGATATGACCCTTCCTGATGTTCATGCCAAGTTATATGTTGTGTTTGGAAAAGCATTCAAATATTAGTAGACAATTACAAGCAGCAGGTCAATTGCTGACCACCGCATTGCCAAATGAACAACTACCTACGGATCTAATTTTTACATCTTTTTCTATCTTTGTAGGGATAGGAAAACTCTACCAAAGGCTCATTTATCATCATGAGAAATTTTTATGATGAGATAGGAAATGGACCATAAATGATGAATGCCATTGTGTTCCCAAACATTGTAGCACATGGAGTCTGTGAAGACATGTTTAATTCTGGTTATGATTATCTATATGTGGAGTTTACCTCTTGGGTCCATGTTTTAAGCATAGGACATGGTAACAAATTTATATGCATATATATCATTCAATTACTTCAAACTTATTATTAGAGATTTGTACTCATTAAGTACCAAGAGACATACTTCAAGAAGTATCACCCAAATGGAATGATTATGAAATACTTGTTAATTTTATTCACCATCAAAAGCAAGCATTCCTATTTTTCTTGAGTTGTTTGTTTTTAAAGTGGAGAAGAAAAAGACTAGAATATATTAGTTGTTGCCAAAACTTTAGTTCATAATGTTCTCTAGTCCATGTATCACACTTATTTAAGGCTAAGATTTTAACAAAACCAATCAAATACATCATATATAAAAAAATAATGTGACTTCTTTGAAGACTTTATATTGAAACATACATCTCCTTTATATATTTTAAATAGATTTATGATTACATATAATTATATATGTAATTATATGAGTATCTTGGTTTTTGGATTTGAGTCTATCTTAGAAAAGGCATGATGCATGTATATGCCAACATTCTTAGCCTAAACCACCTATATAAGTAATGGGTAATTTTGGGTTGCTTTTGTGGGTCGGGGATGGTAATATATGATTGTGTATTTAATAATATTAGTATCTCAATATTTGGATTCGAGTCTACCTTAGCACATGTCTGATCATTTTACCAAGATTTATGTCATCAATATTTTCCCAACTCACTTGTGTAACTAATATGGTAAGTTTTGGGTTGCATTATGTGGGTTGAAGTATCGTAGAATCATTCTGACCTTGTTTGATGCACTCAATATGTATATAAATCCTACAACTCGTCAACTGTAGGTATAGAATAACATCTCTACCCATAATTTTATATAAATATCATTTGTGTCCCATCTGTCTCACAACTTTTCATATATCATATATGATATAATGGTGTAACGATCATTATAAAAAAATATTTTCCATAACTACCCCTCTCCAAAGCAATAATGAGTATCAATAAGTAATTAAAAAAATACTATAAATTGCATCCCACATCCTATTCAACTCTTCTTGTATAGTAATCCATTGCATCCCACTCTCCTAAAATTCAATAAAAGGAGATATCCATATTCATATAAAATTATGATACAAATTACATAATACCCCTTTTATGACTCTTCATATATAGTATATATGTTAGATTGTAACATAATGAAACCTAGCATCTTTACACTGGAAACTTTAATCCCATGATTAGGGTATTAGTATACTTGGTTCTTTAGTTATGACAAAACAAGAATGGTTTAAAACCTAATATAGTTGTTTATAACTCTATTCACTACAGTTAATTTAACATGGATAAATCAAGGTAACCCATAACATGGATAGGCTTGAAAACAAATATAACATATTTGGTGTCATTAGATTCAATAATTAACATAACATATCATAATACACTCATGTTAACATAATAACCTATATGCGTGCTAACATGTAAGTGAGTTGATGAAATATGACACAAATATTTACATTTGCAAGCTAATTTACACCTAATGGCTAAGATATATAGTAAGAGGTATAATGTGTTTAATACAAGAATTGAAATAGGAATTGGATTTCACATGTCCATAAATATAAATAATGTGCCATCATCTAATTTAATGATGAATTAATGGACTTAATAGGTTAAATATGTAAAATGTGGAAATATGTGTATAATAATATAAGGTAATTCTTTTGGTAACAATATGAGGATAATAAGACTCAATTTAATGGATGTCATGACAATGATGTAATATTGTAATAAATACAAAGGTAATCATCCCAAACCCTAATTGTACTACAACTCATTAAAAGAAACCAAAACCCAAATCTAATGGCAAAAACGTGACAGTGGGTCAAAATTAGCTTGTAGAGACAAGTTTCACACTAATTTAACAGCCCTAGCTCTCCTAATTTGAGTATTATATACACTTTAAATGTTTAATATCTCCTCTATACTTCTTGATTTTATAGAGATTCTCTCTTATTTTCCTAGTCACATGTGTTTTTCCTACTTCTTTGATGTTATTGTAGGGAAATAGGGTGCAAATACAGGCAGCAAAAACAAAAAATTTATTCACATATTCCCATAAACCAGTGGATCACGTCAACAACTCTATAATGAAAAGGATAGATTCAAGGATATATTTGGTCCTGGATCAAGTCCAACGACATACTCCTTATCGTTATAGATGTGCAGTTGTTATGTAGTTGCTCTTGGATAGTGTCTACGCAGCTCCTGGTCTTCACCACAAACAACAGACTAGAACAATGTCTACAGCGGCTCCTGAAGTCTGTCCATGGACTGTTGGCTGACGTTGTCCTTCTAGTAGAAGACAAAAACCTCCCTCCACTAGAGTAGTCTACGTGGACCATCGGGAGACAATGGGAAGGAGTTGACCCCTCTTGTGGATGTACTAGCACTAGCATGCTCTCCCACAACTGATCCTGAGTTTTTCTCTCCCTTACTATCCCTCCCTTTAGCAGGTAGGACTTGCTTGGGGTCTCTATTGGTTACTACAAATAGAGAGGACACCAATTTTTAGAGCAACGGATTCTCAATTTTTGTCTTAGGAAGCCCCTAGTACCGCTCTATTTATAGTAGAGGCCAAGGTTAGTGTTCCCAACCGATGTGGGAGTAGAAGGGTCTGGAATCATGAATGTTCTAGAACCTGTAAACCATAGGACTATCACCTCATGTAGCAAAATGGCCGCCTCATGCATGAGACGTTCGTTTTGCACAATTTCTGATTTTTAATCAAATTGGCGATTTGAATCCAATTAATACACAACATGACGTCTTCACTAATCATTGACCCAATGAACTTGGCATCTCGATCATGTGAGCCAGTCATGTCGCGACCACAAACTGATCATCTCCCTCATGTGAGTCGGTCGTCTCATGACCATGAACCAGTCGTCTCACTTACGCGAGATAGTCGTCTCATGACCATCATGCAAGACGGTCATCTCATGCCCCAGTTCTAGCAGAACTTAGCCAGTTCAATTTATAGTCAACCTGACACTCCAAACAGTCAATCCAACACTTGAACTTGATGATTCTGATCCCAGTCAGCTAATCTATTATTCAATTGAATACCTAAACATCTTTAGCATTCAATCTAAACATCATTCATTAATATACTCCTTTAATCCAAGTGTATCCTATGTGTGTGACCCTATAGGTCTAGAATTATGTTGGTAGTGAATGTCCATAACAAACTTATGACATCACAAGAAAAGAGTGGTGCCTAGTCAGACATCATTGATACCTTAGTAATTTGTGAAGTTAGAGAACAACTTCAACCTACAATCCAGGATTAGTGTTACCATGATCGTCTAGTTCCTTTGTCTCTAATATCCTGATTGAACTTGTGGCATGTAATCATCATCCTCTCAACGTTCAATTCACGTTCCTTGAACTGGAGCATATTGTATGAGATGCATATGAGTTTACATATCACATATCGTACCACATCATTATGGCCGTACATTTCTCAGTCTCTCTTATCAAGAGGCCTTCGATATAAATCTCATGTAGGAGGGTCAAATTCCATCTACATCACTCACAATCAAGTCCCCATGTGTCAAAGCTACCCAATTATCATCTTTATGGCAACCCATATTTTAGGATTACATTTGATGATGTCAAAGTATACCCAATGAATGTGATGAGTGTAGTGAATTCAGGTCTAAGAACTACAATCACCACTATCACTATGAGAGATGATTCTGACTACCATTCCATGGTTCTCCATGTATCACTGTCATGGTGGGTCTATCTGATATATTGTTCTATAACATGTACCTGTGTGAGTGACTTGATATCATATATCATGACTAATGAGACTCTGTCATAAGTCAAAACACACTCTAGTCTTATGTTTTACTATTGTCTATTTTGCTTCCATAATAATATCTGACTAGGAACATAACAAGAATGCATGTACTCTTAGCATCTGTATGATCTCACTATTCAAGGCACGTACTTGAAGACATATGCCATCAAGTAACATCATTATTTAGACATCTACTTACTTTTGTGTCATCATCTCATGACTGAGACAAACATAATAGATGAAATTACCTTTTGTAATTATCAAATCAGTTATTTAATGCCTCATTCCAATCATCATATGATTGGCTCTCTAGGCATACATACCAACAGACTCCCACTTGCACTTAGAGCCAATCACCCACAAATCATATTCCAAGTGATCTTAACATGTCCATCATGTTTTTGCTGCGCAAGCACTTTTATACTGGGTATAGCAATGTTTGATTAAAGTCAGAATTTTGCAATTTTCATAGCTCTTTGATGGATGACATCTTTTATGAGATGGAATTATCATATTATGCTAATTGAGATTCCTTGCCTATATAGTAGCTCCATTGTTGTCACGATATTTCTATTGTGTCACCAATGGATGGAACCTCTCACAAGTTCAACCATATGAACTTCTTGATCCATATAGTATCCTTTGTTGTTCTTGTGACAAAGTGAGTTTTTATAATATTTTTCTCTCTCTTAAAAGTTTATTATCAAATTTGTTGACCAAATTACCCTCATATACTTCCCTCACTTAATTGGACTAATATGTGTCACAAATTGCAAAAATATGCAAACCCTAGTATGCTTTTATGATAGAATACATATGATAATGTTTTTAGTAAATGAACATATCAAACCTTCGAATTTGGATCTCAAATTTTTATCATAGTAGCATAGTGACTCTATAAAACTACCCCTAAAATTTGGTTATATTTGGACCACCCAATTAGGATATATAAGCATTTGAAAATCAGGTGTATAATTTAATCTAATAACTCTAGGACCTAGGTTTTCAATTTATTTGACAAAATGATGTGTCACGCGGCCCATTAAGTGCTTAGGCGCGGACCTAGTTCCAGGCTCTATTTTGCAGACCGTTGATCGTTGATCCAACGTAGGAGACTTCGTCTCCTACCTTCCGCAAAGGGCGGGGAGGCCAGTAGCAACCCGAGCCTCATCCAGGCTCCAGCGCATCCACCATTTTGCAAATCTGTTTGAATAGATAGCTTCGTCTTGCGTTTCCGTGGCTGGACATACCAGATTTGACCAGGTATCATGCATCGTTGTGCCAACCCAACAGCCATGAGCATCCTGCTTCTCACTTCGGCGGCGGGGCTTTTAGGGCTTCCTTGCCTAGCTTCCCTCACGCCTATTTAAGGCCTTCATTAGCTCCGCCATGCCCCCTTTACTCAATTCACACCTTCAATTGCAAGCGTCGACACCCCGAGCACTGCTCCCCTCACCCACCTTCTTCAACCTCGACTACCTTCACCATCAGGCCACCCCATCACTCCTCTCTCAAACCCTACCTCTCCCACACCTTTGCCAACTCACCGCGAGTATGGGCGGCTATAAAGTAGGCTCCCAGAACTCCTCACCACCCTAAACCCCTCTCACGCCGGTGACCTCGCCTCTCCTGTAGCGGCGCTGCGTTCCAGTGGGAGCCACGACCGGAAAACCACCCGCAACTGTGCGGGGCAGCCTCACGAAGGTGAAGGCACATTCTTCCTCACGGCAGCACCACCCAGGAGCTAGAACGAGCTCGCCGGAGTCGATCCAGCCACCTGGGCTAGCAACGAGCAAGGAAACAGAGATGCTAGAGGGATCACAGGCCAACGACCCAATCCAACGATCCGTGGACTACCTTGCAATTTCTTAGATCAACGAGAGTTTTCGATCCAGTCGGATCCGGCCGTTGATCAAGGTACCCCTCTCTTCTTTTTTTCTTTTTTTTCTTTTTCTAAAATGGAAAATTTGTTTATCTTAGAAAAATCATAGTAAATGCTAGAAATGTCGGTTTATGGCAAACCTATATACCATTTTGATCAGAAAAATATCCTCTATCCATATAAAATGTTATAAATACCTGAATTCGTACCCTATTTCAAAAATAACTGTCTAAGGCCTAAAGGACCTCCTTGATCATAATTAATTATTAATAATGTTTTTCTTGATGATATACGATTTCAAAAGTGTTGTTAACCATTAGGTTAGACCCTGATTTCTAATGAATTGAAATGCCATTCTATGTTGATAAGTGAGCAAGGAATTAGAAGAAACCCTAATTTCAACTTCCTCTTTCTACATGAAATTAAAGATATATCTTTATGACAAAATTAATATCATTAGATGATAATTAGTGTTTATTATTTGGTCTGAATCTTTAAAATGAACCCTGATGTTATGAATGGTTAATATGTATAAGGTTTCTTTCCCTTTTATCCAACCATCTTATAAACCCTAATGTTTGGAAATCTTCTAATTGATCAATTAAAGATTATCTTTTAATAAAAATAGTTTATGATGGATCAAACCTGATGCTATCTCTAATCTCAATTAAAATATGGAAAATCCCTGATCTGAATTAGATAACATAAAAGGAATAATAATGAAAAACATATCTTAGTCTTGGTCACGTGGACCAATAATAATGTCGTACCCTTGCTTTCTTCACAGGGTGACTAAATTCTTGATTGATTCTAAATCCTTGGACATCTGATTGAACAAGCAGGTACGTGGTCTTATAAGTATAAGACTAGTTTTCTGGTTGCCTATGATATATAATATCTTGAATGTACGTATTTGGATATGATTGTTGGATGAACTAGTATGAGTTATACTTCGCCAAATTTAAGAGAAACATAAATGACTATGATGGGTTGTAGCTATTAGAGCACATAGCCTGGTGTGGATGTATGTTGCCTAACATGGATGTATGATTCCTTGGCCCATGTTAGATGTATGATGATATCCTATTGCTCACACTAGATGTAAGTCAAGTGAAATATGTGTAGTACAACCGCATCAAAATTAATGTAATAAAAGGGTGTTTACTTGATTTTCTCCTTAAGAAATGGTTTTATATCTCTTTCCTTCTTTTTCAAATATTTTCCTTTATGCAACCTTATTAATGTAACTTTTACCATGTACCAGCTCTGCTGATGTTTTGTTTCTCGTATTTTCTAGGTGCAAGGAACAATTGACAACAAAATGAATTGCATACTCAAAGTACCTGAAGGCATAAAATAATGAACATGGAGGATGTATTAGATAGATCTTTTCCTCTTATCTCATTTCTTGCTAGATGTTAGTTTATTTTCTTGTCTTAGTGATATTGAGGATGATTGTAATCCTATGTAATAAAGTTAACTTTCTCTAGAACAATATTTTCTCTCCATATGTAATGACTTCTATTATCTTTATGAATGAATGTTTGTGTGGCATTACATGATGATGTGGACTAGATCCTGGCTTAATCTCTGTTTTAGTTTACTACCTTAATCTCTTATATTTTCCCTTTTGACATCTATAGATATGAGTGCACGCATATCTATGAATGTCACTATGGAAAGTATATAGAAATTGGGGGACGTCACAGTTCTCATAACACAGAAATACTCAGTTTTCTTTTGTAGATTTGAATAACTGTCATTAGCTCATAACTCTTTCTATCTTATAGTTCTTGTTAATGTCAAACATAAATTTAGATTGCAATAATAAATTTGTCAGTTTGGAAGCTTGTATCGATGTAACTCTTTACACCCAAATCTTCCTTATAACCAAGGAACTGATCCTTTTAGTGCTTAACAAGCATCAAAGGATGTTCTTTATGGTAGTCAAGTGACTCTCACTTGTATATGACATATACCCTCTCGTCATGTCTAATACATATGAGGTTTCTACGTAGGTATATATATGCCCTCTTATTCTGTCCAATACATATGAGATGATTGGATATCCTCTCGTTATGTCCAATACACACGAGATAAGTGTATGTGCTCTTGTCATGTCCAATACATATGAGATAATGGGATAAGTACATAACATTGCATTCAAGATAGATCCAATTGTGAATGCATATGGCATCTATTCATGTGTTCCTATTCTTCCACAAGAATTGGGACACTAAGCTCCTGAGAGACTAACTCCACAAAACATGTACATGCTTTCTCTCATTGAGTCTTGCATGTTGAACCCTTCAACATCTTGTCAATGTATGTTCTCTTACTTAGGTCAATAATCTTACCAAATCTATCTCTATAGATCTCAATCCCTATCACATAGGATGCTTCACCTAAACCCTTCATATCGAAGGTACTTTCCTTGCCAGGTTTTAACATCTGTAGGATAAGGACGTTATTTCTCATCATTAAGTGGGGTATAAGTATGCTCTCGCTAAATCTTTTGTAATTACAGATTCCATCTTCATTCTGACTCAAGTCAAACCCTTTGACTATCTTGTCAAATAGAATATTCTAGCTATGAGATGCTTGCTTCAATCCATATATTTACCTTTGTAGCTTATAGGATTTATTCACATTAATGGATTCATAAAATCATTAGGATGTATCATGTACACATCATTATAATTATTCTAGTTAAGGAATGTGGTTTTAACATCCATATGCCAAATCTCATTAGTCTTATCAAGCTGCAACAACAAGCACGATTTGGATGGATTTGACCATGGTAATTGTTGAAAGACTTCATCTTGTTCAACACCTTCAACTTGTTGAAACTCTTTGAAACCAATATACCCTTACATGTAGGTCTTCTTTCAAACACCCAGATGCACCCTATGGGTTTTACCCTTTCAGGTGGATCCAGTAAGGTCATACCTTGTTGGTGTACACAGAGTCCATCTTTGATCAATGGCATCAAGCCATTTCTTAGACTATAGTCCCTTAATATCTTGTAGGTAGTTTGTTGACTCATCATGTATGATCAAATTACTGCCACTTGAAGTTATAAGATATCGTCATCTTTCAAACTCAAGGCATGTTCTACTAGAAGTATGAGTTTGTGTGTTACATAAGGAACTTGTGATTCCATAAGAACTTATGATTCTCTTTGTTCCCGTTGCACCTCTTTAGGTTCAATGTTTTCTTGTTCTTCTTGAACATTTCAAGTTCTTCTTTTATTCCCACTTATTCCTTTGGAACTAAGTCCCTCTTCAGGAATACAATCATCCTGATCAACAAACAAATTTGTTGTAGGTTTGTGATAGAGTAGTATATAACAAAATAACATTTATGTGATTTTGTTGATAAAGCTTTGAAGAAACTATTTTCCTATATAAGAATTCATCCCTAATCACAATAAATGACATATTGGGATGCCTTCGTTGCCATATTTCATATGTTGTCTTTTAAATCATTTTAGAAGGTACGTTGTTTTAGTGTTAAGCATGTGCCCAAAATAATTAGGAAGATTAGCTAGATTTCATTGATAATCGCACCATGTCTTAACAGGGTGTGATACCTTCTATCTAATACACTTTCATGATATACTAGCATTATGTTTTAGGTGGAGTTCATCATGATACATTATCATGATCTGTCCAGAATATCCTCAAACTCTTCGTTTAAATATTTTAATATCGATCAAATCAAATCATTTTTATACTTTTACCAAGTTAGTGACGTACTTAATTTATGATCTCCTTGAACACTTCAAAAGATTCCAATTTGTATTTCATCAAGTACAAACTTCCATATCTACTAATAACATCAGTAAATATATAATGAAGTACTTGCAACTATCTTTAGCATTTATTCTACAAGGTCTTATGTACATCAATATGTACTAGCCCTAATAGAATACTCGTTCTCCCACTACATCTAGTGAAGATACTTTTGTCATTTTACACAATAAATTATACATGCATGTCTTTATTGGTTCAATAGCTAAAAGAGTCTAGATAACCATCATATGGATTCTATAAATTCATTTCTTATTTATGTGCTCAAGATGACAATGCTATAGGCATTCAATGTTTATGTCATCAAGCATTCAATATATATGTGCCATACACATTTTTGTCTTTATAACTATCACATATAGTTAATGACACATAGGGCATCTCCATAAAAGATCATATCTTTTAAAATAAAACATAATGTTCTTGTCACACAAGACATATCATGTTTTCATCAATGACAAGTATATAATAGTTCACTAATTCAATTATGTTCCCATGAATAATAGCATCCAACTGTAGAGGAAACAACCCTTGATCCATATAGTTCTAGCTTACTTCTTCTCAGAACTTGAAATATAGATATTTATCTCCATTTTTTTCTGAGATCCTCTATAAAGAGGATAGTTCTTTCCAATGTCAAGATAGGTGACAATGGTGGCATTTTGTTTCCTTAATCCATTAAGTGAAAAGGATAGGTTCCTTTTTTTTTACTTACCCTTCCCCATAAATTCAGTGCAGAAGACTTGGGGCTTCATCTTAGCATCAAAACTTTTCTTGGCCTTGCCTTTGCCCTAGGACTCACTTTCATTGATCAACATCAGGGTTTAAACTTTTCTTGGCCTTACCTTTTCCCTAGGACTCACTTTCATTGATCAACATTAGGGTTTTTTCCTTTCTTCTTTCATGCTTTGGCATCAACTAACTATATGATTCATACAACAAATTGTAGAATTATATCCATGGTCAACACTTGACCTAAGAGAAATCCTAGTCGCTCCACATGCCCAATCATATTGAGCATATGAAGCTCTACTAGACCTCCCTCTGTCAGTTTGCACTCAAATAGATCTTTGGAGACATTATACCTTATTGCTTAACATGATTCTCAAGATGTGCTACCATCTCAAGAATGTCCATGTTTTCATGTTGTTCATTCAAATTAGAGTTCATACAACAGAGCATTAGGTATTCAAATGTCTATACCATCATTGGCATGCTTTCAGTAAGCATCCATTTAGCCTTTAGGTGCATTTGGAGTGGGTTCTCTGGCTCTGGTCTTTTAAGGGCATAGAACTTTCGCTTATAATTGAGAACACTTCTCAAAGTCCTAAACCAGATCTTGGAAGTTTATCCCATTTTGTCCTTCTAAAGGACTTATCACAATATGAACGTGTTTGTGCTTGACATCAATTTCTATAAAGGAATATTTCAACTTTTCAAAACATTTTAGATTTGTTTATTTTGGTAAGTTAACGATATTAATTAGAATTTTTATTAATTACTGCTCCCACTGTTTTATTTCAAATTTATGTGCTCCAGATGATAGTGATATAGGTATTCAATGTTTGAGTCATCAAGTCATTCAATATATATGTGTCATACACATATTTGTCTTTAGAACTATCACATATAGTTTATGACACATAGGGCATTTCCATAAAAGATCATATCTTTGAAAATGAAACATAATGTTCTTGTCACACAAGACATGTCATGTTTTCATCAATGGCAAGTATATAATAGCAATTCACTAATTCAATTATGTGCCCATGAATGAAAACTTCCAACTGTAGAGGCAACAACCCTTGCTTCATACAGTTCTAGCTTACTTCTTCTTAGAACTTGAAATAGAGATCTTTATCTCCATCTTTTCCTAAGTTCCTCTATAAAGTGGATAGTTCTTTCCAATGTCCAGACAGATGACAATGGTGGCACTTTCTTTCCTTAATTCATTAAGTGAAAAGGATAGGTTCTTTTTTTACTTACCCTTCTCCATAAATTGAGTGCAGAAGACTTGGGGCTTTAGCTTAGCATCAAAAAATTTCTTGGCCTTGCCTTTGCCCTAGGACTCACTTCCGCTGATCAACATTAGGGATTTGTCCTTTCTTCTTTCATGTTTTGGCATCAACTGACTATATGATTCTTATAAAAAAATTGTAGAATCTTATCCATGGTCAACTCTTGACCTAAGAGAAATCCCAGTCACTCCACATGCCCAATCATATTGAGTATATGAGACTCTACAGGACCTCCCTTTGTTAGTTTGCACTCAAATAGAGCTTTTTAGACATTATAGCTTGTTGCTTTTCATGATTCTTAAGATGTGTTACCATCTTGAGAATCTCCATGTTTTCATGTTGTTCATGCAACTCATAGTTCATAGAACATAGTATTAGGTATTCAAATGTGTATACCATCATTGACATATTTTTAGTAAGCATCCATTTAGCCTTTAGGCACATTTGGAGTGGGTTCCTCTGGCTATGGTCTTTTAAGGACATAGAGCTTTCACTTATGATTGAGGACACTTCTCAAAGTCCTAAACTAGATGTTGGAAGTTTAGCTCATTTTTTCCTTCTAAAGGACTTATCACAGTATTAATGTGTTTGTGTTTGACATTAGTTTCTACAAAGGAATATTGCAACTTTTCAAAACATTTTAGATTTGTTTGATTTGATAAGTTAATGATATTAGTTAGGACTTTATTAATTATCTCTCCCACGTTATTTATTTCAAATTGATAACCCTCATGTATCAATTTGGAATATTGCAGCATAGAATATTCTAGTTGGATAGATCCAAGATAATTAAACTATGGCCCAACCAGCATTGCAAAACACAATCAATTATCAAGGTAGGCAACTTTTTCTAATTGTATCATAAGAAATTCTAGATAGATGATATGTACAACTCCGTGCCATAATCATCTGCATGCCTCTGGTCTTAGAGACACTAAGAATCACTAGCTAAGCCTAACCCAATAGCCAACTTGATATATATGCATCCTACGAAGGTAGAACCTACATATCTACCATCACACTTCCACGAGATAGACAGCTCACCATGAGAAGGCGTAACCACACTTGGTCGATCAAGATTTTCATGTGTGTTGCTAATAGAAAGCATCTTATACTTGATATTTTATTTGAGGGGATCTATATTTATAAATACCTATACTTTATCCAATCAACACATGTATAGTACATATCATATATATGTTATATCCCACAAAGAAAATATACAATAAAAAAAAGTGATGGTTATGGCCAGCCTAATGTAATTCATTGGAGCCACAAGGAATTACCACAACCTAGGTCTAATCACATTTAAAAACCTATTGTTGATGAATATTTGTGCTTTCCAATCCAGATTGTTCAATTCAACCTTTGAACCGATCGACTTGCCTCTTGGGTGGTCATTTGGTTATCTCACCAGTCGTTTGAATCTGCTGGCTCCTCCAGCCGACCGTTTGGGTCCACCAGGTGATTGATTTGGCTCGTGCTTCTAGTCCTCCTCAGGCCTCTTGTCAGTCGGCTTGTCTCCAAGATGATCGGTTGGCATTGTTAGAACATCTTTCTTCTTTTTCATAACATTGTAAACTATCATATTATTACATGATTATAAATAAACCTCGAGTTACATTTGAGGGGAGAAAGGGTAGGAAATAATTAACTTTACATTGGGAAGATAAGATAGAGGCTCAGTATGTAGATCGAGATAAAATAGGATAAACCAGCCACACAAACATGTACAGATAATAGGGATCATTGGACATAACCATGCTACACATGCAATAATTAAATGATAAAATGAAAAATCTGATCATATTGATTATCTCAAAATATAGTAGATTGATGTGGCTCTGATACCATTGTAGGGAAATAGGATGCAGATACAGGCAGTGGAAACAAAAATTTTATTCCCACATTCCCCTAAACCAATGGATCACATCAACAACTACATAATGGAAAGGATGGTTTTGAGGATACCTTGTCCTGGAGAAAATCTAAGTACATACTCCTCGTCGTTGTAGATGCACAATTGTCGTCTAGTTACTCTTGAACAGTGTTTGTGCAGCTCCTGGTCTTCACCACAAATAGAAGACTAGAACAATGTCTGTAGTAGCTCATGCGGTCATGCCACAGACTATTGGCTAACATTGTCCTCCTAGCGACAGAAAACGACCTCCCACCTCTAGATTAGTCCACACAGACCACTGGGAACTCCACATTGTACTACTAGAGCCAATGGGAAGGATTTGTGCCCTCCTGTCGATGTACTAGTCACCGACATGCTCTCCCATAACTGATCCTTAATTTTTCACTCTCTTTCTATCCCTCCAATTAGTAGTTAGGACTTTCTTGGGCTCTCTATTGGGTACCACAACCAGAGAAGAGAACAATTGTCAGAGCAAATGATTCTCAATTGTGTGTCTTGGGAAGCCCCCAGTACCCTCAATTTATAGTAGAGGCCAGGGTCTGGGTTCCCAATCGATGTGGGAGTGGGAGGGTCTGAAATGATGAATGTTCTAGAACCTGCAAACTGTGGGATAGTCGTCTTGCATAGAGAAACGGTCACCTCATGCACGAAATGGTCGTTTCATGTAGTTTACTGCTGTGAATCAAATTGGTAATTCGAATTCAATTAATGCACAACATGACGTCAGTACTAATCCTTGATGCAATCAAATTTCCCCAACAAACCGGGCATCTCGCTCATGCAAGCTGGTCATCTCATGGCCACAAACCAACCATATCGTTCACGCAAGTTGGTCATCTCACGACCATGAACTGGTTGTCTTGCTTACACAATATGGTCATCTCATTACCATCACACGAGATGGTCATCTCGTGCCCCAATTCTGGCAAAGCTTAGCCAATTCAATTTATAATCAACCTGACACTCCAAACATTCATTCCAACACTTAAACTTGATGATTGTAAGTCCAGTCAGTTGATCTCTTATTTAATTGAATACCTAAATACCTTTAGCATTCACTCTAAACATCATTCATGAATATACTCCTTTAATCCAAGTGTATCCTATGTGTGTGACACTATAGGTCTAGAATTACATTGGCAGTGAATGTCCATAACAAACTTATGACATCACAAGCAAAGAGAAGTGTTTAGTCCGACATCATTTCTACCCAAGTAATTCAGAAAGTTGGAGAACAACTTCAACCTACAATCTTAATTAGTTTTACCGTGATCGTATAGTTCCTTTGCCTCTGATATCCAGATTGAACTTGAGGCATGGAATCGTCATCGTCTCAATGTTTAATCCATGTTCCTTGAACTAGAGTAGAGTATATGAGATGCATATGAGTTCACATATCATATATTGAACCACATCAGTACGGTCGTACATTTCTCAGTCTCGCTTATCAAGAGGCCTTGGATATCAATCTCTTATAGGAGGGACAAATACCATCTACATAACTCACACTCAAGTCCTCATGTTTCAAAGCTACCCAATCATCACCTTTATGTCAACTCATATTTCACGATTACGTTTGATGATGTCAAAGTATACCCAATGACATGTGATGAGTGTAGTGACTTCAGGTCTAAGAACCACAATCACCACTATCACTATGAGAGATGATTCTGACTACCATTCCATGGTCTCCATGTATCACTCTCACGGTGGGTCTATCTGATACACTATTTTATAACATGTACCTATGTGAGTGACTTGATATCATATATCATGACTAATGAGACTCTGTCATCAGTCAATACACACTCTAGTCTTATGTATTACTGTTGTCTATTTTTCTTCCACAGTAATATCTGACTAGGGACATAACAAGAATGTATGTATTCTTAGCATTTATATGATCTCATTGTTCAAATCACGTACTTGAAGACATACATTATCAACTAACATCATTCTTTAGACATCTAATTATGTCTGTGTCATCATCTCATGACTAAGACAAACATAATAGACAGAATTACCTTTTATTATTGTCAAATCAGTTATTTAATGCCACATTCCAATCATCATATGATTGGCTCTCTGGGCATACATACCAACAGTTGTGCTTCCTTATAACCTTTTGAACAAGATTTGACAAGTCGTGTGTCAGCTCCTACCTTGAATAGATCCTTAATCACTAGTTAAAAAAACATCTCGATTATTTTTTGGTTGGATTCCTTGGGCAATTTCACACCCAACAAACCTTGAATCAGATTCTGGCATTCCTTATGTGATACACCCAATTCGCTTCCCAATCTTCTCAAAATTTCTATATCTCAAAACCCTAATACCAAACCTTAAGAATATATACATATACCCTTACCACTGAAGGACCACTCCCAACCATTCTCTCACACCAGTTTCACCAAAGATCTTCACCATAGATAGACTATTCTTCTCTCTATTGGATTTCTCCACCCCTACGCCAAATCAGTCCCCTTCTCCCAAAATTGACTCCAGGGTAATCTACCTCCATCCTTGCCCCATGGGTTTGACCCATCACTTGATGGAAGGGATCCCTTCCTCTCTTTTGAGCTCGGGCCATGGCCAAATATTAGCTACTTCTCGCAGCCATGGTGGGTTGTAAGGAAGGGGAAGAAATCTCCCCAGTAATTTCTCGTTTCTACCCCCCCCCCCACACACCACTGTGCGTGCACATGTGTTTTGTATTTTGATTTCTTTGAAAAGTCAGTTTCACCTTTTTGTGATTCATTTTGTTTTTGCCACAATTTTGTCTTGCATACAATCCTAATAGTAATACCCTTGCACACTCTATTCATTTGTATTTTTGACACAAGGGCATTCTCATCTGTTGTTAATTAATCTCTTTAACTAAATCAATAAATATATCAATCTTTGGAAATTCATAGAAAATTATATATATCATAGAAAAATAAAAGAAAAGTTATTTTCAAATTAGAATATTATAATTTATCCAATTATGTATGTTTCTTACACCTATAAAAAATACTATAAATATGTGATTTTTGTGAATATTCTTATTGGATAGAATTCCTAAAATTCATAACTAATAATCTATAAGTCAAAAACATAAACTAAAATATTCCATGAACTTAGAAAAATATAATCTATAAGATTGCATGGTTTTGGCAACCTAATTCATTTACTATATAAGGTAATTTTTAAGGTTTATATAACTAGTGTGAGCTTAACCCTAATTTCATGTATGTGGTTAATAGATGGTTGGAACTCTGGTGTGGATCTAGAGATTGACCCTGACTTGTTGATATATGGATGAGGTATGTTGCATCTCCTGGATCTATATTGAACAACTAACCTATTTCCCTCTTTGTTGATGTATTTTGCATCTCCAGGCTTCTATATTGAGCAATTGACCTATTTTTCTCTCTATTGATGTATGTGACATCCTCTTTCTTCTATACTTCACAATTACCCATTATTGTCTCTCACTCGGTCTTTAAGGCATATATCCTACACAGTTTCATTCTATTTTGAGATGTTGACTCATACGAATGATGATATGATGTTGTTGATTTTCTCATTTTGTTTAATATGCTTGTTGGCTCCTATTTTGGATCTCATTCATACTATTCCACGTGGAAACACTACTCTGAGTATTTAAACTAAATAAAACCCTAATTTCTCAAGTTGTGGACTTTTATTACCTTTTGATGATCTTAATTGTGGAAAAAGTTAAATACTTGTTTGTTAGTCCTGTAAACTTGTTGATATCATTTGGATATTCACATTCCTTATTTGAGATTGACTATATGTTATATTGCCTTATCTATTTACATGTGTGATTGACTAGTCATAACAAGATGTAGTGATACCATTTAGGCATTGGGTTTTATTCCCCTATTTTTTGATGATTTGAGAATTGGTTTTATTCCCCTACCAGGCATTTATTCTCATGCCAAATATGATATTAGGCACTGAGTTTTATTCTGTTACTAGATATGATGATAGACACTGGGTGTTATTCCCCTGCCACGCACTAAGGTTTTATTCCAACTGCAAAATCTATATCTGTTTGGCACTGAGGTTTTAGTCATCCTTCCCCTTGGTATGAAATATATGGGTTCCTACCATGATTTTTATTATATACTAGTTTGTTGATTTTTGACTATGCAATTGTTTATGGTTGTTATATTTTGTTGTGATATTGATTGAGGCAAAAAATCCTCTTTGATATCCATTTGTATGTTCATTACTCCTCTTGATATGTGAATCCTTTATAACCGTGTTGTGTCATTTTCATGTTACATTGCTCAATCCTTATTTATATGCTCAAACCATCATTTTAATGCTGACAACTTTCATTTTGCCTTCTCTTGTGGGGTATGCTTCCAACCCCTTAGGTGAAGGATATGGTGCATCTAACAAGACAACCTGATCTTGGATTAGAGAAATGATGTTGATAGCCACCCTTTGGGTTTTTAGAATGAAGCAGCAGGCACAAATTAGTTGATCCTTGGAAGATATACTTGAAATAGTTTGGACATCCCTCTACCTACTGAATAAGTTGTTTCCTTCATGTAAAAGCTACATGGGATATCTTTATGTAATCTTTTAAATTGAATATAATCATTACATTTGTGTATGCTACTATACTTTGTTCTTTTATACCATTGTTTTGAGAAATGAAAAAATGCACATATTCCATGCATACATCTTATTCTATTTGGTTTCTTGGGTTTATTCCTTAAATTGAGTAGAGGTGGATCCCTTCTCTGGTCCCACTCCTTACAATATGGCATCAAAGCCATGATAGTCAAATTCGACTATTTAAATTTTATGCCCCTTAGGTTTTTTGTCTTCTCCCACAAGTTTCTTATAAAGCCCTTACCTTATGTGAAAACCTTGAATGATTTGTTTACCTTAAATGAGATGATAAATGAAGTACTTTAAAAGTTAATAAGTATATATGAGGATTTTAATCTATAACTCTAATGTGAGAAATCCTAGTTTCCCCATACCCTATAATATAGGTTAGTTATGGCATGTATCTTTGGATGTTATGAGGTTTGACTTGAGGGTGGAATCATGTTAAGAGTTTGTTGAAGTAGTAGGATAAGGATTTCTTAAATGGAAAATAGTGACTTGGTTTCACATCGATTTTGGTTCCAAATTAGTTTTACATCATTATGTTTTGCCATAATACTATTTTTCTTTATAATAATGTACGTACAAATAATGTTTTTTGAATTTTATCGATGGTTTTATGATCTAAGTCACAAAGAAGAATTACATGTAGTATGGAATAGAAACTGTTGAATAAGTTAGGGTAGAAATCCCAAACCCTAGTTATGTTTATGGAGTGGTAATTTAGAAAAGTAGGCATTGCGACAAGGTTTAGTTGACCTACCCTTTTGTACCCTATGACTTTTGGATGCTTCACCCATGAACAACATTTACATCTACAATGTTTAGGACTAAAATATGCATATCTAACCCTAATTACATTAACAATTGTTTAGTTAGACTCATTAGGTTAAACGATTCTAGGGATGGAGAGTAGTTTGTTAGTGATATATATATATATATATATATATATATATATATGATATGACTTTGAGGAAGAACTCCCTTGAAGGGGTGGTGTGTTGTAACATACTAAACCCTAGCATCTTGAGTCTAGAGACTCTAATTCCATGAATAGGAGATTAGTATTCTTGGTTATTTATGTTTGACCAAACAAGAAGTGGTTTAAACCCTCATATAGTTGTTTGTAACTATATTGGATACATTTAATGCAACATGAATAACTCAATGTAACACATAACATTGATAGGCTTGAAAACACATTTAATCAATATCACATATCATAATAGACTCATATTAACATAATAACCTATATGTGTTCTAACTTGTAAGTGAGTTCATGAAATATGACAAATATGTTTTTGTTTCCTAAATAATATATAGCTAATGGCGAAGATATGTTTAGAAAGAGGCATAAGGTGTTTAATACATGAATTGGAATAGTAATTGGAGTTTATATGTCCATAAATATTCATAATGTACCATCATCTAAGTTAATGTTGAATTAATGGATTGAATAGGTGAAAAAGGTGAAATGTGAAAAATCATGCATAATAATATCATGTAATTAATTTGGTAATAATGTCAATATAGAAGAACTCAATATAATGGATGTTGATGATAATGATGTAATATTTTAATAAATATAATGGTAATAAGCATAAACCCTAATTGTACTACAATTCACAAAAAAGAAAGCTCAAAGCCCAAATTAATGGCAAAATTGTGATCCTTTCCCAATTAGATTGGGGGGAAGTTTCACATTTTGAGCAATCGTGGTTATCCTAATTTGAGTAGGGAAGAAAATACACTTTAAACATTTAGTATATCATCTATAATTTTCAACTTCCAAAATTTTCTTTCGTATTTACCTTGTCATGCATTTTTTCCTACTCTTTTAATCTTACGCCACCGAAGAACCATCTGATCAAGATCTGATGGGTCACACATTATCTCCTATCTTGAGTAGGATAGCATGGCATGTGTATGGTACAAGCTTGGTTACTTGATTCTTACAATGTGGATGTCTCGCTCACCAGTCAATGAAACTTCCCAATTCTTTTTCCATTGGATTACTTGTGAAACTCTTAACTCAGATTCTAACCGTCATGATTCATGATACACCCAATTCACTTCCCAACCTTCTAAAAAATGTTATCTCTCAAAATCATAAAACCTAATCTTTCATATACACTAACAACCAAAAGACCGCTTGAAACCTTCTCTCACACCAATTTCTCCAAAGATCATGTTCTTCACTGCTGCCAAAATTATTTTCTCTCTACTATTGGATCCTAGATGGGTGATCGAATGCTCTAGAGGGGGGTGAATAGAGTTGAATGAACTTAAAAAAAATTCAATAGACCTTCAAGATATATCACAAGTTAAGGTTTCTAAATAGGAAGTTTGAGTGCAAGTAAAACATGTGTAGCAAGGGAGAGAGAGATTGAACATACACCAAGTGACAAGCTATGTAGAGTGGTTCCAGACTTCAAACTAGAAGTGAGTCAGTCCATTAACTAGAGAGGTCAACCTCTAGGATTTCTTAACCATTTCACTCTTATATTCATTCATAAGACTTACAATACATGACCATCAAAGGACTTACCTATCCAATACAAAGAGTCTTCAACCTTACCAAGGACTTACCCACTTTGCAATGAGTCTTCGGCCTTCACCAAGGACTTACCCACTCTTGCAAAAGTCTTCAACCTTGCAGGGATTACCCACTCTTCTTGGATCTTTAGTCTTTGACTTCACCTTCACTCGGAGAAGCTTCCACCAAGGACTTACCCACTTGAGCAAGGAGTCTTGTGCCTTCACCAAGGGCTTACCCACTCTTGCTCTAACATGTGAACATTTTCGGAATCTCTTTCGCAAACCTACGAAGGTCACTAGAAAAATGTTCACTATCCTTGCTTCAACCATTCTGGAAGACGTCATGCCCAACAATAAGGTTTGGCCATATTATAATGCAATGACTATCTTAGCTTGTTGTTTGTTCAAGAATCATTTGAAGGCTCAAGCCATTTTGACCTTCAAGGAAAAGCTTGCGTTTAAGAAAACAAAAATTATTTTGTTACCTTTACATTTCAGAGGACTGTGGCTATTTTGAGTTTCTGATTTAAATAAACACCAAATTACTCTTTTCAACACCTGGTTTGAAGTACTAACAAATTCTGATATGTGATTTAAGGATCGTTCTGCCAAAAAAACTTCATCACATTCTGATCTGACTTCAAATAGTTGTCCTTAGGTTTGATATTATCAACCCAACTGGACAAGTGATGTGATTACACCATTAACTTTCCAGCACAATCCAAAGAACAATGATAGTGCTTTCATAGTTCTCAAAGTTATGGAGGATCTCAATTGTGAAACTCCTATCTCTAGCCTGGATCAACATAAGTGTGGCGACACATCCCACTATCACATAGACAATGAGGTGTCACGCGAAAACGTGCGGAAAACACCATAAACCACTTATTACCAAAAACACGGGTTAATTTAAACCAATTTCAGAAAAGCAGATTAACCAAGAAACTATTACATCCATATCCTCATCTACAAGAAAATAGGTTAGAGAAACATTTACAAGCCTTGATATGTGTCCACAGCTTAACAGATCAGTTGTCTTGTCATCACATGAGTTCATCACTTGTTCATATATACATAACGGGCCACATCCGGCCAGCAGCAGGATATACAAAGCTTCCACAGCTATACATCGTAAAACATCATCAAAACACCTTCGAGAACCTGAGAGTACAGGGATGACTCTAAGACTCTACTACAAAACAACCAAAACAGCAACATATCCATCTCTTGCCTTCTACTGCTCTTCTTGCTGCTCAGCCGCAACCCCGCGACCACCACCACGTCTAGCGCGAACACCTAAAAAGGTTGTAAACCAGCGGGGTAGGACACACAGTCCCAGCGAGAAACATAACTCCCCGCCGAAACTATAAAACCTCAGAAAGCTAAAGCAGTAACAATAGATAACTGGTAAAGCATAGAATAAGAGCAGCATATTGAGAAAGGTGTACGTAAGGCATATAACCAAGTATTTCTTTATGGAACATGATTGACAAGATAAGATTTATAAGATCTGACCACATAACGTAAGGAATGTATAAGTAACTGCAAGGTACAACAAGATCAACTACACAAGCAGGGCCTCAACCAATGTTCCTTGTTTGCCTTAAGGAATAGATACTATTCGGTTGGATTATGTGTTATTATGCCCCGAGGAAGTGAGCCGTACCGCTCAAATCCAACCTTCGGTTGCGAAACCCAAGTCGGTGCCATACAAGGTCAATGGAAGAGCCGGACTCCATGACCTCCCACCTCGTGGTTAGTGCACGAGAACCAAAGCAGGACCGCAGTCTCGTGCTCAAGTGGCCTCAGCCACAGGGTCAGCTCCTGCAGGCTACCCTTTCTCTAGCCCACCTTGGTACAAGTCTCGGCGCTAGTATATCTGAGCCATGGGCCAGTTCACCGTGCTCCCTAAGCCATGAACACATTCATGCTCATATCACATATCCTGAGCCATGGTCCTGTTCACCATGCTCCATATATCCTGAGTCTGCAACCGCAGCTACACTCAAATCCTCTCTATTTTAGGCTAGGAGAAACCTCGCATATTCAACAATATGCGCTCCAGGTTAACCCACAAGAGAACCCATTTCACCATCACCAGCTACTGACGATGATGGATCTATGGCCAGGGCAACTACATAATATATTCCACTGTGATTAGTTAGTATATTTTAAGTGGATTGTTGAGGCAACCAGGTTGTAACACATACATAACATAAAGCTACATTATTGTTACCACCATCATATTATTCTGGTATCTCAATCCCTCATCACAAGAAACCACTGCCTCATAAGGCAGCCTTGTCACATGGGATAACAATCCCTGGTTTCATCTTTTAGAGGATAACACCTCAACTAGGCACTTTAGCCAAACTCAGGTCCTCAGACCTAAACACATTATACAGGTGATGCATGTTATCTCATCAGTAAGAGTGATCATCAATGCAGTGTTATTCAAACATATATACCTCATAGCCCTTTACCTGGCTATGCATCCGCGTGAAACACCTGCATGGTTAGTATACACAATCATAGAGATAACTGAAGCCATCAAGGATTAACAGAAGGATCATGTTATCAAACATAGGGCAACATTGATGATTATACGCTTTATCATTCATGCCTCAAACTTGTGACCATAGACATGGGTCACATCATCATGTGAAGCAACTCATATACTTCCAAGCTTATCATTTACTCGTCATAATATATACATGATTCAAGATGATCATAAACACATGTAATATCAGGCCATTAGAGTTTCAGATATACATGTCATGTTTACATAGGTGCGTTCTACGATATCAATTACCTCACTATTATCAAACATGTCAAAGGTTCACAACCCATAATCCATAGTTCATTATCGACAAGGAGGTGATTGCATGAAAAAGATCTAACAAATGGATTTCTGGGTGGAACATGACCCTCACTAGAAGTGCCCACTACCCTCATAAGAAGTTTGACGGGTAGGGCAGCATTCCTTACCAAAAGCATATCGGCCTATACACATATCGGCCAACCACAGCAGGTAACGACCATCACCCAAGGGTGTCGTGCAGCTAGAGGTCAAGACATATCGTGCACAAGGCATAACGTGCAGCTAGGTTGGAGGAGTGTATCGTGTAAGGGCCAAGCAGGTATCAGCCATCTATCAGCATCGACTAAGCCCTATCGCCCTTCTAGGGTGAAGGTACCTATCGGGTAGCCACACCCCTCGATTGCCCAAGACTCATAAGTCAAAACACAGCACCCCAGCATAGCCTAGTGTCGCCCAACACACTCACAGCTTAGGCGACATCAAAGCGTTCCAAAGAAACCTATCGGTTAAGGTCAGCACACCATGTCGACCTCCATCAAAGCAGCGTCTAGGGTTACCATATGCCACTATATCGGGCATCACCACCAAACCATGACGCCCAACACAATGCTAGCCCACTGAGCTCCATAACGTTCAAGGTACATCATGCACCAAGCCACTACCCTAGCTAGGTGTATCGGGCAGGGCACTCAACCAGGCATATCGCCTGACACACAAGGGTATCGTCCATCAAACATACTCCATCTAGGTACAGAGGCCAAGGGTACAACTCAAACGGGCAGCACTATCCCATCATCATATTGTGCAAGATACAACCTAACAAGATCGTCATCAACCTCAAGCACAAGGGCACCATACCCTAATTGATCAAGAAGATCGGCTCACCTCTCAAAAACCAAGATAGAGGGGTCTTGCACAACTTCTTATCACAATTAGGGCAACCACAAGGATCATCCTCAACATAAGTCTTCATCTACCAAAAAGCTCACCTCTCGAATCCATGGTGAGAGGAGGGTGTTGCTCAAGCAACTAGAACACAAGATCACCTCTCAACTTAAACGAGAGAGGGGTATTGCCCACATTACTAGAGCTCAAGCTCACTCCTCTAGACCAAGGAGGGAAAGGAGTGTTTCTCAACAAAGGAACCCTAAAACATGGTTCGGCCAACTAGGTGCAACTAAGCAAGAAGCTTATCATAGAACATACATGGTCGATATGATTATAAGAAAAGATACACGAATATAGAAGAAAGTAGTATGGTTAGGGTTAGGAGTTATGTAACCCACCTTAAGCAAGCTCCAAGCTCCTACCACCAAGAAACACCCTCGGCCACCTCAAGAAGAAGAAGACTCCAAAGAGAAGGATCGGCCACCAAGCTTTGCAAAGGAAGAGGTGTCGTCCACCAAGGAAGAGAGAAACCAAGGAAATAAAGAGATCCTTAGCAAGCGAAAGAAGGTACATATATAGGAGAGGGTGGAGGAGAAACCAAGGTAAGACAAGGCAAGGTGTCGCCCACCTAGGGACACTTGTCCATGGGCAATGCCACCTCTCTATCTTTCCTTAAACACATGTTAAAGGTCATTACCACATGCAAGCATCAAGCGCCAAGTGTCCACTAGTGGTGACACAAACGAGGTCAAAGGGTCAAAGGGGTCCATGGCCGATACACTCCATCACCATGCCCGACACACTCCCTGGGCGACACACCCATGGCCGATACATGGCACTCTTGCCCGACACAAGATCCAACAAGGTCAAGCAAGGCTCAAGCAAGGCATAACAAGGCCCATCAAGGCTCATCCAAGCCCAGAGAAACTCAAGCAACAAGCCCAACCCTTCCTCTCAACACTAGAGGAAGCAAGGAGAGAGAAGAACACTTCTCAAGGTAACATACTTTCTCATCAACCCTAGAGTTGGGTAAATTTCAAGTAGCACCTCCAAAACTCAACAAGCACAACAACCCTAATCACCATTAAAGGTGATTACAAGCAACTAAACATCAGGGTTAGGCAAAGCAAACAGGATAAGCCCTAAACAGAAGTCAGGGTCCTTACAAGCTATAACCCTCTACAAAGGGATTTCGTCCTCGAAATCCGAAGAGAAAAGTGAGGGATACTTCCTCCTCATCTCCTCCTCAAGCTCCCACGTGGCTTCCTCAATGCCACGATGATGCCAGAGAACCTTTACCAGAACCAGGTCCTTCCTCTTCAGCTTCTTTACTCTTCTGTCAAGGATCATCACAGGACCTTCCTCGTAGGTCACATCTACATCAAGCTCAACCTTGACTGGCTGTATCACTGTCCTTGTATCTGGGTGACTTTTCTTCAGCATACTGACATGGAACAATGGATGCAACCTGTGCAACTCTGGAGGTAGCTCCAACTCGTAAGCTACCTTGCCAATATGTGCTATTACTGGATATGGCCCCATATACCTTGGTGCTAGCTTACCTTTCCGGCCAAACCTTAGCACGCCTTTCCATGGAGAGACCTTGAGATACACTTTGTCTCCCACTTGTAACTCTAAAGGTCATCGGCGATTGTCTGCATAAGACTTCTGCCTGTCCTGTGCCGCTTTCAACTGTTGATGTATCACTTTGATCTTTTCTGTTGTCTGCTGTACTAACTCAGGACCCAAAATCTGATACTCACCACACTCATACCAACATAAAGGAGATCTGCACTTCCTACCATATAAGGCCTCATAAGGAGCCATGTCAATGCTCCGTTGATAACTATTGTTGTAGACGAACTATATCAAACTGAGATGTACGTCCCAACTGCCTAGGAACTACAAAACACAAGCCCGAAGAAGATCCTCCAAAGTCTGAATAGTCCTCTCAGACTGTCCATCTGTCTGTGGGTGGAAAGTGGTGTTGAACCTCAACTATGTTCCCAACGCTTTGTGCAATTGTTCCCAAAAATGACTCGTAAACTGAGGACCTATGTCAGAAACTATCGTTTCTGGTACGCCGTGTAAGCGTACTATCTCATCTACATATACTTGAGCAAGCTTCTCAGCTATATACGTCGTTTTCACGGGTATGAAATGGGCAGACTTTGTCAATCTGTCCACTATCACCCAAATGGAATCATGATTCCTAGTTGTCCTGGGCAGACCAACTACGAAATCCATGGTTATGTGATCCCATTTCCACTGCGGTATTGGCAGGGGTTGCAGCGTACCTATCGGCTTCTGATGCTCAACCTTGACTTGTTGGCATACTGCACACCTAGCTACAAACTCGGCTACATCTTTCTTCAAACCAGGCTACCAATACAGGTCCTTCAGATTGTGATACATCTTGGTGACTCCTGGATGCATAGTATACATCGATGTGTGTACTTCCTCGAGCACTAGCTTCCTCATATTATCAGCATCGGGGACCACCATCCTATCATGATAGGAAACTAGTCCATCCTTGGACTCATGGAACCCATCACGCCTTTCACTGCCGAGCTCTGACCTGATCAACTACACTGTATCATCTGTTTGTTGTGCATCTTTGATCTGTTGTCTCAGCGTAGGCTTAACTTGCATCTGTGCCAAAAGTCCTGCTAACAAGGAAACTTCCATTTGCACATTCATCTATCGTAAGGAGACAAACATATCCCGTCTATGGCATACCAAGGAACTCAACTGTTCCTTCCTTGTAGAGAGAGAACAAGACTTTTGGCTAAGCGCGTCAGCTACCACGTTCGCTTCCTTGAGCAGTCGATCCTTCTTGTGACGCCTGACCGCGTCCTCTCCCTCTGTTGCTACTTGGTTGTTGTGTCACTTCAACATCTTTACTTGGGCAATTTGACTTCCAATGCCCGATCTGACCACACAGATGGCATGACTAGTCTCGCTGTTGTGGCCTAGATGGCCCTGTCACTGCTACAGAAGTTGTACTATGTGCCCTTGATGGTGAAGAAACATATCCTCTTCCCTTACTCAGAGACCATTGTGATGGTGCACTGGAACCTCTTAACCCAGAAGGTGCTGAAAACCTCAGCTTCTTGAAGCCATCAAACCTCTGTCCCTAGAACTGAGCAGACCTCTTCTTAGACATGGCCTCTCTCTTTTCCCTAACTGATCGTTCAATCCTTCGGACGGACTCCAAAAACGTAGGAAACCGCTCTTGGTTCTCCAACGCAGAAGCAGGTGTTGTCAGCTCAGCACTCATGCCCTTCTCAAAACATCTGATTCGCTCGTCATCCATCTCTGCCATGTGAGGACAAAACCTTAACAGGTCCATGAACTTGGATTCATAATCGGTGATGTTCATCGTTCCTTGACGTAGGCGCTCAAACTGGCTGATCTTCTCGTCCAGATACGTCTTCGGAAAGTATCTGCTGACGAAATCTTGCCGGAAAACCTCCCAACCGATCACCTCACCGGGTCGCTTTTCCTCCTCGATGGTCCACCAGTGACCAGCACTACCCTTCAGAAGGTAGACAGTGTGCTTGACTTTGTCTACTTCGGGGATGTCGAGGATCCAGAAGGCCTTCTCAAGACCTGTCAGCCACAGATCTGCATCCGCTAGATCAGCCGTCCCAGCATAGTCTGAAGCTCTGACTCGGCGAAGCCGCTCAAAGGTCTTCCCAATACCCGATGTTTCACCATGGGGAGCCTATGCTCTCAGCGGAGGCATTGGCAATCTCTCTACCATGAGATTCATCATAGCCATCATATGCCCCATAAGCTGTTGGTAGGCAGGATTCTCGAAAATGGCTGGGTCTAGTTGGGGGACCTCAGGCACCCGATCTCCATGTGTCTGCCCTCCTGCTCCATCAACAGATGCAGCATCGCTTCTCTTGGCAGCATGTTCTTCATGGTTTCCAGACATCTTGGCTTTTTCTTCCGCTGGGGGAAGAAGATAATTGACGTGTATTTTACTACACGCTAAAAATGCAAGTATACGCGTCGAGTAGTACAGGCCTTTGTGAGGCCCGAGTCGAACACAGGGATACTCGGAATTGTTGGAGACTCCTACTAACTATTTGCGATCAGCTAAACCGAATAACAAATTGGGGTTTGTTGTCAAAATTAAAAGAAAATAAAAATAAAACAAAGAAAACAATCGATTAAATGTTAATTTAATCAATTCAAAAGGGTATCTTTAGGATTGCAGTTTCACCGCGGGTTTTCATTGTATTAGGTTTTATATAACGCCTCAATCTTCTCTCTCTATTCGGGTAATGGCCTGAAAACAGAATTCCCCACTGTCGTGGTACAATTCACTATCTAGGTTTAGGTCGGTTCCACTGTCGTAGTAACCTATACCCTAAACTAGATGCATTATGAACGATCTCTCAGTATCCACCATTAATTTTACACCACCTTGGTCAAGGGATTTGTCGATTAATGTAGATTTTGTCTCTTTTCAAGCGTTAATCCTTCTTTCAAAGTAATTAAGGGCATTAGGTTATTATTATGGTGATCAAGCATAACAATATATGGAGAAAAAGAAACTATACTACGGATTTAAGAGAGAAAATATGAATTACTATTAGAAAACTGTCATACAATGAATCCCCGGGCTACTCCCGGTCCTAAAGATGAAGGGGATTAGCCCCGCATGTTCATCTCACACAAGTACATGGTAGAAATAGGGGAAATCATATGAAAAACGTGGAATGAAAGGGAAAACCCCAGAATGGAGAAGAACCGATTGATCCTTTGCGTATAACACGTGCTTTCCCGCCTCTCGGTGGTGAAATCCGTCTTTGGCAGCGTCCGGATCGACTGGTATGAACTTCTGGCCTCCGTTCTCCTTTTTCCTGCTCCTCGACACTTGTGCAATGGCTAATCTGATCCCCTTTCATCTGGGCGGCCGTCCTTAGGTATAAGTCCCTAATTAGGTCGTTAATTAACTCCAGCCGTCCGATTGAGATCATTAGAAAGCAAACTCATATCCTACGGCGTCAATACCATCGACGCGAGTCGATGGTATCGACCCGCTACAGTAGCGACTGGCTGCAAACCCTTCCTTTGTCGCGCCCAACATCATCTTGATACCATCGACTCGGGTCGATGGTATCGACTTCCTTTAGGCGTCGGTTTTGTCGTTTTATGTCGCTGTAGCCTCAATGCGTCGATGGTATCGACTTGGTGTCGATACTATCGACCGATTTCTCGCCAGCAGCTGATGGTATCTCGATACCATCGACGTCACCGTCGATAGTATCGACTTTTTCCTGCTTCTTTCGGCTGGCAACCTGTAACCATGTCGATGGTATCGACGGAAGAAAATACTCGTTTGTCCTGAAATTCAAAGACAAGATCACATAAATTCACACAAATAATGATAATTTGACAATTAATGCTCAAAATGATGAAATAAAGGGGATTTGACATAAAATAGTGGCAAAGACCAAAATGGATGAATTATGCAATATTAACCATAAAAATGACTAATAAAAGCATAAAACACATATCAAACAGGTCTATAAATGCGACTCAAAATCATCGCATCAAACTCCCCTAAGCTTGAACATTGCTCGCCCTTGAGCAACTTATCCTTAGAATAGAATTGCAAATGTCAACTGAAAAACAACAACCCACACCCAACATCCCATATGACTCCCACTGAACATTCACAAACCGGCCTTCTCTAACCACAGAACGGTAATTACCCCAAAGGCGACAGTAATCATCAATAAAAGAAATTGACCTCCAAACTGATGAACACTATCACATAAGGCAGTTAACATAATAAAATTCGTCGGTTCAGCATTGGTGCATCTTGTGATCGCCTATACTACGTTGCTCTCCCTAACTACCATCTATATGGAAGCAGTTCTCCTGATATTCATTAGTGAGGAGAAATTCACGGTGGCCTACCAATCCGAGCAACGGGTGGATGAAAATGGGTGGCTCATGGAAGAAAATGGAAGTATTGTAGAGTCTCAAAATGCATAATACAAAAATGTCCTATATGATGCAAGTGCACATGAGAAATGCCCTAATGCCTAAAATTGGGTAGAATGATGCATGCACTAACCATCCATCTCGAAATGAGATGGATATCTAGTTAAGCTACATCATGTACTCAATTATTCTTTAAATGCAGGTGATATCACATTCCTTTCTCCTTCTTATTCTAATTGCTTCTAAATAACTCTTTTTTTTCATTATGCAGATTTTTCAGAATTTTTTCTTCTTTTTTTTTCAGCCCTTATATCCATAATTTCTTCAAGATAATTTTATCGGGCTATTTTTTTCATACTCAGGAATTCTTGCACTATTTAGAAGGTATGGAACAATTTAATTCACCATTGAGGAAAAATTGAGATACATGATATACTTTATGCATGAAAATCATGAATGCGACTACATGGCATGCACCTAAAGGTAATGTGCATGAATCACTATATTTTTTTCTTTTTATGCAAACATATGGAAAATACCAATGCAAGTCCTATCTAAATGCTATGCACACAAAAGGAATTAAAACTGCACTTTACTTCCAATTCTTAGGTGGATTATGAAAAAATGAAGTGGAACGATCACAAGACTAGATGACTGAACATTAGAAAGATATTATGCGTCCCTCCTTACTGACATGTGTAGTAGCTTAGAGGGTTCTCTCTCTTACATCCAATTAAGGTCTCATTACCATTTGGTTAGGTTAGGCTCAAACAAACATTTCCGTCCACTTTCCTGAATCATTAGGAGTACAGTTGTGAAATTGTGTTTTAAAGTTGACAAAACCAATCATTTTCGTAGGATATGTGCCCAAGGTTAAACAAGACAAGCTTTGCACACACAAAAAATTTTAAATTTTCCCTTGATTTTCCCATGCACAAAATGAGATGACACAACTTTATGACATCCACGATTACACTAGATAGCATGTAGATCCTACAAAAACTAAAAATGCAAGAAAACAAATAACAAGAACAAAAGCAATAATGCTAAAAACTAAAAACAATAAAAGATAAAGCTGTTCCAGCTACCCCCCTAAGCTTGAATTCGACTATGGCCTCATAGTCATAAACAAACTTAAAGATTGGAACAGGGATACCAGATCACTCCTGTGGAGGCGGAGGCAGGTACTGCCAGGGTCGTGGGGTCCGGATTTGCTCTGGATGACACTTGGCGCAAGTGTAGGAAGAAATCATTGAAGATGTGACTTCATTTGACCAATAACCCCATCTTGAATAACTGACACAGACACTGCTGTGTGCCCGTCAATACCATCGACAGAAGTCGATGGTATCGACTCGATGATTAGGGCAACTGCCTCGCGAGTCCGGCCGCCGCCTTTTTCACTTGAAAATGTCGATACCATCGACACACCCGTCGATGGTATCGACTCCACTGAGTCAATTTCTTCTGAAAATCTCCAGAGATCTCGATGGTATCGACTGGCATGTCAATACCATCGACTTTGATATTGCGATCTGCCTGTAGGTAGGTCGATACCATCGACGAGGCCGTCGATGGTATCGACGCAGAGCAAAATCTGCAGTCGTCAACCTGTAACCCGGTCGATGGTATCGACTCTGCATCAGCCTGCACATCAAACAAACCGATCACGGTATCTTTTTTATACTAAAAACTAAGTAAAAACAAATTAAACTACGAATGTAAATAAACTATCCTACTGTACCGATGGTTGGGTTGCCTCCCAACAAGCACCCTTATTTAACGTCTTAGGCTAGACGACTTGAAGCTCATCATCTTGGCACTTTGGGGCATGTGCTTAGAGGGTCGTGCGGTAATTTGAATTCAACTCAATCTCCTCCAATTCCCAAGGACAATGTACCTCTCCCTAAGGCAGTCACGACATCCGCCGTTGCTTGAAAAGGTCTTCCTAGAAGAATTTCACAGCTTTGGAGCGGTGGCATATCAATGACAACAAAATCCACCGTGAATATGAATCTATCCACTTTGACGAGAACATCCTCACACACTCCATATGGTCTCACGATAGACCCATCCGCTAATTCAATTGTTGCGGCCGACTTCTTTATCTCTTTTAACCCAAGTTTCTGAAATGTCGCCAGAAGCATGAGATTTATGCTGGCGCCGGAATCACATTGCGCTTTAGGAAAATGTCGACCACCTATTGAGAAAGGAATGTAGAAGCCTCCTGGGTCATTTCTCTTCTTTGGTGAACTCCCGTGAATCATAGAGCTCACCGTCTCATTCATCCGACAAATATCACTGTCTTTTATCCGCCTCTTCTTATTGATGATTGCCTTGATGAACCTCCCATAGGCGAGCACCTTCTCGATCATCTCCACTAATGGAATATTGATGTGGAGTTTTTGGAATATTTCCAAGAATTTCCTAAAATGACGATGCTCTTTCTTTGACTTTGAATTGACCAGATTTGACACATCTGCTGCATCAACACGCCTGTGAGGTGGCACATATGAGTTTTTCGGGGTCAACTCCCCTAAGCTTGCTTCAATCACTCCCTCTGACGTGGGCTTTGGCGAGACATCATCAACAGTAATAGCTTGTTGTGGTTCCTCTCTCGCATTAGATACTGCCACACGTGCACAAACAGCCTTCAATTGTTCTTCTTGCCTAGATGGAGATGCAATATTCATAACTCGTTGTGATTTTCTGAAGAACGGATTTCTGCCCGGCAATCCATAGTAAGTGCGTGGATACGGTATCGCCAGTGTCGCATGCGTATTAAAAGTTATTTTTCTTTCCTCTTTAGCTTCTTGCACCTGAGATTCCTCCTCATTGCTTACCACAGACATATACTTGACTTGATGGTGTGCTTGGGCAACGTTTGCATTCTCAGCCGGTTTCTGTTGATTGGCATGCTTGATGGCCGCCACTTCACTGGAAATATGTGTCACGGTGGTTTCTAATGCCCGCATTTGTGCTCCATGGCTTTGCAGCGTCTGCCCAAATTTGGTTAAGATATCACCTTGAGATTGTAATTGTTTACCGAACATAGCCATCATTTCCTGATTCTGCTGAACCATTTGACTCAGTAGTTCAGTGTTCTTGTCCTCCGCTCTAGGTTGTGGCTTGGCATCTGGATCCTGCAGAAAATTATTCGGATCCTTCCATGAGAACTTTTTATCTCTCCTCCATGCATAGTCATTGTTTCTATAGCCCTGTTGTTGCATGAATTTGACTTGGGCTTCCTCTTCCTCAGATGCATCATCCTTAGCTAGCAGCTTCTTGGCTAGAAGATCTAACTTGTCGTTCAGTTCTTTAACTACTTTGGATTCACCTGCGACTCTAACCTGCTCCACAGCACCTCTGTCACCCCATGACTGTTTCCTAGCCATGTTCTTTAATATCTCCCAGCACCTATCATCTGTGTTGTTTAAAAAGAATCATGACCCGGCTGAATCCAAATTACTCCTATCGTGCTCGGAGAGAGAAAAATAGAAGATCTTCACCTGTGTCTCTTTATCAAGCCCGTGATGCGGGCACCTCCTCAGCATGACTTGGAATCTCTCCCAGGTCTCTGAATATGTCTCACCGGCCTGTTGGGTAAAATTGTGAATCTTCTGGATCATGTCGTTAGTCTTCTCAGGAGGGAAGAACCTCTCAAAGAAGACCTCCACCATATGGCTCCAGTTCTCCACAAAATTGTCATCCAAATTATGTAACCATTCTCGTGCCGCTCCTGCCAATGAACTCGGCCACAGCTTGAGATACAGTGCCTCCTGTGGAAACCTGTCGATTTTAACCATGTCACATTTCTCAATAAACTGGCTGATGTGCGCAACGGGATCCTCATTCTTAAGCCCATGAAAAGCATTAGATTTCACCAAATTTATCAATACTGGATCGATCTTATATGTCGGTATGTTGATCGCCTACTTCTTTATAGGCCCCTTTGAAACTAATGAGGAAGAAGCTTTGATCTTCTCCCATATGGTCTGTGGCTCGGCCATGTCTTCTTGTTCAGATTCAAAATCTATCTCTTCTTGGTGCTCTTGTTCGTAATACTCCTCGTCCTCAGGTCCCGACAGCGGAACCTCGGGTGTGGGATTCGCGTAGTCAGTACTGCGCATTTGCACCATACACAGCACCTGAAATAAAATAAAAAATTCAGTTCAGTACAGTGCTTTGACGAGTATAAAAATGAATGAACACTAGAAAGAAAATATTTGAAGTTGAATGAAAATAAAAAAAATGTGGCCTAGAGTGGCCGCTCGTAGCACTCGAAGTGCCAACAATTTCGCCGTATCCCCGGCAACGACGCCAAAAACTTGACGTGTATTTTACTACGCGCTAAAAACGCAAGTATACGCGTCGAGTAGTACAGGCCTTTGTGAGGCCCGAGTCGAACACAGGGATACTCGAAATTGTTGGAGACTCCTACTAACTATTTGCGATCAGCTAAACTGAATAACAAATTGGGGTTTGTTGTCAAAATTAAAAGAAAATAAAAATAAAACAAAGCAAACAATCGATTAAATGTTAATTTAATCAATTCAAAAGGGTATCTTTAGGATTGCGGTTTCACCGTGGGTTTTCATTGTATTAGGTTTTATATAATGCCTCAATCTTCTCTCTCTATCTGGGTAATGGCCTGAAAATAGAATTGCCCACTGTCGTGGTACAATTCACTATCTAGGTTTAGGTCGGTTCCATTGTCGTAGTAACCTATACCCTAAACTAGATGCATTATGAATGATCTCTCAGTATCCACCATTAATTTTACACAACCTTGGTCAAGTGATTTGTCGATTAATGTAGATTTCATCTCTTTTCAACCGTTAATCCTTCTTTCAAAGTAATTAAGGGCATTAGGTTATTATTATGGTGATCAAGCATAACAATATATGGAGAAAAAGAAACTATACTACGGATTTAAGAGAGAAAATATGAATTACTATTAGAAAACTGTCATACAATGAATCCCCGGGCTACTCCTGGTCCTAAAGATGAAGGGGATTAGCCCCGCATGTTCATCTCACACAAGTACATGGTAGAAATAGGGGAAATCATATTAAAAATGTGGAATGAAAGGGAAAACCCCTGAACAGAGAAGAACCGATTGATCCTTTGCATAGAACACGTGCTTTCCCGCCTCTCGGTGGTGAAATCCGTCTTCGGCAGCGTCCGGATCGACTGGTATGAACTTCTGGCCTCCGTTCTCCTTTTTCCTGCTCCTCGGCACTTGTGCAATGGCTAATCCGATCCCCTTTTGTCTGGGCGGCCGTCCTTAGGTATAAGTCCCTAATTAGGTCGTTAATTAACTCCAGTCGTCCGATTGAGATCATTAGGAAGCAAACTTATATCCTACAGCGTCGATACCATCGACACGAGTCGATGGTATCGACCCGCTACAGTAGCGGCTAGCTACAAACCCTTCCTTTGTCATGCCCGACATCATCTCGATACCATCGACTCGGGTCGATGGTATCGACTTCCTTTAGGTGTCGGTTTTGTCGTTTTGTGTCGCTGTAGCCTCCATGCGTCGATGGTATCGACTTGGTGTCAATACTATCGACCGATTTCTCGCCAGTAGATGATGGTATCTCGATACCATCGACGTCACCGTCGATAGTATCGACTTTTTCCTTCTTCTTTCGGCTGGCAACCTGTAACCATGTCGATGGTATCGACGGAAGAAAATACTCGTTTGTCCTGAAATTCAAAGACAAGATCACATAAATTCACACAAATAATGATAATTTGACAATTAATGCTCAAAATGATGAAATAAAGGGGATTTGACATAAAATAGTGGCAAAGACCAAAATGGATGAATTATGCAATATTAACCATAAAAATGACTAATAAAATCATAAAACACATATCAAACAAGTCTATAAATGCAACTCAAAATCATCGCATCAATAATTGTAAGAAAATCTGGAAAACTCACAAGAACAGACACAACCTAATCCTAGATCCTTGTAGACTTAGCGAACCTAGCGCTCTGATACCAAGCTTTGTGGCGACACATCCCGCTATCACATAGACAACGAGGTGTCACGCGAAAACGTGCGGAAAACACCATAAATCACTTATTACCAAAAACACGGGTTAATTTAAACTGATTTCGGAAAAGTAGATAAACCAAGAAACTATTACATCCATATCCTCGTCTACAAGAAAACAGGTTCGAGAAACATTTACAAGCCTTGATACGTGTCGACAGCTTCACATATCAGTTGTCTTATCATCACATGAGTTCATCACATGTTCATATATACATAACGGGCCACATCCGGCCAGCAGCAGGATATACAAAGATTCCACAGCTATACATCGTAAAACATCATCAAAACACCTCTGAGGACCTGAGAGTATAGGGATGACTCTAAGACTCTACTACAAAACAACCAAAACAGCAGCATATCCATCTCTTGCCTTCTACTGCTCTTCTTGTTACTCAGCCGCAACCCCGCGACCACCACCACGTCTAGCGCGAACACCTAAAAAGGTTGTAAACCAGCAGGGTGAGACACACAGTCCCAGTGAGAAACATAACTCCCCGCCGAAACTATAAAACCTCAGAAAGCTAAAGCAGTAACAACAGATAACTGGTAAAGCATAGAATAAGAGCAGCATATTGAGCAAGGTGTACGTAAGGCATATAACCAAGTATTTCTTTATGGAACATGATTGACAAGATAAGATTTATAAGATCTTACCACATAATGTAAGGAACGTATAAGTAACTGCAAGGTACAACAAGATCAACTATACAAGCAGGGCCTCAACCAATGTTTCGTGTTTGCCTTAAGCAATAGATACTATTCGGCTGGATTACGTGTTATTATGCCCCGAGGAAGTGAGTCGTACTGCTCAAATCCAACCTTCGGTTGTGAAACCCAAGTCAGTGACATACAAGGTCAATGGAAGAGCCGAACTCCACGACCTCCCACCTCGTGGTCAGTGCACAAGAACCAAAGTAGGACCGCAGTCTCATGCTCAAGTGGCCTCAGCCACAGGGTCAGCTCTCGCAGGCTACCCTTTCTCTAGCCCGCTTTGGTACAGGTCTCGGCACTAGTATATCTGAGCCATGGGCCCGTTCACCGTGCTCCCTGAGCCATGAACACATTCATGCTCGTATCACATATCCTGAGCCATGTGCTTGTTCACCATGCTCCATATATCCTGAGTCTGCAACCGCAGCTGCACTCGAATCCTCTCTATTTTAGGCTAGGAGAAACCTCACATATTCAACAATATGCGCTCCGGGTTAACCCGCAGGAGAACCCGTTTCACCATCAACAGCTACTAACGATGATGGATCTATGGCCAGGGCAACTACATAATATATTCCACTGTGATTAGTTAGTATATTTTAAGTGGATTGTTGAGGCAACCTGGTTGTAACACATACATAATATAAAGCTACATTATTGTTACCACCATCATATTATTCCGGGATCTCAATCCCTCATCACAAGAAACCACTACCTCATAAGGCATCCTCATCACTTGGGATAACAATCCCTGGTTTCATCTTTTAGAAAATAACATCTCAACTAGGCACTTTAGCCAAACTCAGGTCCTCAGACCTAAACACATTATACAGGTGATGCATGTTATCTCATCAGCAAGAGTGATCATCAATGTAGTGTTATTCAAACATATATACCTCATAGCCCTTTACCTGGCTATGCATCCGCATGAAACACCTGCATGGTTAGTATACACAATCATAGAGATAACTGAAGCCATGAAGGATTAACAGAAGGATCATGTTATCAAACATAGGGAAAAATTGATGATTATACGCTTTATCATTCATGCCTCAAACCTTTGACCATAGACATGGGTCACATCATCATGTAAAGCAACTCATATACTTCCAAGCTTATCATTTACTCATCATAATATATACATGATTCAAGATTATCATAAACACATGTAATATCAGGCCATTAGAGTTTTAGATATACATGTCATGTTTACATAGGTGCGTTCTACTATATCAATTACCTCACTATTATCAAACATGTCAAAGGTTCACAACCCATAATCCATAGTTCATTATCGACAAGGAGGTGATTGCATGAAAAAGATCTAACAGATGGATTTCTGGGTGGAACATGACCCTCACTAGAAGTGCCCACTACCCTCACAAGAAGTGTGATGGGTAGGGAAGCATTCCTTACCAAAATCATATTGGCATATACACATATCGGCCAACCACAGCAGGTAACGACCATCACCCAAGGGTGTCGTGCAGCTAGAGGTCAAGACATATCGTGCACAAGGCATAACGTGCAGCTAGGTTGGAGGAGTGTATCGTGCAAGGGCCAAGCAGGTATCAGCCATCTATCAGCATTGACTAAGCCCTATCGCCCTTCTAGGGTGAAGTTACCTATCGGGAAGCCACACCCCTCGAACGCCTAAGACTCATAAGTCAAAACATAGCACCCCAGCACAGCCTGGTGTCGCCCAACACACTCACAGCTTAGGCGACATCAAAGCGTTCCAAAGAAACCTATCAGTTAAAGTCAGTACACCATGTCGGCCTCCATCAAAGCAGCATCTAGGGTTACAATATGCCACTATATCGGGCATCACCACCAAACCATGACGCCCAACACAAGGCTAGCCCACTGAGCTCCATAACGTTCAAGGTACATCGGGCACCAAGCCACTACCCTAGCTAGGTATATCAGGTAGGGCACTAAACCAGGCATATCGCCCGACACACAAGGGTAGCATACATCAACCACACTCCATCTAGGTACATAGGCCAAGGGTACAACTCAAACGGGCAACACTATCCCATCATCATATCGTGCAAGATACAACCTGACAAGATCGTCATCAACCTCAAGCACAAGGGCACCAAACCCTAATTGATCAAGAAGATCGGCTCACCTCTCAACAACCAAGAGAGGGGTCTTGCACAACTTCTTATCATAATTCGGGCAACCACAAGGATCAACCTCAACATAGGTCTACATCTACCAAAAAGCTCACCTCTCGAATCCATGGTGAGAGGAGGGTGTTGCTCAAGCAACTAGAACACAAGCTCACCTCTCAACTTAAACGAGAGAGGGGTATTGCCCACATTACTAGAGCTCAAGCTCACTCCTCTAGACCAAGGAGGGAAAGGAGTGTTGATCAATAAAGGAACCCTAAAACATGGTTCAGCCAACTAGGTGCAACCAAGCAAGAAGCTTATCATAGAACATACATGGCCGATATGATCATAAGAAAACATACAAGAATATAGAAGAAAGTAGTATGGTTAGGGTTAGGAGTTATGTAACCCGCCTTAAGAAAGCTCCAAGCTCCAAGCTCCTAGCACCAAGCAACACCTTCGGCCACCACAAGAAGAAGAAGAAGACTCCAAAGAGAAGGATCGGCCACCAAGCTTTGCAAAGGAAGAGGTGTCGTCCACCAAGGAAGAGAGAAACCAAGGAACTAAAGAGATCCTTAGCAAGAGAAAGAAGGAACATATATAGGAGAGGGTGGAGGAGAAACCAAGGTAAGACAAGGCAAGGTGTCGCCCACCTAGGGACACTTGTCCATGGGCAATGCCACCTGTCTATCTTGCCTTAAACACATGTCCAAGGCCATTGCCACATGCAAGCATCAAGTGCCAAGTGTCCACTAGTGGTGACACAAACGAGGTCAAAGGGGTCCATGGATGATACACTCCATCACCATGCCCGACACACTCCCTGGGCGACACACCCATGGTCGATACAGGGCACTCTTGCCTGACACAAGATCCAACAAGGTCAAGCAAGGCATAACAAGGCCCATCAAGGCTCATCCAATCCCAGAGCAACTCAAGCAACAAGACCAACCCTTCCGCTCAACACTAGAGGAAGCAAGGAGAGAGAAGAACACTTCTCAAGGTAACAAACTTGCTCATCAACCCTAGACTTGGGTAAATTTCAAGTAGCACCTCCAAAACTCAATAAGCACAACAACCCTAATCACCATTAAAGGTGATTAGCAAGCAACTAAACATCAGGGTTAGGCAAAGCAAACAGGATAAGCCCTAAATGGAGGTCAGGGTCCTTACAATAAGTTCATGACTCTTTGTGGACGTTACACAATGGAGGACATCCACAATAGGTGCTTCTTTCAAGATCCTGAATTGCCAAAGAATTTATGGGATCTCTACCTACTTATTCTATGACCTGAGAAGGAGTCATTCTGTTATGTTCTACAAAAATAAGAAACGGAAGAAGGACAACTAACACCATCTCCTATTGTCACTGAACCTCCTTCTAGTGTTTTAGAAACTATAAAGGCTAAAGAAATTGTTGATACACTCAAATTCTTAGAGGATCTAGAGCCATTCCCACTATATGGCCCGATATCAACTATAGAACCTAGTTTTGAAAACTTTGACCGTAGCTCCTGTTGTGAACTCACACTCTCCCAGTTCATGGTGTTGATGCAACATTTTAAACCTCATGGCAATCATGTGGTTTTTAGTCAAGATGATCTTTTGGTTATGAAAGGTGACCTCCTGGAGACTCTACAACTGAGAGGATGTTTATCTCATAGCCTCATGGTGGCTTATCAATCCCATATTTTCCAGAATATTGATGATGTCTATATGGCCGGCCCTGACCTTGTCAACGATCTCTACCAGGGCTCTGATTTTGGTGAAAAGGATCTCCTTCTTCGTCAGTTGCAGGAGTCTATTCCTTTCTATATTTGTATAACCATTCTTCATGATGCACATTGGACTTTACTTACTGTCTTTGCTCATGAAAGGGAGGTCGTGCTTTATGTTAGTTCTGACACTTATTTTGACCTTGAAGGGTCTATGTATTTCATGGTCATCCATAATACACATGAAAGAATTGTTGATGCGTGTACAAAGGCACTCATTCCACTAATTCGAGAATTTGGAAGTGGGTATGCTACATAAGAACTAAGAAGATGGGAAGTTCCCCAATTCTGGCATAGATGTCCTTGACAATGTCTGCTCTCCAATGATTGTGGCTTCTACATCTTGCACTAGATGTAAACTATTGGAGTCCGCCATGCTGTCATTGAAGAAGCTCATAATGATAACTATCATTGACTACAGGGAAATTATGCTATGATGTTGCTCAAATCTCCATGGGAAACAATGGATCTTCATTGAGAATCTCACATGCCTACATTTTCTTTTCCTTTCTTTTTCTCACTCTAAGGATAGAGTGTGTTGTAAGTTTGGTGGGGTGCAATCCCACGAGATAGGTATCATTAGTATCACAAACTTCCTTTCCTTTCTTTTTAGTATTTATTTTCATAATTTCTTTATTTCCATCATAATTTTTAAATTTTCTTGTATGAAGTCATGGAAATGCAGACGATGAAAAAAATCCCTCTACAAAGAATCTAGTTTTCTTTCAAACTATCCCCTTTCTGACACAGTGACAAAATATCACAGGGAGAATCTATTTATTAGTGATGTTACTTTTTATGCTTTTCTCTTAACAAAACTTCATTTCTCCCTCTGATTTGATCATAACTTTGTGCATTCGTCAAAAATATTCTTATAAAAAATGTTAAACTAATATATAAATCAAATCTCATCAATGACATGTTCTCACAACAACAAAGAAAGATCTACCTCGTGTCTTCTTCCAAAAACTTTATTAAAAATCCCAAAAAGAATGAGGAGTGAAAAAGAATCTAAGAGATGTGCCATAATTAAGAGTTATTAGAATGTTGCATTGATGTTCACATGAACACAAATATGTCAATTTTATTAGTTTATAAAAACATTGTCTCAATTCTAATGGTCTTCATTTAAAGGTATTGCAATCCAAAGCAGTGATACTTAGGATGAGCAATCACTTCACTAAATCCAACTGGTTTGGAACACATGGATCACTTGCCCATTTAACAGACCTATACTTGAATGACCCAGAAAGAAGAAAGGAATAACAATAAGCCTTTTGCCATTCCATCTTTTCCAAAAAAAATTCCCTGATGAGAGTGAAAGCTACTTTAAAAAAGTGAACATATGTTGAAGATTATAATATGACTCAAAAATACCTAAGAAATAAGAAAAAATAAGAACCCTTTGAAAAATTGGTGCACTTGATAAGTTTAGTCATTTTATGAGGAATTGAATAGTTTTGATAAGAGGCTTGTGTAACAATTTTCTTTAGTAATATCTAGATCCTCCCTACTCGATCAATTGGATAATGATTCTACTAGCTTGTGGACAAGCTAAATTTTAAGTCTGGGGGAGTTGATAACATTAGTTTTGGTGCACTTTTCATGACCTTTTTGTAATAAAAACCCATAGGATCTATGTTTAGATGTTCTAATTTATTTATTTTACTATCTTTTGATCAATTAAAAGGTTTTGATTAAGTTTTGATGATATTTGAAGGAATTGGATGCAAATTCATACAATTGATGAAGTCTGAGCAATTTTTCAAATGACCTCATTTCAAACAGTCGATCAATCGGTCGACAGGATAAGCCTTGACCTAGATGGTTGAAAAAAGACTACTGACTCAAATTTGACAGACTCATTGAACACCAACTTATCAAATTGAAGAATCTCGATAGCCATCTATTTAGTAATAGATGTCGAGAAGAGTATACTTTTCACAATATTCGATGAGACATCGACTGTCTACCTCATCAATACCGATGGATTTATGTTGATCCAAAGCCATCGAGCTAGTCCTTGACACATCTATCAAGCAAAGGATCCTCAATACCCCCATTGATCGTCATGACAATTGCCACTTCGACAACATTGTCGACGTTTGTCTAAGACCAAAAGACTCCTATCGAGGGGTCAGCCCGACAACACCGGTCGATAGCTTTGTCAATGAAAAGATTGAGAGACTCAACAAATAATGACTCTGTTGATACCAAGAAGAGATCGACATCTTTGTCGATCGACAAAGACATATCAAAGGAATTTCCTATTGACATAGTTGTCAACATCGACATCGATGCCACATGGACAAGTCATCTCGACAAGCCTATAGTCAAAGACTATAAATAGACCCCCAGGACATCCCTTTAATTCATCTTTGATTGTTGGAGTCATAGAGAAGAGAGGTTGCCTCCAAATCCTCCCAAGTTCCAGAGTTGAACGACAAGACTTGTAAACTTGTCTAGATTTGTCGATCCAGCCTATTAACCTTGCTCTTTGGCGGCTCTGTTCCACTATCATCACCGATCTGAAGGACCTTCTTGCTTTAAGCCAAGATCAGATAGAAGGAGGAAGTTGTCGACCTTGCTATCAACCACCGTGAGATGAGCCGAAAAGTTGGTAGATCGATCATTCGATCTACCTTGTATTGACTCCTTTCTTCCCTTGTTTCATCATGAGTTATTCTAGTTGTACTCTATTCATTTCTCTAGCCATGCATGGCTAAACTCCATAACTTGGGTTGGGAGTAGCCATCAGGCCCTCCCAACTATGTAACTATTCATCTTTCTATTTTATGACATATGTTCTTTAAAGTTCTGTTCTTATACTTTTGTTTTACTGCGTCTTTTGACGATTAGCTACCCTCTTATGATGTCTGATATTAATATTATTCGAGAGAATGATTTCAATAAGATCTAGAGTATAGGATAGTAATGATACACGAGAGCAAGGAGTTGAAATAAAAAAAAGTCATACATGTTTCCCTTGATCTTTCTGCTATTACCTCAAGAGAGATAACCTATTAGATAGAAATCTACCTAGATCTGGAGAGAAGGAAGTAATAGATATTTTCTTATAGCTATTTGGAAAACAAGTAGGGGACATATATAAAATAGAAGTGAAGGTTTTATATGGTTGTGGGTGGCTTCATTGGTGAAACCCAATCCGAGTCCCTTTTTTTTGGGTTTTAGGGAAGGCAGAGAAGCAGCGGAAACAAAAAAAAATTTCCCCAAAACCCAGAACTAAGGGAATCGCGTCAACGTCTATACAATAGGAAAGATGGTTTGTGGATGCATACCTTGTCCCGAGGCTCGCTCGGCGACAGTACCTCGCGCCTTGCACGGTCTTCACCTCTGGTCTTGGACGGTGTCTCTGCAGCTCTTGGTCGCACCGGGATTGAAGACTCCTGGTCTCACCGGGACTGTCGGGGTTGACAGTTGTCCTCCGAGCGACAGAGGTCTCCCACCTCTGAAGTCATCCGTACGGGCTGCCTGGAACTCTGATCTCCTTGTCCCACAAGGAATCCGAAGGACTCGCACCCTCCTGTCAGCGTACTAGTCACCGACACACTCTCCTGCAACCAGTTGCCTTTCTGCAGTTGTCTTCCCTTGTTGTGCCTCCCTTATCGGGTAGCACTTGCTTGGACTCTCTCAGTTACCACAACCAGAGAGAATGACAACTTTTCAGAGCAACTGGCACTCTGAGTTTCACTTTGAGAAGCCCCCAATAACCCTATATATATAGGAGGGTCATGGGACAGGGTTCTCTATCCCGGGCAATGCGGGACTAAAGCAAGAGTAGAAGGGTTTGAGATTTTCCACAAAAACAATCATCTGCGTAACCTGAACCGATCGTTTCACAACTGACACGGTCGGTTGGGGATCTGAGCTGGTCAGTTGACTCCTCAACCGATCGGTTGGGACCCATGAAACGATCGGTTCACATGTGAACCGATTGGTTCGTGTTCCTGATTAATTCCCAATTGACTTTTCTTCTTTCATTTCTAATTGATATCAAATACCAATCCTTATTCCAATCGTATTGGACAAGTAAAACAAAAGAATTTCTCACCAATCTTACTTTCCCAACTTGCTCGATTGGACCAGTTGAGCCAATCGGTTCAACACTTGAACCGGTCATTTCACTCTGTCCATGAGCCGATCGACTCACCAGTTGAGCCGATCGGTTCACCATGCTCAGCCGATCGGTTCATCACATGAGCCGATCGGTTGGGAGTGCAGATTGTGCAGAATCAATCAATTGCAGTTTTAATCAATCTGATACTCTAATCAAGCTGTCCAACACCTTGAACACTATGATACTGAGCTATCAATTGATTGAGTGTTTAATTGAACTACTAAACTCCTTTAGCAATCAATCTAAACATTGTTTGTGGACAAACTCCTATTCCAGGTTAAATCCTATGTGTGTGACCCTACAGGTCAATTTCACGTTGGCAGTGAAAGTCCATAACACTTATGACTTCACAAGCAAAGAGCGGTGCCTAGTCACACATCAGTGCTACCCAAGTGAAATAGAAAGTTGGAGAACAACTTTCAATCCTACAATCTGTGAATGGTGTTACAGTGAATGTATAATTCCTTTGTCACTGATATCCTGAATGAACTCGAGGCATGGAACAGTCATCCTTTTAACGTTCATTCGTTTCCTTGATCTCAGAGCAGACTGAGTGAGATGTGTGTGACATCAATATCACATATTGATTCACACGTGCATGCGCATGCCTTTCTCAATCCTACTCATCAAGTGGCCAAGGACATCAAACTCCCTCAGGAGGGACAAATCCCATATCTATCACTCACCCCTCAAAAGCCCCATGTTTCAAAGCCACCCAATCATCACCTTTATAACAACCCATGTTTCAGGATTGCGTTTGATGATGTCAAAGTGTACCCAACGACGTGTGTTGAGTGTAGTGATTTTAGGTCTAAGAATCACACTCACCACCATCACTGTGAGAGCTGACTGTGACTACCAAGTCATGGTTCCATGTGTCACTTTCATGGTGGGTCTGTCCGGTACCTTGTTCTCCAACAAGTACCTATGTGCTTGGTTTGATATCTCTATATCATGACTAATGAGATTCTGTCATCAACCAACACACAATCTAGTCTTTAGTGTTATTGATGTCTATGGTTATTTGCACAATAACAACCAACTAGGGACCAAACAAGAATGTATACTCTTATCATCCGTATGATCTCATCATTTAGGTCCTCAACCCAAAAGCATACGTCATTGAGTAAAACAATTCTTTAGACATCTATCATGTTACACCATCATCTCAAAAATAGTTTAAACATATAGATCAGAAATTTCCTTTATTATTATTCAAATCATTTACAAGGTATCCCATTACAATCATCATATGACTTGCTCTATGGGCATACATACCAACAGACTCCCACTTGCACTTTGAGTCAGTCACCTAGGAATCTCATTCCTTCTGACCTAGCATGACCATCATGCTTCTGCTGAGAAAGGGCCTTCGTCAGTGGATCAGCTATGTTGTCTTCAGTTGGTACTTTGCAAATCTTCACATATCCTCGCTGTACGATCTCTCATATGAGATGGAAGCGCCGCAGTATGTGCTTGGACCGCTGATGTGATATGGGTTCCTTAGCTTGTGCAGTAGCTCCATTATTGTCACAATAAAGCTCAATTGCATCACATCTACTGGGAACTACACCAAGTTTAGAGATGAACTTCCTGATCCACACAGCCTCCTTTTCTGCATGTGAAGCAGCAATATACTCGGCCTCTGTAGTAGAATCGGCAACTGTTTCTTGCTTGGAACTCTTCCAGCTCACAGCTCCATTATTTAGGCAAAATACAAATCCTGACTGCGGTCTGTAATCATCTTTATCAGTTTGGAAGCTTGCATCGGTGTAACCCTTTACAACCAGCTCTTCCTCGCCGCCTTAAACAAGAAACTGATCCTTAGTCCTTCGCAAGTACTTGAGGATGTTCTTTACAGTTGTCCAGTGAGCATCCCTGGGATCTGACTGGTACCTGCTCGTCATGCTGAGAGCATACGAGACATCTGGGCGTGTGTACAACATAGCATACATGATGGATCCAATGGCTGATGCATATGGGATCCCATTCATATGCTCCCTCTCTTCACAAGATTGGGGACATTGAGCTCTAGAGACGGTGACTCCATGTAGCATGGGAATGTTGCCTCTCTTTGAGTTCTCCATGCTGAACCGCTTCAGCACTTTGTCAATGTACGTGCTTTGACTTAGTCCGAGAAGCCTTCTAGATTTATCTCTATAGATCTTAATTCCTAGAATGTAGGATGCTTCTCCTAAGTCCTTCATTGAGAAAGTATTCCCAAGCCAAGTCTTTACCTTCTCTAAGGCTAAGACATCATTCCCCATCAAAAGTATGTCATCCACATACAATATGAGGAATGTGGTCGAGCTCCCACTAACCTTCTTGTACACACAAGGTTCATCTTCATTTTGAATAAAGCCAAACACTTTGACTTCCTCATCAAATCGAAGATTCCAACTCCGAGATGCTTGCTTCAATCCATAGATTGACATTTGCAGCTTACAGACTTTATTGGCATTCTTTGGATCTAGAAAACCTTCAGGATGTGTCATGTACACATCCTCATGTATATTCCCATTAAGGAATGCGGTTTTAACATCCATCTGCCAAATCTCATAGTCATAATAAGCTGCAATAGCAAGCATGATCCTGATGGACTTAATCATGGCAACTGGAGAAAAGGTTTCATCATAGTCAACACCTTGAACTTGTCGAAATCCCTTTGCAACCAATCTACCTTTATAAGTCTGCACATTGCCATCCATGCCGATCTTCTTCTTAAAGACCCACTTTCACCCTATGGGTTTTACCCCTTCGGGTGGTTCCACCAAAGTCCATACTTTGTTGGAGTACATGGATTCCATCTCAGATATCATGGCTTCAAGCCATTTCTCAGAATCTGGTCCCTCCATAGCCTCTACGTAGGTAGTTGAATCATCATCTATGATCAGCTCACCACCTTCCTGAGTCACAAGGTATCCAAACCTCTCAGGTTCAAGGCGGGTCCTACTATATCTACGAGGTCCTTGTGTTACCTGAGGAGACTGAGATTCCATAACACCTTGTGAATCTCCATGTTCCTCTTGTACATCTATCGGTTCAATGTTTTCTTGTTGGGCTTGAACCTCTTCAAGCTCTATTTTCCTCCCACTGCTCCCTTTGGAAATAAATTCCTTCTCTAGGAACACAACATCCCTGGAAACAAACACTTTGTTGTCAGTAGGGTGGTATAAATAATATCCCTTGGTCTCCTTGGGATATCCAACAAAATAACATTTATCAGACTTGGGTCCAAGCTTATCAGGAAACATTTTCCTAACGTAAGCCTCACAACCCCAAATCTTCATAAAAGACAAATTGGGACGCTTCCCGGTCCATATCTCATATGGTTTCTTTTGAACCAATTTAGATGGTACTCAGTTAAGTGTAAACGCGGCGGTTTCAAGAGCATAACCCCAGAAAGAAATCGGAAGATCAGCAAAACTCATCATTGATCGCACCATATCTAACAATGTGTGATTCCTTCTTTCAGACACACCATTATGTTGTGGTGTTCCAGGCAGAGTCCATAGTGATACAATACCACTGGCTCGCAGAAGGTCCTCAAACTCCTGGCTTAAGTATTCTCCACCTCTATCGGATCGAAGTGCCTTAATACTTTTACCAAGTTGGTTCTGTACTTCATTCATGAAAAGGGTTTCTGACTTATGCTTCATCAGGTACACATAGCCATACCTAATGAAATCATTTGTGAAGGTAATGAAGTACTGATACCCACCTCTGGCATTAGTTCTAAAAGGCCCACATACATTAGTATGTATGAGTCCTAATAAATCACTAGCTCTCTCACCTTTACCTGAAAAGGGAGTCTTGGTCATCTTTCCCAATAAACAAGATTCACATGTCTCTATTGATTCACAATCAAAAGAGTCTAGATAACCATCTTTATGGAGTCTAGAAATGCGCTTCTCATTTATGTGCCCTAGAAGACAACGCCATAGATATGTTTTGTTTGAGTCATTGAGTTTTTGCCTTTTGGTGTTTACGTTGTATACACTTGTCTCCAAATCTATCAAGTATAGACCATAAGACATTGGGGCACTGCCATAAAAGATCCCATCTTTAGAAATGGAACAATTTCCATTCTTAATAAGAAATTGAAATCCATCCTTGTCCAAACAAGAGACGGAAATGATATTCCTATTTATGGCAGGTACATAATAACAGTTCTTCAACTCTATTATTAGCCCACTTGGTAGAGTTAACTCATAGGTTCCTACGGTACTGGCGGAAACCCTTTCCCCATTGGCAACATGTAGTTCAACCTCGCCTTTCTCCAAAGGCCTACTTCTCTTAAGATCCTTCACATTTGAACAAATGTGAGATCCGCATCCGGTATCAAGTACCCATGTCGAAGAAGTAGTAAAGTTAATCTCTATCACGTATACACCAGAAGTAGAGATCGCTATCTCTGGCTTCTTCTTCCATCGTTCCTTCCATCCTCTCCATGTAGAAGAAATCGGTTTGGCGAGAGAACCCTTCTCTCTCTTACCTTTCGTTCCATTGATCTCTATCAATGAACTTTCTTTCTTCTTTACCAACACATTAAGCGTACATAGAGTGGATTCAAAGGCTCCTGGTATATCTGGATTGTGCAGAACACTTCTCACAGTCCTCAACCAGTTATGGAATTTATTTTCAATTAATTTGCCCATTTTAAAAGATGATTCTTTTGCCATTCTACAAGAGAAAATTGCATTTGTCAAAACTCCTTTTGATTTGATTTGAATAAAATTTGACGATAGTTAATTAGGCCTTTAATTAATTACCGCTCCCACTATTTTGATTCAAATTGACAGCCCTCACCATCAATTCAGAAGATTGCAGCGAACAATCTTCTAGTGGGTCAAGATCCATATTTCATCAAGTCATGAGTCAGCTTTGGCTGATCGCCCATAATCTTGACTATTTAGGTAGGCCATCATGCCAATTGCATCATATGCAACTCTTGATGAATGAACATGTGCAACACCTTGCCATGAACATTTTGTGCCTCTGGGCTTAGACACTCTAAGAATCACCAGTTAAGTCTATCCCAAAAGCCTACACGGTAAACATGCACCCTGCTTTGGCAGAACCTGCATGTTGACCCTTCACACTTCCACAAGTTGGACGGCGCACCACGCTTTGGTGTAACCTACGCTTGGTCGATCGAGTTTTCCATGTGTGTAGCTAATGGAAGGCGTATAAGACTTAATATTTTAATGAGGGATTTGGTTTATATATATATATATATACATATCCAATCACCACAAAATATAGTACGTATCATATACATGCTATATCCCACAGAAAACATGAAAAACGATAAAAGCAATGATTATGGCCATCCTATTGTGATTCCTCGAGCCAAGAGGAATCATGGTCATCTAGGTCTACATCACATGCAACCTGTACAAGATGAAATTTGTGCCTGTCTTTCTGGGTTTGATCAGCTCATCTCCATGACTGATCGGCTTGCCATCAAGTTGGTTGTTCGGGTGCCACCAGTCGATCGACTGGCGCCTCCAGCCGATCGGTTCACCGGTCGTCGTGCATCTCCTCAGGTCACCACCCGCTCGGCTCGCTCCTCGAACCTATCGTCTGGAACACCAACCGATCAGTTCACGCCTTGAACCGATCGTCTCAGGTCGTCCTCCGTTCTATGACATAACAAGAAATAAAATCTATCCTATTTACAATTGAATTATGAAACCCCGAGTTACATTCGGGGGGAGCAGAGGTAGGAAAAGAAATCTCGAATTATTTCGAGTTACATCAGGAATAGGAGAAAGGGAATCGGTGCGCAGACCGAGATGCAAGAAACCACATACAACCCCACACAGATATAGGGTTTATAGGCCATAACCATGCTACACATCCACCAAAAAACTCATTTAAGGGCGACGCGTATCGAGTGCATTAATATTACATATCATATATGTGTATTAGGGATTTGTGGTTTGGACATGCATAAAACCAATTTTATTCGCATCGTATGTAATAAATAAAGGTGACAAACCAAAATCGATCATATCGATAATCCTAAAATATAGAGAGGTTGACGTGGCTCTGATACCACTGTTGGGTTTTAGGGAAGGCAGAGAAGCAGCGGAAACAAAAAAATTTCTCCCCAAAACCCAGAACTAAAGGAATCGTGTCAACGTCTAGACAATAGGAAAGATGGTTTGTGGATGCATACCTTGTCCCAAGGCTCGCTCGGCGACAGTACCTCGCACCTTGTGCGGTCTTCACCTCCGGTCTTGGACGGTGTCTGTGCAGCTCCTGGTCGCACAGGGACTAAAGACTCCTGGTCTCACCGGGACTGTCGGGATTGACAGTTGTCCTCCGAGCGAAAGAGGTCTCTCGCCTCTACAGTCGTCCACACAGACTTCCTGGAACTCTGATCTCATTGTCCCACAATGAATCGAAAGGAGTTGCACCCTCCTGTCGGCGTACTAGTCACCGACAAACTCTCCTGCAACCAGTTGCCTTTCTGCAGTTGTCTTCCCTTATTGTGCCTCCCTTATCGGGTAGCACTTACTCGGGCTCTCTCGGTTACCACAACCAGAGAGAACGACAACTTTGTAGAGAAACTGGCGCTCTGAGTTGCACTTTGAGAATCCCCCAATACCCCTATATATAGGAGGGTCATGGGACAGGGTTCTCTATCCCGGGAAATGTGGAACTAAAGCAGGAGTAGAAGGGTTCAAGATTTTCCACAAAAACAATCATCTGCGTAACCTGAACCGATCGTTTCACAACAGAAACGGTTGGTTGGGGATCTGAGCCGGTCGGTTGACTCCTCAACCGATCGTTTGGGACCCATGAAATGATCGGTTCACATGTGAACCGATCGGTTCGTGGTCCTGATCAGTTCCCGGTTGACTTTTCTTCTTTCGTTTCTAATTGATATCAAATACCAATCCTTATTCCAATCGTATTGGACAAGTAAAACAAAAGAATTTCTCACCAATCTTACTTTCTCAACTTGCTCGGTTGGACCAGTTGAGCCGATCGGTTCAACACTTGAACCGGTCATTTCACTCTATCCATGTGTCGATCGACTCACCAGTTGAGCCGATCGGTTCACCATGCTCAGCCGATCGGTTCATCACATGAGCCGATCGGTTGGGCATGCAGATTGTGCAGAATCAATCAATTGCAGTTTCAATCAATCCGATACTCCAATCAAGCTGTCCAACACCTTGAACACTATGATACTAAGCTATCAATTGATTGAGTGTTTAATTGAACTACTAAACTCCTTTAGCAATCAATATAAACATTGTTTGTGGACAAACTCCTATTCCAGGTTAAATCCTATGTGTGTGACCCTGCAGGTCCATTTCACATTGGCAGTGAAAGTCCATAACACTTATGACTTCACAAGCAAAGAGCGGTGCCTAGTCACACATCAGTGCTACCCAAGTGAAATAGAAAGTTGGAGAACAACTTTCAATCCTACAATCCATGAATTGTGTTATAGTGAATGTATAATTCCTTTGTCACTGATATCCTGAATGAACTCGAGGCATGGAACAGTCATCCTTTCAACGTTCATTCATTTCCTTGATCTCAGAGCAGACTGAGTGAGATGTGTGTGACATCAATATCACATATTGATTCACACGTGCATGCGCATGCCTTTCTCAATCCTACTCATCAAGTGGCCAAGGACATCAAACTCCCTCAGGAGGGACAAATCCCATATCTATCACTCACCCCTCAAAAGCCCCATGTGTCAAAGCCACCCAATCATCACCTTTATAACAACCCATGTTTCAGGACTGCATTTGATGATGTCAAAGTGTACCCAATGACATGTGTTGAGTGTAGTGATTTCAGGTCTAAGAATCACACTCACCACCATCACTGTGAGAGCTGACTGTGACTACCAAGTCATGGTTCCATGAGTCACTCTCACGGTGGGTCTGTCCGGTACCTTGTTCTCCAACAAGTACCTATGTGCTTGGTTTGATATCTCTATATCATGACTAATGAGATTCTGTCATCAACCAACACATAATCTAGTCTTTAGTGTTATTGATGTCTATGGTTATTTCCACAATAACAACTGACTAGGGACCAAACAAGAATGTATACTCTTATCATTTGTATGATCTCATAGTTTAGGTCCTCAACCCAAAAGCATACGTCATTGAGTAAAACAATTCTTTAGACATTTATCATGTTACACCATCATCTCAGAAATAGTTTCAATATATAGATCAGAAATTACCTTTATTATTATTCAAATCATTTACAAGGTATCCCATTACAATCATCATATGACTTGCTCTATGGGCATACATACCAACACTTTTATCTTAATTTCTCAATTTATGTTTGTATCTTCATTGATCTTTCATAAATTAGGTTTGCTACTTAATTATATTAAATTCATTCCTTAACCGAAACACATATTTGTTCTTTGGTTAGGCTAGACTAAGCTAATATTTCGTTCTCTCATTCAATTATTCTCCTTGTCCCTGTGTTCGACCCCGTACAACTACAAAGACTCTGTATTGAGTTGTGGACATCTCTTTTAGTCAGGTATAAAATAAAGTCTGATGTCTTTGACTGGAAAATTGTGTTTACACTTTTGAGCCACAAAAAATAGTGATCATATATCCATATTATCTTTATAGATATCAATTTTATATATTTCAAGGATATTTGTCAATAAACATGGTGAATTGAACAAGTGAAAAGCTTATTGGTGATTTAAAATGAGTTCTCTTCTAGGCCCATACTTCAATATTTATGATTATCCACAATACTATTATTTTCTAGTAAGATCTTCCTTGTTAGGTTTTCATTATAATAATGCTATGTCCATCTGGTTCCAGGTGATACATTAATAGGTAATGAATTTACCATGACATGTAAGATATAATGTCCTATGATTATAACTAGGTTTTGCATTCAATATTACCACCTCTATATCAACTAGTTTTCTAACATAGAACATTCAGTTCAGTATATAGAGACATATAATTCTAGGTTATATTAATCTTCGAAAATTCATTGTGAACTATATACAACTTAAAAAAAATAAAGAAAATATGCTTTAAAATTAGAAAATTATTGTCTATCCAATGATATTAGTTTCATCACCTGAATCAAATATAATAAATATGTCAATTTTATGAATATTCCTATTGGATTGAATTTCTATATTCATAACTGATAATTTATAAGTCAGAAAATAAATTGAAATATGCTATCAACTTAGAAGAATATAATCTACATGATCATATGGTTTTCGTAACGGAATTCATTAATAATAAAAAGGTGATTTTTAGGGTTTATATAATTAAGGTGAACTTAACCCTAATTTCATATATGTTGTTAATAGGTGGCTGGGAACCCTAATGTTGATGTAGGATTTGATGCTGACTTGTTGATATGTGGATGAGGTATATTGCATGTCTTGAATTCTATATTGAGAAATTGACCTATTTTCCTCTATCTTGATGTTTGTACATCCCCTTACTTATATATTGAGCAATTACCCATGATTATATCTCACTTGGTCTTTCAGACATATACCCTACACATTATTTGTCTCTTTTGAGATATTGACTCATATGAATGATTATATGATAATGTTGATCTTCTGATTTTCTCATTTTCTTTATTTTCTTGTTGGATCCTAATTTGAATCTTATTCACACTATTCCATGTGGAAACCCTAATTTTAGTAGTTGAACTAGATGAAATCCTAATTTCTCTAGTTGTGGACTTTTATGATCTTTTTATGTGTGTGTATTAATTATGGAAATTGTTTTAATACTTGTTTGTGGGTCCTCTAACCTCATTAATATTAGTTGTATATTCTCGTCTCTTATTTCAGCAGGACTGTACTTTATTTTGCGTACTCTATTTGAAGGTTTGATGGACTAGTCATAACTAGAAGTAGTGACACCATCTAGGCACTAGGTTTCATTCCCATTCCATTTGTGATGATTCAGACACTCATTTTATTACCTTGACAGACACTAGCTTTTTTCCCTTGCCACTCACTAAGGTTTTAGTCCTCCTCTAAAATCTATAACTCTTTGGTATATAGTTTTTAGTTCTCCTTCCCCTTCGTATGAAATGTATGGGTTCCTATCATGATTTTTAGTATATGCTAGTATGTTGATTTCTCACCATGTAGTTGTTTATGGTTGTGATAATAGTTGTGATACTTATTAAGGCAAGAAATCCTTTTGTTGTTATCTTCTTTAAATGTTCTCTTTGATATCCATTTGGAGGTTCTTTATCCCTCTTGATTTAGGAATAATTGATAATATTATTGTGTCTTTTTTACCTTACATTATTCAATCCCTATTTATATGCTCATATTGGCATTTTTATGCTCACAACTTTCATTTTGTCTTCTCTTGTGAGGTATGCTTCCAATGCCTTAGTTGAAGGATATGGTGGATCTGCCAAGGTGATTTAAGCTTGGATTAGTGAAGATGACCCTTGGAAGATATACTTGAGATAGTTTGGACGTTCTTATGTCTAGTGAATAGGTTGTTTATTTCATGTAAATCCAATGTGGGAGTTCTTTATGTAATCTATTAAATTGAATATAGTCATTACATTTTCCGTTGCTATACTTAGGTCTTATATGCCATTGTTTTGATAAATAAAAAGAATACACCAATTCCATGCATACTTACCAGTGTGTTTAGAGTAGATGGGTTTATTATTTAAATTGAGTAGGGAGTGGATCCCCTTTTAGACCCCACTTCTTTAGTGAAAGTCACGTGCTCTAAATGTGCACTTTGCTTATACTATTGAAATAAACATGTAGAAAAACGGATGCATTCACATGTAGTATATGCGAGTTTGATTTGATATTTGTCTGAATAAGTTCTTCTAGATTTAGAATTCTTGTGGAGGTTCTACTTTGAAATTTATTTTAATTCCTTGTATCTTTTATGGGTCTTTTTCCATACTGACTCACATGTATTCCTCATGTTTAGTGGCACTTTTGGGTAAGATTTTAGGGAAGTAGAGTATCATTCAACAACATTATGGATGGATGATCAAGATGTGGAAACCTATGGGAGAGATTTAATTGTCTCCTCTTAGAGACGACCTCTTCATGGTGCTCTACACCAGGTGGAGGATATGAATATGTTTGTCAAGAAACGATCATGGTTTGTTGACAATAAGCTATCTGGTGTTGACCACCATGTGGTCAACTGAAGTTGACGTCCTCTGAACAACCCTCATGTCATGGAATTGTTTGTTACCCTAAGTTCACACTCTAAATGGCTACAAAGCCAAAGGTGAGTGGACTTGGGCGCCTGTCCATAGAATGGGACAAATATTTCACACATGCAAAATATATGTGGATCCTCACGCTTTACGGCTCCGTGTTTCCAGGAGGTGAAAGATCGCAACCCTAGGGAGATCTGACCCGCCGACGGCGGTGGTCGCCGCCAGCATCCCTCCGGTTGGGCACCCCGCCCACCGGAGTCCACCCATACCATCCTCTCTCTATCCTTTCTATCCTCGCCGGCGTCCCTAACCCCACTGGTTTGTGCGCCGGGTAAAGATGCTTCCTTCACCGCTCCTGCGGAGGGTAATGCGGCAGAGCGTAAATAGTCGGCAGGCGCAGAGAGCAGTAGTTGAGCGTCGGAATAACTTCGCTTCCACATCCACACCACCTGATTCTGTGATTCTTGATATCAGAAACCTTCTTAGATCACCCACGCAGTTGACATCGAACGAGGACGCAAAGACCATGAACAACACGTCGGCGCCGACTCCTGATACAATGACGAACTCATCCCCCTCTGCTGGTGAACGCAGCTCACATGACGCAAGTGCATCCTATGCCTCTGAGGATCGAGCAGTCACAAGGTGTGAACACCGTGGAGTTGCAGCACCAAGAAAATGCAACGGCCCCTCTGCCACCATCTCCATCTGCTAATCAAGCTGGTCTCCTTAATCGGCCCTTGCAGCAACCTCTTACTGGTGATGCGATGACGATATAGGGTCTCCGTCACACACCTTTAGTTCATCAAACCAAGAGACAACCGCTCTTTGGGATTCCCCATGATACGTGTTACAGATGCATGCAGAAGGGGCATTGGCAGTCGCAGTGTAAAGCACCCAAAGTTTGCTATTCTTGTAAGCGTCCCGGTCACATTGCCAGACGTTAAACCTCATCTCTATTACAAGCCTGTGCCGCCAAATATCAACTCATGGAATATCTTTCCTAGCCTGCCAGTGGGTATCCCAGCCCGTGGAGGTCCCCAGCACATGCCCAAGAAAGTGTTTGTTTCTATTAACCCGGATGATGATGACAGGAAAAAAAGGATTAGTTCTCTTCCATGTGCCATCGAGATTTCATGGCAAGACGGCATTGCCTGGCCCCCGTTATGTGAATTCCTAAAAGCCTTCTGGCCAACTGCGGTGGATGTATACATATTTGCTTATCGGAAGGCTGTGATCTTTTTCAGTTCTGAAAGAGAGGCAGATACAGCGTTCAACACAAGAGTTGTTATTTACAAGCATCACAGATTGGCAATTCAGTGTATGAATATTGGAGATGATGGCGCCCACAAAGAAAGCTTTTGGTTCTGGCTTACGGAGCTCCCGATCGTTTTTAGAGATGAAACTACCATTCGTGAGATTGTCAAACCATTTGGTGAACTCAAGTATATCTATGCATGGCAGCTTAGTGAGGACGACTTGGCAGGTATCCCTATCCTCGTTGAAGCTTTCAAGGAGAACATACCTCAGTTTGTAGTTTTATCTCACGGTGACAACAGGGCTACAATCAAGTTCAACATGATTACCAGGAAAGATCATCGCGAGGAATCTTTTCGCTTATCTGAGTTTGGTCGGGAACTTGGAATCCCTGAAGACGAGCTGCGGGCTGATGGAGAAGCTAGATTTTTTACTGCGACACAGATCCCTATACCGCAATCACCACCCCGTCAGATTGTACAACAAGAACAAGAGCAGCACACCTTTGTCAGGGAAGATGATATCCATCCTAATAGGAGAATCATTGATCAAGATGGAAATAGAACTGTCCTACAACATCGCAGATTGGAAGACTTCATCCCTTCATATGATGACACAGCATCGAGGAGAGAGGGCAGGCTGACTAGAAGATCTGGGAACCAGTTCGACACACAACGGGCCATGTCGAGTCGATCTAATTACAGAAGACGAGTGCATCATGAGTGGAACTCGCCTTATTCAGAAGGTGATGAATACTATTCTTCTGACTACTGGGAAGATGGATATGATGAGGACGGAGAAAGAAGAAGGAGAGGTAGTCGTTAATCGAACAGAGGTTCTTTGAGTATCAAAGTTTGCTCTTTCTTTGATTTCATGTCTGTACAATCACATCTTTTTTGGAACATTAGAGGCGTCGCTAACAACAAAACTCGCAAGATCATTAGAAATCTCTGCCGTAAGCACAAACCTGCCTTTGTTGCGTTATTTGAACCCTTTATTCATGCTGATGGAGCTGAGGAGCTGCTGGATGTGGTTGAGCTAGATTGGGCGACTGACAATCATGGGAAAGATGGAAAAATCTGGGTATATGCTGATGCGTCCCTGAATCCCACCGTTATCTGTAAACACAAGCAACATATTACTGTTCATTGTTCTTCTGCATCTGGATATACTTTCTTTGTGTCCGCCATTTATGCTAGTTGCTCATATAATGAAAGAAGACTTCTTTGGGAATCTCTGCTTATTACTGGCCGTAGTATTGGGGATTATCCATGGGAAATTGCTGGTGATTTCAACATTATAAGAAACCTTAGTGAGAATCGTTGAGCAGATGATCCTGAGTTTCAAGCAATGCTTGAGTTTAATGCTTTCATCTCTGATGCAAACATCTATGAAATACCTTTTGAGGGCAGCAAGTACACATGGGTAGACAAGCAAAGAAGAACGCCCACAAAATGGAGACGCCTGGATCGTGTCATGATCAATGACAATTGGAAGGTCAATCTGCCTGATTCTATATCTCACCACCTCACGCATTTCCGTGAATCCGATCACTGCCCTATTCTTGTCAAGTTCGGTCAACAACAGCATGCAAAAAGGCATCCACCTTTTTCCTTTCTCTCTATCTGGCTAGAGCATCCGGGGTGTTTGCAAGTTATTCAGGAAGCATGGCATACTGATGTTGTTGGTCACCCTTCTTTTACCTTCTTCTGCAAGCTTAAATCGGTTAGGTAGGCACTTAAAAGCTGGAATGAAGAAACTTTTGGCAACATCTTTCAAAGAAAGGCTGACCTTGAGGACATGGTGCACATCCTTCAAATGAAATTTGATGAGGACCGTACCAATGTGAATGAAGAAAATCTAGTATCGGCGGAGGAGGAGCTTCAAGATATACTTCATCAAGAAGAGTTACTATGGAAGGAGAAATCGAATATCATGTGGTTGAATGATGGCGAGCACAACACTTCATTCTATCATGTTGTGGTTAAAGCCAAGAGAAGAAGAAGACTCATATCTCGCATTGCTCTACCTAACGGTTCCACATTTGATGATCATCATATTATGGCCCGAGCAGCCGCTGATCACTTTCAGAATCTGTTCGCGGCTGCTGCTTCGGCTAATGATGAAGATGTAGAACCTTTCCTTAACCTCATTGAGCGCAACATTTCTATTGATGATAACATGGTCATGCTTATGGTGCCCTCAGAAGAAGAGATTATTAACACCATGAAAGGGATGAACAAATTTGCTGCTCCTGGTCCTGATGGATTTACACTCAGTTTCTTCACTGCTGCATGGGACATCATCAAACATGATTTTTTGACCTTGGCAGAGGCTTTCTTTAAATCTCAACCTTGTCACAGAAGTTTGATGTCCTGTCGCCTGGCGTTGATACCCAAAGTTCCTCAGCCTACTAATTTAATTGCTGACTTTAGGCCAATTGCGGTTGAAAATGGCATTATCAGAATTTTTGCATCTATCCTTAGCAATCGTTTGAGGCCACTCATGCACAAGATGGTGTCTGCGTCGCAATGTGCTTATGTTCCTGGGAGAGATATCATCAACCACATCAGGCTGTCTAAAGAGATATGTCATGATCTTAATCATGGGGGTGCTTATCCTAATGCTATTATTAAATACGACATGAGTAAAGCTTATGATAGAGTTGATTGGGGAATGTTATATCGCATTATGGAGAAATTTGGGTTTTTTCCTGAGAGCATTCTCTTATGTCTCAGCTTTTACTATGGATCGTGGGCATCTATCACTCTGGGAAGGTTTCTTTCAACTACATAGGGGACTCAAACAAGGAAACCCTATGTCGCCCTATCTTTTTGTTATTTTTGAAGAATTTCTTGCCAGAGCTATGGAGGCTGCTGTTGATAGAAACAACGTCTGCAGATTTCACACTCGGGGAAACGGCATGGCACCTATCATCCTCTTATACGCTAATGATGTTATTATTTTTTGTAATGCTGATCCGAACACTGTGGCGAGCATAAACGAGATCATGAGTAGCTATGAAAGAGTTTCTGGGCAGGTGGTTAATAGAGGCAAATCTACATGCCTGATTGGGGTAATGATATATCTACTGCGACTAGTATTGCAAACTCGCTCAACATCGCGTTGCAAGAAGGACCCATCTCCTATCTTGGGGTTCCCATCATCCCTGGACGTACCAAGCTAATTCATTTTGATTTTCTTTTGGAGAAGATGAACACCAAGATTGCATCTTGGAAATCAAATTTTTTATCCTTTGCTGGGCGACGTCTTCTTATCAAGCATGCGCTTGCATCCACGGCGATGTACACTGCTACGTTCATCAACATCCCCATTGGTATTTGTGATAGGCTCGATAGGCTCATGTCCAAGTTCCTTTGGTCCGGTAGAGATGCTCAAAAAAGAAAAGCTTGGGTTTCGTGGCACAAGGTCGCTTCTCCTATCAATTGTGGAGGTCTAGGACTAGACTCCACAAGAATCATTTATAGAGCATTCACATACAAGGCGTGTTGGGAGATTTCTAATGGGTCGTCGCCATGGGCCTTGTTCTGTAGAGACAAATACTTCTCATCTCTTTCCAACTGAGCTGGTTTCTATCCTCCATATCTCAAATTAAGTTCCTATGCATCTCCATAATGGAAGTTGATCTGGAGGTCTTTTCCCATCTTTAATTCCTCATGTCATTGGATAGTTGGAAGAGGAAACATATCGATTTGGGATTACAGATGGTGTGGTGAATCTCTTGCGGACTACACTCTTAATGAGAATGATAGAAGGCTGGATTTTCGGCTTTCTGACTTCTGGTTACCTGACTCTGGTTGGGACTAGGTATCGCTTGGTCACATTTTTAATGAAGAGGGTATGGCCATTATTAGAAACAATAAAACGGTTATTTCTGATCATGAAGACAAGATGATATGGGCGCCCACATTGTGAGGACATTTCTCTGTGCAATCGGTGAAGAAAAATATCCTTTATGCTGCCACTCCCCCCTCCCCCACATAGTCAACGCAATAGCATGTGGATGATTAAATTTCCTAAAGCATGTATGCTTCTTTGGAAGATAGTTCACAAAGCCATACCTACTGATGACAACATTGTTAGGTGTCATATCATGTTACCATCTAGATGCTCATGCTATGAATCTCCTTCGGTCGAGACTATGCATCATCTGTTCTTCGAAGGGCAGACAACATCTTTCTTCTGGCAGAAGTTTACAGCTGTTTCTAATCGGCTTCCTCCTTCCAATATTGCTGATATTATGGACATGTGCAGCTATGCAAAGCAACGCGTCTCTGCTATGACTTGGATACATGGACAGCTTTGTGGTCTCATTGCATGGTCCATACGGTGCAACAGATGCATGCGCAGGTTTGAAAATAGAAACGCTAGCCTACATTCTCAATGGAATTTTATCATTTATTCGATTAATCATCTTCTCGAGAACATATCCTTCACAAAGGTGGAATCGTCTGATTTCTACAGAAGATTGGAAACTCATGGCATCAAGATACCACAAACTAGTTTGATGAGTATCTTTTTAATGCGATGGATGCCTCCTGATATTACAAACATGAAGCTTAATCTCGCAGTGGGGCGAGACATGGACCCAAATGGCAGGCGCAGACGTTGGGCCGCTGGGATCATCCGAGACTCAGATTACAGGATGAAACTTGCCTTCAGAGTCTGGTTAGTCGAGGAGGACTATACTTGTGCTTATCTGGCTGCATGTGTCGTAGCTCTAAAGATTGCTGATGAAAGAAATATTAACATTTCTGTAGTGGAGATAGATGATCTTGTCACACATACCATTATCTGGTCTGATGCTCTTGAGCCATGGAGGGCAACCTCTCTTACTAGAGACATTCACTATGTTGTTCAAGAGCAGGCCATCATGGGCCAACATGTTCACAAGCTCATCAATTCGACGCCCAGAGAGCTTGGTAAATGGGGATGCACAATGAGTGATACTTTCATTTGCACTGAGTATGCGCTTCTTCCCATGAAGATCAGGGGTTATCTTATTCTGGATAGGCGAGCGGTGCCATATATTGGTAAAAGAAGATAGGTCTCTGTTCTTGATAAAGGTTGGCTTCTTTTTTGGTCTGATATGCCTTTTTTATGCTGGGGTGCTTATGGTTGGGTATACACCTGCATTTATAAGCAGGAGATGTATCTTTTTTTACAGCGTTTTTGCCCACGCGAGGGGGTGGGATGAATAAAAAGTCCCCCTGGCTTCGATAAAAAAAATATATGTAAAACCAATAACAACAAGACTAAGAGATAATAAGATACTAAACATGAATATAAGAGATATGTACCCATTTCTAGATTTAAGTATACCCATTTGTATTGCATTTTAGAGCATAGAGTCTTGAGTGCAGTGGATCTTCATTTGGGAACTACAAATTCGATAAATAAAATACATCAATGTGAGTGCATTGAGTACGCTATGAAAAACATGTAACCATAGTTTATGAGTAATATAAAAGTAACTTGGCCAGAAACATCATAATAAACAAGAACTAGAAACAAGGTAAGAACACTTAACGACTTTCTTTTATACAAAGCATGTTTTAAGTTTCTTTATCCATTATATCAACCATAGGCATTTAGACTAACTTCTCATGTAAGAGTCTATAAGGGTTCTCAACATTAGCTACCCTATCTGTAAGAGGCCTCAAGGTTATTTCCAAGAGTCAACCCTTGTATCATAATGGTCCGTCTTATCAATTAAGATACCCAACTTGGTGTCCTTACCCCAAAACTTTAAGAAGGTGCACCAGGGTATATAATGGATTTCTCTAAATTATGTTTAAGGTTTACCAACATAGTATAATCAACATGAAAGTATTATTAGTAGGGAACAATAGCTCAAACAAGTATTTTTTCTAACCAATCATTTATGCGAGCATACATACAAACAAGACAATATCATAGTAGGGTCAAGAGATTAACTGTACCTTGCGAGTAGGGAGTAAGTCATGATCCATGAGTAGATTCTAGAGAAGGTCCAAACCAAGGGAGGCATAAGATATAAAAGACATACATGAGGTATTAGATCAATATGATTTTGATAATCTAAACATCATATGATTCATTTGGATGTTCCCTTAGACCTAGGTTTCAATTAGATCAAGCATCATTTCTAAAGTTCTAAACATTCATGTACGAATTCATCATAGCATAGGTATCAACATTAAAGCCTAGGTCTAGGCAAACCATACACATTATAAATGATACAAGATAGAGTTAAAGTCTGATCTGTAAATGAGGAAGCATGATAATTAGCTTATCAACAAAGTCTAATCATGTAAGATCATATTTAGTCATGTAAGATCCATTTCAAGCACTAGCATCATATGTGCAAGTCTTATGATCACTGAAGAGCATAGGATTGATCAAGCTAGTATTTAGTGTTGCAAGAATGATGAGTTTACTGATTTGGACAAGATAGCACATGATATAAGCATAAGAGTCACATTTCATCCTATGGAAGCAAACTAGGTCTACTTGGTCAATTTAATGCACATAATAGGTACTTGGGGGTATCATGAGGCAAACATGGACTACTTAGCATGAGATATTAGTTCATTGTTTCACATGACATAGTAAGTGTTACCGATTTCAAGATTCAACCACACCATATAGAACAATTAGGTCCATGACTTCACATAAAATCAAGTTACATCATTTAAGTACACATATGGACCGTTTTAAGTCATGGTAGGCCAAAATGTCATTAGGGTGCATATAGATGGTGCAAGACCTAAAACATAGAAAAAGTGAATTGAATTTACTTATTTAGGGTATTTGAGTATATAGGGATCATCAAGGACACATGTAGTACATGATTAAGATTGGTTATTAGTCAAAAGTTCATAAAGGCATCATCCTCATTAAAACAGGAATGAAACATACAAAATTAGCAGAATACATTAGCATAATAAGAAATGGGGCTTTTTTTTTAGCAAAGTGGTATGTAATATCGGGGTATTTGGTTAAGGGGCTTAAAAGATACAAGGATTTGAAGATTCAAGCATTAAATATGGAACTTTGGGAATATATACCCTAACGGGCCGCCATTGTGCCGCTCAACAGGTGACAACACCAGTCCGGAGGTTCCAACCGCCGCCCATCGGCACAGAGCGGCTACTAGAGACTCCTGATCGCTCACCACCACATCGTGGAGCTATCCCCAGATGACGCTCGTCACTGCTAACCGCCGGGTTGACTGGGACGTGGTGGGCGCTCGGCGCTCAGAGTCGTCAGATCCTCGATCGGATGACTCTTTGACAAGGATCAACGGCCGCTGGCGCTCCTCTCTTGCAGTGCCAGCAGGCGAGCCATTGAGAAGAACTCCTCCTCACCGGAATAGGAGGAAAAACAGAGGAGGAGAACCCAGAAGACCCCAATAAGGACGCCCCAAAACGGCTCCACGACGACACCTACTGGAGCTGGAGAGTGTTGGAGATGGCCGGGGTGTGAGGTAGGGCTCAGAATGGAGGGGAAACTCTAAATACTGCAGGGAAACGATGGAGAAATTGAGAAAAAGGAGAAAGGAAGCGAAATGGGATATAAAGGGGCAAAGTGTTTCGGTCGAGAGGAGGGTAGATGGTGCTCGACACCATGGTAGGTGGAAGCCAGTGCCCATTGTGCTGGTCCTCGTACGGAGGTTAGAGAGGGGTCGACGATCGTTGGATGGAGGTCCAAATCTGGGGTTGGGTGATCCAAAGGCTCACAATCGAGATTCCCAAAAACGTATCTTCTGATTGGTCTAGAGGAAGGGACCCAGATTGGCAAAGGAAAAGAAAGGGGAGGGGGTAAGTGGGCCGCGCGCCAGCTTTACGCCCAATAAGGATTAAAATTGATTTTAATCAGATAAAATCAAGGGAAAGAGGAGTAACTTGAAAGACCCATAACTTAGGCTATGAGTGTCCAATTGAGGTGATTTTTACGCCATCGGAAAGGTAATTAAAAGATATACAACATTAGACACATTAGGGATCGATATATATATATATATATATATATATATATATATATATATATATATATATATATATATTTACGAGGTTCATTTTAAAAAGTGAAAGCATCATACACTAAAGTCATTAGAGCATAGGTCAATATTGATTTTAATGTCACACAAAGGGACAAAGGAGCACTGTGACTACAATTTAGCATCAAATCACTCAGAAAATATGATTGATGTGAGTCACTAATTAGAGAGATAAAGGGCAAATGGTAGAGTGATAAAGATCTAGGTTATCACATCCTCCCCACCTTTAAAGAAATTGTGTCCCTAAAATTAAATCAATCCATAAATCAAGATTTGAGATTTCATATTCAATATTATAATCACTTAGTCATCCTTTAATATCAACTTATATTCCAAAATTGAGAAATCAAGCCTCGAGACCATAGCATGGACTTATTTATCATCAAATTGGGAAAATCATCATATGATTCACAAATTGGGAGAGATCATCCTATGGATCGCAAATTTGAAGAGATTATCATATAGATCATGAATTTGGAGAGATCACATTTTACATCAGATGAATAGAGCTTTTCGAATTGAGAGTAAATTTTGACTTTCATTCCCAACGTTTAGGGTTCTAGCTTCCACATTGGGCTAGGTGGGGTTATACATCCATGATTGAGATTTCATATTTCAACCATTCAAGACCAACATCATATTCAACAATCGTGACTTTGTCCTCAAATTTCATGGAAGGCCCCACACTAGTCCACATGGAGCTCACCCCTAAGTCATAAATCGAGTGAGCCAATAATCATTGTTTCAAATTTTTGATATTTGGGGACATGAAAGTAATTAATCATATATTGAGGGTGATAGCAAGATCCAAATAGCGTGATCATAGGATTCAAATAAAGATCCTTAATCATGAATATAGATTTCATTAATCAATATCAAGAGTCAATATTCCGACATCAACATCATATGTACACACATTTGGAAGTAAGGGTTTAGATGCCTAATTAGACCTTAGGGGTGATCATTCATCCATATACAACAATCGAGCAACAATTTGAGCATTTTTCAGCATTTCATGGTATCAAAATCTTTCATTGTATTCTTGGTTGATGGATGATCTAGGCCTAGGTATTTTTAGGGACTTAACCACGAAGTCAACATTATCATACTTCTAAGATCACCATCAAATCGAGATTCAGGATCGAGTATCAATATCATGATAGGTCTGACCTATCAGGGACTTAGGTCAAGAAATCAAAATAGTACAAAAAGGGTAACCTTTCCAAACTCTAAATAATCCACAAGTGAGAATTTAGAGGTAGTCAAAATAGATATGTGACCTAGGTTAGGGGAGTCATGTCATATACCATCCTAATCTAGCACATTAGTCAATATTAATCATGAGTAATCATGCATATCCAAAAAGGGCGAGTATCCACTATCAAATCATACTTTGCAAGGTCACGAGTCAAACATCAAGATCATTAATAGGGAAATCTTATTTTGAGATTTTGTGAGTTTGAGGTCATAATAGCATTCCCTTCCCTTCAAGATCAAGGTAATGGTAAAATTTTAGAAATCGAAAGGTAAAATTGGGAACTCAAGAATTTGAGCATAATAGGGCGAGATTGAGATATAGGTCTACCATATTATTCAAATTGAGGGTACAAAGAGGAATAATAGTCAATAAAGGATTTTCCGCTTGTAACAAGTCTTCATGTCATGATCTAGGCCTCCAAAGACATGGTTTTTTTGTAGCATGATCATGGCACATATCAAATAGGGGAAAAGTTTGCTTAATCATGTTTGAGGTTTGGTAAAAATAGGGAAAACATAGGTATGGTCAACAGGGACCTCATCCACCATGAGGTATAAAATATGAGTTCCACCTTATCTCACTATATCTAAAATTTAGCACAAACATGGAAAACACTTATATCTGATCTGGTAACATTGACTTTACACCTGAGTACAACACTTTCAAGAGTACTTTCTTACATCAAATAGGGTTTTCAATTTAAAGTCAGATCATGGCATTATAATCTTGATCAACTTTCATGATTTCAAGTGAATTTTAGTTTTTCCCATGCATAAGCTACCCGAAATAGATATGTCATGTGATTAATAGTCATGAGAGAAGAATCACACGAGGAAATGAGAAGACTTACTAATCATCATCTACTTGGGTGGCTTAGGTAGTCCTTAAACAAGAGATGAGATGCTAGAGGACTCTCTAAACTTGAACGAAAGGATTTTATTCCTCCTTGTGTTCTTAAGATGTGTTATTCCTTAAACATATATAGAGGCTTGTGTGTATGGCTCTGATACCATTTTTCACAGAACTATTTGATACCCTAAGTCCGCACTCCTAATGGCTACAAAGCCAAAGGCGAGTGGAATTTGGCACCCGTCCATAGAATGACACAAATATTTCACACATGCAATATGTAGGGAAATATGGTACAGAGCAGGCAGCGGTATTTAAATTTTTATTACCATATCCCCATAAACAATAGATCGTGTCAATAACTATAATGTAGGAAGGATGGTTTAGGGGATATACCTGGCCCTAGAGCAAGTATAGCGACAATCCTTGTCATTGTAGATGCACAACTCTGAATCTTAGTTGCACTGGGACTTGTCTGTGCTGCGCCTCCTGGTCTGCACCATGGACTGCAGCCACAAATGTCATCTTCTTCAGCAGCTCCTCTTGTCACAGACTGCTGGTTGATGTTGTCCTCCAAGCGACAAACAATAGTTTCCCACCTCTATAGCAGTCCACACGGACCACCTAGAACTCATGTAGTCTTGTTGGACTGGACAGGAAAGAGTTGTCCCTCTCCGTCTGTATACTAATCACTGATTTTCTCTCCCACAACGACAACTCTCAGTTGTTCTTTCCCTTGGCTATTCCTCCATAGTCGGGTAGGACTTGACTAGGCTCACGTGTTTACCACAACTAGAGAGGAAAATAGTTGTTAGAGTAACTGATTCTCATTTGTCTGTGTTGTGTACTAAGAAGCCCACAATACCCCTCTATTTATAGAAGAGGCCAGGGTCAAGGTTCCCAGTTGTTATCCAATGTGGGATTAATGTGCAGGAGTGGAAAGGACCCCAAGAACTTGAATTTTTGCAATAATTTTGGAAATTATGCAATCTACGACAGCTGAAACAGCCGTTTGGATGAGCTAGATGGTCGTCTCATACTGTGAGACGGTCATTTTGCAGTTTCCAGTTGTGCATGAATTTGGAAAATCAATTCTCATCAATGTTAGACATTGATTTCCTTATGCAACAAGTATTGCTCAAGCAAAACGAATAGGAAAACATCTGAAATCTTCCCTGACTGAGCTAGACCATCTTGCCCATGTGAGATGACCATCTCGGTTCACCTAGACGGGCGTCTGGTGACTCAAGTCGTACCTGTTCGACTGGGTCAGTTCGGTCCTTAGCCAAATTCAACTCACAACCGGCCCAAAAATGAGACACCCGTTTCAACCCTTGAGACGGCCGTTTGGCACTTCTAGATGGGAGTTTGGCAGTGATGTTAGCTTGTTTGTTGGGTGAATCAAATGCATAAACACTTTAGCACTTAATTCAACTATAATTCGAAATCCGGACTCTTCTTCTAGGTCAAGACCTATGTGTGTGACCCTATAGGTCCCATATTACATTGGCAGTGAATGTCCATAATAACTTATGACATCACAAGAAAAGAGTGGTGCCTAGTCGCACATCATTGCTGCCCAAGTAAATGGGAAAGTTGGGGAACAACTTCAACCTACAATCTGTGTATGGTGTTGCAGTGTTTGTATAGTTCCTTTGTCGCTGATGTCCAGATTGAACTAGAGGGATGGAGAAGTCATCCTCATTATTATTCCATCTTATTTCTTGAACCAAGATCAGATTGTCTGATATATATGTAAGCTTAGTATCACATATTGACTCATATACGTATGGCCATACTTTTCTCAATCTCGCTTACCAAGAGGCCTAGGACATTACTCTCTAGTAGTAGGGACAAATCCCATATCTATCACTCACAGTCAATCCCCATGTGTCAAAGACACCCAATCATCACCGTTATAACAACCCATGTTTCAAGATAGTGTTTGATGATGTCAAAGTGTACCCAACGACATGTGTTGAATGTAGTGATTTCAGGTCTAAGAACCACAACCACCACCATCACTGTGAGAGATGACTATGACTTCCATGATGATGGCTTCCATGTGTCAGTCTCACAGTGGGTCTATCTGATACACTATTCTCTAACATGTATCTATGTGCTTGGTTTGCTATCGCCATATCATGACTAATGAGATTTAGTCATCAACCAACTCACACATGATCTTATGTGTCATTGTTGTCTATTAATCTTCCAGAATGACGAACATAATGAGAATATGTATATATGCACTCTTAACATCCGTATGATCTCATTTCTTCCAAGTCACATACTTGAAGACATATGTCATTGAGTAATATTTTTCTCTAGACATTGATAATGGTACATCATTATCTCATAATTGAATTAAACAAAATAAATTGGAAGCTTGTCTTTTGTTAATAATCAAATCATTTTTACATGATATTCCATTACAATCATCACATGATTGGCTCTCTGGGCATACATAACCAACACAATATATATGTAAAAGTAGTAACAACAAGACTAAGAGATAACAAGATATTAAACATGGAGATATATAAGAGATATGAACCCATTTCTTGATTCAAGTATACTGATTTGTTTTTCATTTTATAGCTTAGAGTCTTGAGTGCAATGGATCTTCATTTAAGAACTACAAATTCGATAAAAAAAAATATATCAATGCGAGTGCATTGCGTACGGTGTTTCATGTTTGGTCCAGTTTGGAAACTGTTTGAGCAAGTTATGCAATTTTGTGCATATTTTGGACTTTTCTATAATTTACCAATATATATGGTTTTTCTTGCAATTTGTCAAAATATTTATGTTCCCCACATGTTTTCATATCATGACTGAGTTATATGTACCTTGGGGCGCGTATATGCACCTTGGTTTAATGGTGACATCTTTCTAGGGTTGAGTTAGGGTTTACCCTTCATGGATGAGCTATCTTGTATGGTGAAACTCGATGGTTTCCCTTTGTTTGTTGGGATCCTATGGTGTTGGGATCTGTTGGTGGTTCCTTGAAGGTTCCTAGAGGTTTTAAGGTTGATGTTTTCCCCTCTTTTAGCTCCTTGGGTTGGTGGTTCAACAAGTGGAGGTGTAAACCGATGGTGAGCTAGGGTTTTCACCCTTGTGAACAGAGGATCATGATCTAATGGCTATCCTACTATTTTAGGTCGATGTCTAGCTTGGGAGTCAACAAACTATGTCCTAGAAGACTCCTACAACCGAAGGAGCTTCTTCTTTGCATGGATGGGATCCTTAAGACCATGGACACTTGGCAAACATAGTAGGACACCTAAACCTTCTCTTCTCTCTCACCCATAGCCTTATATACCATCCTCCTTGCTTCCAAATGATATTTTTAGTCAACTATCTCCCCCTTACTCATCCTTTTTGTCTAGAACTTCATCCTCCTTGGCTTGGTGGAAAAGAAGGTGCCCAAGGTAGAACAAGGTGGTTGATCTTCTTGCATGTACTGTTAGGGTTCAATCTACCCTCTCTTGGAGCTTGTGGATCTTACCTTGCTTTTTCTTGAACTAAGCAAGTAATATATCGCTCATTCCCTTCATTTTACTTGCTTCTCTACCTCCTTCATCCTTCTTCTTGGTCGTGTCCATGGTGTTCCATGGTGGAGCATGCTCTAGAACTTAAAGAACAACTCTTTCTTGCTTCCTTGACCTATGGTTTGCTCTCTTTTTTGGAGAAGGAGCTTGCTTGGCCATGTAGAGTGATGATCTAAGGTTTCTGCCCCTTTTTGCTCGAGCTATCTTGCTATTTTGATATTATTCTTCTTCTTCCTCGAGGCGGTTTATATAACTTTCATGTTTATTGCTTACTCATATCTTACATGAGCTAGATCTTGCTCTAAAACTAAGTTCTAAGTAAAAATGTAGCATCTTTGCCTAGAGTTTATGCTTGATGGTAGTTTATCTTTTTGGATGTTTTTCTAAACCTTGTGCACAAACCTTCCTTGGTATGGGAAGCTTTATACCTTGCTTGCATGTCATAAACTTTAGCTTTTTTTCTCAAACGATGGTCATGACTCAGGGTTTTTGGAGCAAAATTCCTTCTTGTTTTGCAAACTGGTGGTTTTGATCTTGGTGCTGTTTTGCTTGTATTTCTTATTACAAATGATGGACATCTTTAGCTTCTATTTTGGATTTCTTTGTTCTCAAGAAGCAATGGTTTTAGTGGCCCTTTAAGTGGTGGACTCGATCATTTTTCTTTCCCCTCTAATCCGATGGTTTTTGAAACTTGTTCCACCACCTATTGACCAAACTCAATGGTCATTTTGGGTTCAACACTCAATGGTGTCAGCCAATGGCCACACTGGGTTGATGGTTCATCAACCAATGGTTTTCCTAACTCGATGGTTCATCAACCAATGGTTTTCCTGACTTGATGGTTCATCAACCAATGGAATTCCTAACTTGATGGTTCATCAACCAATGGTTTTCCTAACTGATGGTTCATCAACCAATGGTTTTCCTGACTTGATGGTTCATCAACCAATGGTTTTCTTGACTCAATGGTTCATCAACCAATGGTTTCCCTGACTTGATGGTTCTTCAACTAGTGGTTTCCCTAACTCAGTGGTTCATCAACCAATGGTTGGACATGGTTCAACAACCAATGATTACCCTACTTTCAAAATTGATGGTTTTTATAAGTTACAAATTGATGGTTCAAGGTTTTGCTTGTTGTTTTTGAGTGAAAATCATGGTTTGATGGTTTTGTTTTGAGATTGGAGAATCAGTAGTTCTATTCCCATAACTTCATAGTCTTACCTTTTCCCTCATATGGATGTAAGCAAATAGTCACCATAATGAGATGATGTGCATTGTTAATCTAGATAATCTCATTGCACCTAACCCTAATTCAAGTAGGTGATCATGGCTATTCATACTTAGCTTCCTTGTGTGATTTTTATGACGATGGAATAGTCTCTCAATGTTGTTATAACCCTAGTACATTGTTATATGAGCATCATAAGCTTCTTAATGCAATATTGTGCTAAACATGTGTATCACAAGTATGGTGATGGTTTGTTGAGCCTTTGGCAAGGCATGTAAAGACAATCATGTTCTTGTAGGTGATTATGATTTGAATGTCTGAATGACCTTTAAGCACAGTTGAGCCCTTATGGAGGTGTAATCCTCCTTATGTTGACATCGGTTGGTGCCATGGAATAATGTGATAAGGATTTATATCCCCTGATGGTGTGATGGAAAATATAGTCTCATGAATGGAAATGTAATAGTACCCTAAGATGTTGAAAGGAGGATTAGGCTTCATATGTTTAATATCTTCTGGAGTTGTTATATTTCAATGCTTAATAGAAATGAATTATGGTTTGTATGTCCATTTGTTTGGTTCAGCCTTAATCCACCCAATTGACTTGACTATCAAGTGAAACCTTAATCATGTAGTTCCCTTTGTCATAGATCCATTCCATTGTCAAGACTTATTGGATGGTGAAATGAGTAGTTCTTTAATGGAATCTCAGAGTCATATACTATTGAGTATATGCATGTCCATAGGGATGGCTTCGGTCATACCCTAGAAGGAGAATGGTTGAGGCCGTATCTCAGATGATGTGATTTAGTATATGTGATATGTTTTGAGGATGGTTGTGGTCATACATCGGCAGGAGAACGGGTGTGGTCGTATCTCGGTTTCACTAGTATCATGACCTTATAAGACAGGACTAGACTATTCACTAGTGTCATGACCTACGTACTAAGGGCGGACTAGGCTGTTTTGCATGTTGACCTTATTTGTCACTGTGACAAACCCATACTGACCGGGGTCGGATGAGATCAGGATGTCGGTACTCCTTAATCTTGTACATAATTGATTTTGACTTAGCAATGGTTAGTTGATCTTTAAAGTGTTATACCTCACTCTCCTCATGGCTTAATAAAAGATGTAATACAGTGGTGTAGTATATATGTTGGGATTATACACAACACTTCACATTGGATGATAACCCATGTTTGCTCCTTTCATATAATAGGTGATGTGCAATGCTCTGAGAAAAAGTAGATATGTTTATGGTGATAGACTTCCTTACCATATTAGTTGTGCCTATGTTGTTAGATGTACTCATACTTCTTGTCATGCTTACACTGTTAGACATGATATACTACTAGTCATGCTTATTGCTGATAGTTGTGCTTATGTTGTTAGCTCTACTTATGATGTAGATATGCTTATCCTATTAAATATGCTAATACTGTTAACTATGTTCATGATACTAGTTAGGCTCATGATGATAGTTATGCTCATGATATTAATCACACTTGATCTCTATAGGATAATGTTAACTTTTCTGTACTATATATATAATTTGTTGTATCTATTCCATCTACTTAACTTATTTAATTACACTATCTGCTGTAATAAATAAGCATTGTTGAGAGTTATATCTCTTGTTGGGACATGGGTCTCACCTCGTGGCTCACCGCATCTTTTATATGATCAACAACAACGACAACATACCCATGGCAGTGAGGAGGAGCTGGGATGATGGACCTTAGAGAAGGTTAATAGATGTCTAGTGTGTCCTAGAGTTGTCCATGTACACTCAGGTTTGGGTGATAAAGTTTGTATAAGAGGTTTTAATTGACTCGAGCTTTTGGTAGCATTTTGATTCATGTACATGTTGTATATGTAAAGAACATCTTATGTATATATGATGTGGTTGAGGCTATAAAGTAGTTTGTAAAAGATACTTGGCATGATATATGAATATAGTAGGTTTTTGGGATTTTGTGTAAATGTTTCTAAGCATGATGGTGACGTTTAAATCAATTTTAATTATCCCATTTTTCTGCTATGTGGTTAATTAGTGATAAGTTGTGTTTTGTGTTTTGATTTATCTCATTCAGCATGATGAGGTGTCACATTTGGTTGATATCAAATCTCTAGGTTTGTTGAGTCTATAGGGAAACTAGGACTTAGGAATAGGATGATGTCTAAGTAGAGAACATGACATGTGAACATGATGCGTACTGCCTAATCTCAGTATGATGACCTGGCAAGATATTCAATAACTGAAGAAAAGGCAAGTGTGGAACTCTTAGATTGTTATCTTTTTTATTTCTCTAATCAAGTAGTCAGTTGGAAGAAATCTAAATGGCATAATGAATAAGATACCATAGAGAAAATATCTTAATCTTACCCTAAAGAAAGATGAAAATCACATCATAACATGTCAAACTTGAATGTTTGGTAACTAAAGAGAAAGATACGACACTATGATATCTAAATATGAATACAAATAAGCTAAAGAGGAGTTCTTGAAGCTGTAATTCTAGAAGTTAATGAAGTAAAGGAGAGATGGATCTGTACTAATAAGATGAATTAAGGTATAAAATCCATATAAGAAGAAGATAACTTCGAGATAAGTATGATATGAGAAGACAAATAAGAACAAAAATAGATGGAAAAAATGGAACCTGAGTAAATCTCAAACCAACCTACATATGTAACAAAGTGTTAAAGTAAAATATCATGACATGTAAAACAAATTAATGATGAAAATGTGAAATATAAATAGTTATCCCTTCGTAAGTGAGGAAGAAACAAGACAATGAGAATGGACACTCACATAATAATGATAAGTTGTTTACAAGAAAGAGAAATGAAGTATGCTTATCATGATAATTCCTATGCTGATGGCAAGGAACCTAAATGTAAAAGGTAAAATGATACATAAAAAGTTGTAACTTGCATGATGAGGATAGGACTAGTAATCCATTGTTAGTATACCTAGATAGTGTTGTTGTGTTGTGGGAAGTATGTCTTCCCTTGTGTTCTTTCTTTATGGGGTGCAACTTTCAAGTGGATCGTATGCCATTTGGTACACGTGGATTCACTATAATCCTGAGGGTGGTTTATAACATCCCAAATTATAACTAAAATAAGTTCATGTCTTAATAGCATGTTTTTCTTTTCTTCACTAATTATATTGAAATCTTGTACTTCAATGAAAATGACCCAAGAAAACAAATTTTCCTTTAATAATATAAAAGATGAACAACACAATTTCTCAAATATAAAGGAAACTAACTAAAGGAGACTGACTTTGAAATATGAACTAGAGATAAAATCTTTTGGTCATAAATTGATTTGTAAAACTGATTATGTAAATTAAAGTACTTTATTAAATCAATATGCACCTTAAGGTAACCCCTCATTAATTAATTAACAAATTAGGAAAGTAATAATCCAAGATTTATAGGGACCCCATAATAGACTTATGGTTGCAATTTGAAGTTCATTTGACATTAGATCCCTCTAATGATTATGTAAAGTTCCCATATAGTTTGAATGTCATAGGTGAACAACCTAACCCCAAAGTACACCTTAGGCGCCAACATTAGGGTGTACCAAAGGGTTAAAGTTGCCCGTCCCAGAGTGGATCCAAACACACAATCATATACATGCACCAAATAAAGCTTCCTTAAATAAACCAAATGTTAATTACATAGGGGCCCGAAGGCATAGGAGTTCTAAAGAAGAAAAACTTAATACATGAGAAAGAACTACATTGTAGAAGAAAAAGAACTTAAAACTAGGAGTCCCATTTAGCTTTAGCATCCCTCATGAAAGATTTGAACATTTTGAGCCAGCATATAGAGATTTGCATCATCATCATCATAGCAGGAAGGTACCTATAAAACATTGCAATTTGGTACACGTCAGCACAATATAAATATATTGTACTAAGTACACCTACGTGCCTTTCAAATTATACCTCACATTTAAACTTGGCAAAGGAAATAGGAATATATCTTGACAGAAGTTAAAAATATAACAAAACTCCCATACTTGGAAAAAGAACATTTATTTACAAGGGTAAAACACATTTTAGACATATTTTTCCATTACATCATTCATGCATTGACTACCGAAGGTTGAATGCATTTAAGGCCTCATGATTGACTACCAAAGAGTTGAATCATGTCTCATTGTGATCAGACTACCATAGAGTTGGATCACCTGTAAGTACTTGACTACCAAAGAGTTGAAGTACTTTATTTCTTTCCATCACTTGACTACCAAAGAGTTGAAGTGCTTAACTATAATGGAACAAATATATTATGTTTTCAGGTGTATACTTTCATAGGTATGAAAAACATGCAACATATCATGCAATTACTATCAACCATTCATCTCTACATGTTAAGTATATTATTCACATTCATTACTAGCACAACATAATATGGCCAAGTGTGAGGCAATGGCGTACCTTCTACTCAGAAAGTGGGGAGTCTAGAGATGCTCCTCACTGGTACCTTTGTTTTCCTAAAATTATGAGATTTTGGGTATCTATTAGATATGTTTGCATAATCACCATTTAAATTAAAAGAGTATAAAAGGGCCCTTTTTCCTAATTTAGAGTCATGAGAGTATGGTATGAGTCATGAGTTCAGATTTGGATTCATCTTTGATAGTATCATGTCAGAGTAGGGATTCTAGATTATTTTGGTGGTCATTGGATCAGGATGGATATTATCATAATTTGGTAAGCCAAAAATAGGGGAAAAGTGTAGTAATTCAACTTTGATGATATTCAAGTCACATAAACTGAAACCGAAGGTCTCATAAATATCTAGGTACAACAAGAGGATAGTCATATGATTTTGGTGATAAAATCATGTTCGAGCATTTTCTAATTAACTAAAGAAGATTGGAACATAAATGAGTATGAGTTCGGATTCTAGCCAGGTCTAGGATTAATTGAGGGTAGATTCTTATTCTTTATATTTTTTTTGAGAAAAATGAGTATTTATATGTATTTTTCTGACATTCCTATGATTTACTGTGATTTTTCTAAGATTAGGGCATTTTTTGATATTTTTAGAAAATCGAGATTATAACAAAAAGTGGCAATTATTGTGAACTGTTGGATGCACCGATCCAACAGTTGCACCAAAACTCAGGAAATTTGAGATTAGCTGACTGGGCGTTACCTGGTTGGTCCACACGGCTCCTAGTCAGTAGGTGGGTCCCGCCTGCCTTCTCTTCTTCAACCCGAGCTAACATAGACCTCAACTCCAGTGAGCTTTCACTAGTAGCATGGATCTTCTTACACACGGGTGAGGGTTGGGTTAGCTTTGTGGAGCTCTCCCACAACTAGACGACGAAGATTTGGGGCTCAACTCCCCTTGGATCGATGCACCTCCGAGAGGAAGAATGAGCTCAGTAGCTCGCGGTGGAGGAGAGACTATGGGGAGCAACAGGCAGCGTTGGGGTGCTTCGAGGTGCCGTCGAGGTAGCTGGAGGTACCCTGAGAGGCTAGGTGGAAGGTCAATTTGGAGCAAGGAGGACGGGAGTGGCCAGGTCAGGAGCTAGGTGGCGGCAGACAAAAAATAAAGGGGCGAGCTTGAAGGCAGAGTCCTCTGGGCTATCTTTGGGTGAATTAAAGCGGGGGATGATGTAAAGGGGTGTTGGCAAAGAGCTTGGGATGCTTAAATAAACAGCCACAAACACCAATTTTGGTCAGTGGAGGTAGGAGAGGGGGTGCTCACCAGTGCGATCGTGGGAGCACTTTCGGTCGTATTCAGGGGATGTGTGAATGCTCGTCGGGTTTGTGGGGACAAGATGGAGTCATTGCTTCAATTGGTTTTTCGCGGAGTGGGTCAGAACGAGGAGGAATGGTCCGGGTTGTGGCCTCGTGGCTATAGCTACAACATCCTGGGTTGAGCAGAGGTTAGAGATGACTTTCTGGCCATATGATCTGTCTCAGATGGCATCGAATGGTCGGGATGACTCCACATGATCGGTCTACAGATCGCTGACCTCAGCTTCGCGTGACAGGATAAAATAAAGGTTATTTGATCGAAAACTTTAGGTTAGATTATTAGAATCATTCAAATTCGATTAATTTCTTATGTAAAACTTTTGTAAATTCATAGGAGGAGCTAGGAGCATTAAATTGACATGAAGTTTGAACCATAGATTCATTATAGCCAACCCTAGGTGTTGGTAAAGTTTGAATTCGAAATTCTAAAGTTTGATTGAGCAATTAATCTTTCTTTGAAGTAGGGTTTAAGGTTAAAGAAATATAAAGGAAAAGTGTAAAAACAGTGTCAAAAACCACTTGATCACATCCTACTCACCTTAAAAGAATTTTTTCCTCAAAATTAAACTGGATGAAAGAGATGAGGGAAACGTTGCTCCATATCTGCTTGTAGTTCCCAGGTTGCATCTTCTGCACCATGATGGTTCCACTGCACCCTCACCATCTGGATCTACTTGTTCCTGATCTCCTTGACTTTGGAATCTAGGATCTTTATAAGGTGCTTCAGATAAGAAAGATTCTCCCATAACTGAAGAGGCTCGTGATTCAGCATGTGACTATCATCCTTCACATAATGCTTCAAATTGGATACATGAAAGACATTATGCATCATACTATACTGCGGAGGAAGGGTGAGCCGATAAGCACATTCACCAATGTGATCTAAAACCTCAAAGGGGCTCACATATCTCGGACTGAGCTTCCCTTTGTTATTGGCTATAGCACAGATGGGTCTGATCTTTAACAAAGCGTAATCACCTACCTCGAACTATCTGTCCGACCTGTGTGTATCTGCGTATGATTTCTGACGATCCTGGGCCCGCTTCAACCTTTGCTTGATTAATGACATCTTATCAGCATAGAGTTGCAACTCCTCAGACTTTAGCATCTTCCTTTCTATGACTTCATCCCAATGGAGAGGGGATCTACATGGCCTACCATAGAGAGCTTCATAGGGTGGCATATCAATACTGGACTGATATCTATTATTGTAATCGAACTCTGCTAATGGAAGGTAGTAATCCCAAGATCCTCCCCAATCCAGAACACATGCTCTAAGAAGGTCCTCTAAGATTTGAATAGTGCGTTCGGACCGACCATCAGTTTGGGGATGATATGCAGTACTGAAATTCAACTACGTACCCAACTCATTCTACACCTACTTCCATAGATGTGATGTGAACTTTGGGTCCCAATCTGAAACGATAGGTACTGGCACTCCATGCAGCCGTACAATCACCCTTATATACAACTCATCTAGCTCAGGAACCTTGGGCATAGTATGCATAGGTAAGAATGTGTAGACTTGGTCAAATGGTTTACTATGACCCATATCACATCATATCCCTTCCTGGTCCTGGGTAATCCTACCAAAAAATCCATGGTGATATTTTCCCATTTCCATTCAGGGATTGGTAAAGGTTGCAGTAAACTTCCTGGCCGTTGATGTTCGGCCTTAATCTGCTAACAAGTGAGACACTTAGAGACAAACTCTGTGATATCATTCTTCATTCCTCTCCACTAAAAGTTTCATTGTAGATCCTTGTACATCTTAGTAAATCTAGGATGTATAGAATACTTAGACCCATGTGCCTCTTACAGAATCCGCTTCTTGATTTCCGACTCCTCTGGTACCCACATCCTATGATTGAACCTTAATGCACCATCCATACCGATAGATAGAGACATCTAGGGTTTAGCCATAAGAGCTATAATCTCCTTCAGGCTAAGGCTGTTCTTTTGAGATGTTAGAAGTTCATAAAGAAGACCAGGGATGATGTTGATATTTTCCAGAATGATAGTGCCATAATCAATAGGGAGTGACTCAGATGTTGATTGTTCCAGACTCATTGATTCAAAAGCATAGATGGATGCACAACTTGACCTCTTACGGCTAAGAGCGTCAGCTACAACATTGGCCTTACCCAGATGATAGGCAATAGTGAAATCAAAATATTTAAGGTACTCCAACCATTCCCTTTGTCTAAGATTGAGATCCTTCTGATTCAAAAGATATTTGAGACTTTTGTGGTCCGTGAATATATGATAAGTAGCACCATAAAGATAATATCTCCAAATTTTGAGAGCATAGATAATGGCAGCTAACTCCAAATCATGAGTTGGATAATTGACCACATTAGGTTTCAATTGTTTAGAGGCATAGGAAACAACTTTACCGTCTTGCATAAGGACACAACCCAGACCCATTTTGGAAGCATCGGAGAAAATTACAAAAACATCATTACCAGAAGGTAAAGTCAAGATAGGAGTAGAAGTTAGAAGAGATTTTAGTTCTTGAAAGCTAGACTCACATTAGGAAGTCCAAAAAATTTTGGCATCCTTTCTGGTAAGTTTAGTCATGGGTAGGGCTATTTTGCTGAAATTAAAGATGAACCGATGGTAATATTCTTCTAGACCAAGGAAGCTACGAATTTCAGAGGCATTGGTGGGGGATTTCCAATCAAGGATGGATAAGACTTTGGCAGGGTCAACAAATATTTTCCCACCCAAAATGACATGGCCAAGAAACATGACCTGGTCAATCCAAAACTCACATCTGGAGAATTTAGCGTACAATTTATGGGCTCTCAACACATCAAGCACTTTCTAGATATGCTCACAATGTTGATCAATAGAGTTTGAATATATAAGGATGTCATCAATGAAGACCACGACAAAGATATCAAGGAAAGGATGGAAGATAGTATTCATCAAGTTCATAAATACTCCAGGAGCGTTGGTCAGACAAAAAGGCATCACCACAAATTCATAATGTCCATATCTGGTTCTGAAAGTTGTTTTTGGAATATCACAATCCTTTACTCGTAGTTGATGATAGCCGAATCTAAGGTCAATCTTGGAGAACACAGTGGCAGTACGAATCTGGTCAAAAAGATCATCATTCTGGGGAGGGGATATTTGTTTTTAATGGTGTCTTAATTGATCATGTGATAATCAATACACATTCACATTGACCCATCTTTCCTTTTAACAAAAAGGACAGGTGCACCCTAGGGAGATGTACTAGGATGGATAAATCCTCTATCAAGAAGTTCTTCTAACTATTTCTTGAGCTCTGCAAGCTCAGAAGGTGTCATTCTATAAGGTTCCTTCAAGACTGGTGCAGTGCCCAGTGCTAACTCAATTGAGAACTCAATCTCACGTACTGGAGGCAGCCCTGGAAGCTCCTCAGGAAACACATTTGGGTAATCTCTCACCACATCCAAGCTCTCTAAAGGTCTCACCTTAGAATCAGACACTGTCACAACAACAAGATAGGCTCTACAACCTTTGTCTATCAAAGTTTGGGCTTTAAGAGAAGAGATCATCATATTTTGGTTTCTTTTTTTTTCTCCGAGGTATTATCAAAGGTTTATAATTGGGTGCAAAAATAATCACTTTCTTGGTTCGACAATCAAGCATGGCATAGTTGGCAAAAAGCCAATCCATCCCCAAAATGAGGTCAAAATCCTCCATATCAAGAAGAATGAAATTGATGATCCCCATAAGAAAAAAGGTAGGATTTTGGTTTTCTGAAGAGAGGTATAGATTTTTCCACTGGGGGTTGTTACATCTAAGATATAACCTAGATCTTTTATTTCTAACTTGATCATGGAATCCAGATTTCTAGAAATGAATGTATGTGTTGATTCTAAATCGAATAGGGCCACAACAGAATGATCTTAGAGACATATCATACCTACATTATGATCTTTATATGAGATCATGGTTTGCAAGGGTTTTCATATTAAAGAAATTATTAAAATTATTACCTTCAATCAGATGGTTTTCATTGGCCTTAGCTTCCTCTACATAAATCTTAAAGACTCATCCCTGATGGTGCTCTAGCTGAGCCTGTGCTATAGGGACATCTGATTGGATAGGTGGGGCTCTAGGTTGAACTGGCGGGGTAGGATGGTTCTGAGGTGCCCCCTAGATCAAATTTGGGCAATTGAACTTGTTATGCCCCTCCTTCTTGCAATAAAAATAGATTGGCCTCTCAAACTTGTACTTTCCTCAATGAAATCCTCCACAGATCTTGCATTTGTTGGTTTCTGTCTATAGTCCTTGATGTGGTCCACCTCGGCCTCGGCCTCCTCTCCTATTGGGTCTGCCTCGGTATGATTGACCTCTATGGTGATTTCCTCCTCCTCTTCCCATGCCATGGCTATTAGGCTTCTTCCTATCCTTCTCTTTCTCCTTTCCCTTGGTGATGGATGCATCGGTTAGGCCTAGGTATCCTAAGTTGGGTGCCTTATTCTTCCCTAAGGTTCTTTCTTGGGTAAGGGCACTATTAATGGCTGCTTCAAAGGTAGTGTAGGTGGTGGTGCAAAGATAAACTTTTAGTTCTTGGTTAAGGCCATCTATGAAGTTTTTCATCTTATCCTCTTCATCAAGGTGATGAGCATGTTGCTTTAGGAGTCTAAAGGCCCTAACACAGTTAGCTACGGATAGGGTTCCTTGGGTGAGGTTGTTGAACTGCTTCCTCTTCTCTTTTCGGGTAGATATGGGCATGAACCGAGTGGTACAGATCACCTTGAACTCCTCCCAACTTATAGGGGCATCTAGAAGTTCTCGTTTGTAATAATAGTTTTCCCACGACAACTTTGTAGACCCCCTAAGTTGGTAGGTGGCAAAGGTGACCTTTTCCACCTCAGCACAGTTAAGGGCTCTAAAGGCATTCTCAATAGATAGGATCCATCAGCTTTGTCTAGGACTTCACCTAAATCTTCTCCATGAAAGGCTTTGGGTTTTAGTTTAAAGAAGTCACTAATGGTGGTTTCAGATTGGGTTTGTTGGTTTCTTTTAAGGCTAGGGCACACATGCATTCCAACATCACCTTCTTTTGTTCCTCCCATTCACCTGTAGCCATGGTCTTATTGGTTTGAGTGTTAGATTCATCACCAGAGTCATTACTAGATCTTTCTCTCTTGGTCCTAGTTTTGGAAGCAATCTGCAAGTTTGTAGATAAAGAGATGATTTAGATAATTATTGGGGTAATTGTACTACAAGCAAGGTTTCATCAATTATACAGATGCATTTTTTGATTCTTCATGTCTTTTAGTTGTTCCCATTTCTCCTAATCTACCCACATAATAGAGAGAGAAAGTATCTCTTTTTAAATTATAGTCAAGAGAGAGAGAGAGAGTAAGTAGATGAGATGCCTAATGTGTATCATTTACTAAGTGGGTGGTTGGGGTGGTACTTATTTGAGAAAAGATGAGAAGATAGATTTCTCTAAGGTATGGGTGCCCATTTTAACAATAGTTGCTTTATCCAGGCAGGTAACTTACAGCGGGCAACCCTAACCACCATGAAAACGGATAGAGTATTTTATGCCAGAACCTTCTGCAAGTACCCTTCTAGACACCTTAGCAACATAAGGTTAAATATGGGTTACCTCAGGTCTAAGTAAGGTTACTAAGTATTTGATACATATATACTGACCCGTGTGCCTGCTCTGATATCATCTGTCACAGGTTAACAACCTAACCCCAAAGTACACCTTAGGCACCAACATTAGGGTGTACCAAAGGTTTAAAGTTGCCCATCCCTGAGTGGATCAAAACACACAAATATATACATGCACCAAATAACAGAGATTCCTTAAATAAACCAAATGTTAATTACATAGGGGCCCGAAGGCATAGGAGTTCTAAAGAAGAAAAACTTAATACATAAGAAAGAACTACGTTGCAGAAGAAAAAGAACTTAAAACTAGGAGTCCCATTTAGCTTTAGCATCCCTCATGAAATATTTGAACATTTTGATCCAGCATATAGAGACTTGCATCATCATCATCATCATAGCAGGAAGGTACCTATAAAACAATGCAATATGGTACACATCAGCACAATATATAAATATATTGTACTGAGTATGGCTACATGTCTTTCAAATTATACCTCACATTTAAACTTGGCAAAAGAAATAGCAATATATCTTGATAGAAGTTAACAATATAACAAAACTCATATACTTGGAAAAAGAACATTTATTTACAAGGGTAAAACACATTTTAGACATATTTTTCCATTATATCATTCATGCATTGACCGCCGAAGGTTGAATGCATTTAAGGCCTCATGATCGACTGCCAAAGAGTTGGATCATGTCTCATTGTGATAAGACAACCATAGAGTTGGATCACCTGTAAGTACTTGACTACCAAAGAGTTGACGTACTTTATTTCTTTCTAGCACTTGATTACCAAAGAGTTGAAGTGCTTAACTATAATGGAACAGATATATTTTGTTTTCAGGTGTATACTTTCATAGGTATGAAAAACAAGCAACATATCATGCAATTACTATCAACCATTCATCTCTACATGCTAAGTATATTATTCACATTTATTACTAGCACAATATAATATGGCCAAGTGTGAGGCAATGGCGTACCTTCTACTCAGAAAGTGGGGAGTCTAGAGATGCTCCTCACTGGTACCTTTGTTTTCCTGATATTATGAGATTTTGGGTATCTATTAGATATGTTTGCAAAATTACCATTTAAATTAAAAGAGTATAAAAAGGCCCTTTTTCCTAATTTAGAGTCATGAGAGTATGGTATGAGTCATGATTGGATTCATCTTTGATAGTATCATGTCAGAGTAGGGATTCTAGATTATTTTGGTGGTCATTAGATCAGGATGGATATTATTATAATTTGGTAAGCCAAAAATAGGGGAAAAGTGTAGTAATTCAACTTTGATGAGATTCAAGTCACACAAACTGAAACTGAAGGTCTCATAAATATCTCGGTACAACAAGAGGATAGTCATATGATTTTGGTGATAAAATCAGGTTCGAGCATTTTCTAATTAATTAATCAAGATTGGAACATAAATGAGTATGAGTTCAGATTCTAGCCGGATCTACGATTAACTGAGGGTATATTCTTGTTCCTTATTTTTTTGAGAAAAAATGAGTATTTATTTGTATTTTTTGACATTCCTACGATTTATTATGATTTTTCTAAGATTAGGGCATTTTCTGATATTTTTAGAAAATTGAGATTATAATAAAAAGAGGTGATTATTGTGAACCGGTGGATGCTCCGATCCAACGGTTGCACCAAAACTCAGGAAATATGAGATTAGCTGACTGGGCGTTACTTGGTTGGTCCACACGGCTCCTAGTCAGTAGGTGGGTCCCGCCTGCCTTCTCTTCTTTAACCCGAGCCAACACATACCTCAACTACGGCGAGCTCTCACCAGAAGCAGGGATCTTCTTATGTGTGGGTGAGGGTTGGGTTATCTTCGAGGAGCTCTCTCGTAGCTAGACGACTAAGATTAGGGGCTCAACTCCCCTTGGATCAATGCGCCACCGAGAGGAAGAATGAGCTTAGCAGCTCACGGTAGAGGAGAGACTGTGGGGGAGTAGCAGGTAGTGTTGGGGGTGCTTTGATGTGACGACCCCAATTTCTACATACTTTCCTTAGTGACATATACAGATATGCGTGCACTCATATCTATAAATGTCAAAAGGGAAAATAATAGAAATCAAGATAGCCAACTAAAATCAGAGATAAGCCGAGATCATGTTCACGTCATAGTAAATAGCCACACAACAATTCATTCAATAATGAAAGATAAAGTCATGCATGCTGATAAAGAGTAGGAAGAATGATAAGTCTATGAAAGCAAATATGATTATTACATAGGATCTATAACATCCTATTACATCATCTAGAAAAGAAAACTATCTAACTGCAATGACCAAGGTGAGAAGTAGAGATCTATGTATTATCCTCTAGGCTCATTATTTAGTGACTTCTAGTACTTGGAAGTGCTTCATCATTTACTTGTACCTAGAAAATACGAGAAACAAATACATCAACAAAGTTGGTACGTGGAAGTAAAAGCTATACTATGCTGGTATATAAAATACTCAAAATTTGATAGAGAATGAAAACGTTATTTAAAGGTGGAAAATCAGGTAATCCCAAGTTATTAGCCTCATTTAGAATGAAAATGCATTACTATGGTGGACTTAGCACAAACATAAATATTGGGCCCTATCCCTGCGTACCTTGTACCATTAGGGATCTCCCTGCATACCTTGTACCATTAGGGAGGTGCTAGTCAACATTAATACCTTCCCTCTCTAATAGGGAGATTAATGAGCACCACTAGTAACTACATTTCACTTAGATACAATTATGTTCTTTTATGTTCAAGGCGGTAAATCATCAATTAATCATATATCCACATCCATCAATGTATATCAATTTCATGCAAACAATTACATACATATAACATCCAGCAAAAACTAGTCATATAATTATATCCACGTACCTTTAATTCTCAAATCTGAATTCCACAAGTCCTAAGTTAGGAGAAAGATAGTAGATCACCCTGAAATATAGTAAAACCCTAAGGTCTCCATGGTTTCACATCAATCAACATTAATAATTAGGGTTTAGGTTATTTGGGATGTCACTTTAGGATACATAGGTTTCAGAGTTGGGGTCTGAGATTAGGGTCGTCCAGGTTACTTAAGGACATTTTATTTATTAGGGTTTTTCATAAATTGTGCATAGTATTCATGATAAGGTAAGAAAAACTAGAAATTAGGGTTCTTCTCAATTATTGAATCAACTATATTTTTTAGATAGGATTTCGAGTGCCATGATGATTGGAACACTAAATAGGGTTTAATCTATTCCCAAGGCAGATTGGAAATCAGTTATAACCATTATTACACAATATATAAATATTAAGGGGTCATTAGGTATGTAGGCCATATTTTCAGAGAAGGAATCGGATCTAGGTCCTAGAATGATTTTATTTAAATAGATTAGATTTTTCTGATGAAAATGGTATACTTATTCGATATTTTCTGATAATCCTACCATTTTCTAAGGTTTTCATAAGTTCTAACCAATCAGGAAATTTTAAAGGATTAAAAAAAAGGATTTGCGAGCTCTGCCTCGCGGATCATGCGAGGGATCCGACCAACCGGACCCTCTCACTGACGCGCGAGCAAGCGCTCGTCCAAAGAGGGTCAGGCTGGGGTAAAAGACGTGGATGCCCTTCGGGGGGGGGGTTTGCATAGCATCGTGACGATCAGGGGCAGATTAGTAACTCTGCCTCCTCGATTGTCTTCCTCGCGTGCTTGGCAGCAGCGATGGTCGAGCAACGGAATAGAAGAAAAGTGGAAACAACTCGGCTGGCTAGGGGGGTGTCTGGGAGTGTGAGAAGGGGTGGATCCTCTTCGCAGGGTTCCCCCGAGTTCGGTGAGCTCAGCAGCTCGATCAGAGGCGGTGTAGAGGTCAAAAACGGTTTTCCGCAGGTACGATTAATAGAAAAGTGAATCGGCTTCTTACCTTCCCTCGGGTTGGATTGAGGGAGTCAAACGCTCCGCGGAGGTCTACTGAGGTGCTCGCGATCCTCCTTCGGTTCCTAGCAGGCTCCAACCTCGCCGGCGGTGAAGCTCTTGGAGCTCGGTTGCACAGCTTGTCAACCCAAGGCTCTGGGCCTCCGCAACACCCACTGAAGGCGCTCCTCGACTCGCCGGGGTCCCTACATGGTGTAGCCGCATTCGATTGAGAGGAGAGAACCACTGGAGGGAGGGAGAAGTCGGAGTCAGGCGAGCTGGAGGTGCTCGAGGTCAGGGAGGTAGAGGCGATCACCGTTGCAATTGAGAAGTTTGTGTGACTAAAAGGGAGGTGGCGGAGCTACTGGACCCCTTAAATAGGTGTGGGGGCGCTAGAAGGGGAAGCCCTAATATTGGCTGCCGCCGCCAAAGAGAGGTGCGGAAAAGCGGGGGATCGTTCTCCCTGATCCGAGGGAGTTAGGTGACGTGGTCACCACCGTTGGGCTCGCCCTGGTGAGAGGGAGTTGTCCTCCAAATATCTCACGAGGAGGAGGTGGGGTTCGGGCGCGAGGGCCGTTGGAGGAGTCGCAGGTTCAGCTACTGGCGGGGACCGAGTCTTTTGGAGGTAGAAGACGAGGTCCTCACCCTTGGATCCAGAGTGGATCAGCGCGCATTCAATCGGGCGGCTGGGATTAAATCCTAGTGAGTGGGCCGCACCAAAGCAGCCTCAAATGCCCGCGTGACAATTAAAAGGCCAATTAAATCGCAAACCTAGGTCCTAGACTAGATTAGGTGACATAATACACAAAATTTCAAATGTGAATAACTCTAAATTGGTAATTACGATTGTAATGAGATTTTAGGCATAGTTTTATAATGCTATGATGTAGCTATGGTGCAATATTGGAGTCAAAATTCGATTATTGACTATGTCAATTGACTAAATGTCATAATGCTTGTATTGTTGACTTATGTACCATTATGGATGATCTTAAGTGAAATTGATAATCCATTTAATCAAATTAGTGAGAGAGATGATTGAGGGCATAATTGGAATAATTAAAATTTTAAGAGAGAAACTAAATAATATATATGTAAAAACTCACTCTGTCACATTTGAGGTGCCGTAAAGGTTGCTGGAGGTGCCCCAAGTCTAGGTGGAAGGTCAATTTGGAGCAAGGAGGATGGGAGTGGCCAGGTCAGGAGCTAGGTGGCGGCGGACAGAAAAGAAAGGCACGAGCTTGAAGGAAAAGTCCTCTGGGCTATCTTTGGGAAAATTGAAGTGAGGGATGATGTAAAGGGGTGTTGGCGAAGCACTTGGGATGCTTAAATAAGCATGGGATCAAGTGAGATACGGATGCCCATTTCGGTCAGTGGAGGTAGGAGAGGGGGTGTTCGCTGGTTCGATCGTGGGAGCACATCCGGTCATCTTCAGGGGATGTGTGAATGCTCGTCAAGTTCGTGGGGATGAGGTGGAGTCATTGCTTTGATTGGTTTCTTACGGAGTGGGTCAGAACGAGGAGGAATGGTTGGGGTTGTGGAGTCATGGCTATAGCCACGACATCCTGGGATGAGCGGAGGGTAGAGATGACTTTCTGGCCATCTGATCTGTCTCAGATGCCATCGAATGGTCAGGATGACTCCACATGATCGGTCCCGGATCATTGACCTCAGCTCCACGTGACAAGATCACATGAAGGTTATTTTATTGAAAACTTTAGGTTAGATTATTATAATCATTCAAATTTGATTAATTACTTAGGTAAAACGTTTGTAAATTCATAGGAGGAGCTAGGAGCATCAGATTGGCATGAAATTTGAACCATCGCTTCATTATAGCCAACCCTATGTGTTGGTAAAGTTTGAAATTGAAATTCCAAAGTTTGATTGATCGATTAATCTTTCTTTGAACTAGGGTTTAGGGTTAAAGAAATATAAAGATAAAGTGTGAAAAGAGTGTAGAAAACCACTTTATCACATTGAAGGTCAAATACACCTAAATAAATCAACCATTGATTTCATTTTAGTGAATTTATCTTGTGGCGATAAATAAACATGAAACACATTTCAATTATCTATCACACGACCTTTGTCTTAAGTCCAGGTCAGACTCTACTGGGTAGAGCCATCTGCAAGCTGGGACTTTTTCCCCTTCACTCGACTTCCTGACTCCTAGTCATATGAGTAAAGAAATAGTATCCCGATCCTTATTCCCATTTGTTCTCTCCCTCTGATAATTACTAAGCTGAGAAGACATCTCCTTTAGCTTCAATTGATCCTCCTGATCTGTTTCACCTCCAATTTGTTAGGATTTCATGCCTTTGAGTCCCCAATTAGTTAAACCTCCCCAAGACCTCCCTTGTTTCCTTCCCCTCTAGTGACTCTACCCCTCTTAGATCACAAAACATATATACATGACCTTGAAAATGATCCCAAACATTAATAAACCATAATCCAGCCTCATATTGCCCTCTAGAACCCCCTCTCTCTATTACCTTGCTCTGCGTGTAACCTTCCTGAAGATCGACTCCTTTGAGGCTTCTCTGACCTTCTTCACCCCAATTGGAGTTGTGGAAGGGTTGACAACACCCCTAGGAAGATTCATCCACCAAGAGACACTGAGTTTTTTAGGTATTCTATTTTTCTCCTTTTTTCTAGCTTCTGATTCTTCACGGAAAATCAAATCTTCCTTTGTTTGGACCTTAAGATATCTACTTCTTGTTTCAGTTTGAATCAGCAAAGTCATTGAGATTGTTTTTTTTGGTGTGCTTAACTCTATGGTATGGTTCCACTTTCTTCCTTCTCCCCTACCATTGTGGGAGGAGCTACTATTCTATTAAACTATGGAACAACCCATGTCGAGGCTCATTTCCTTTGTAAGGTTGCAAATGATTCACCTTTGACCCTAGTTTCTTGCAAGATTTTGATTTTGATGCTTTGTGGATCAAGGATCTTTATTGCGGTCACATTGTTCGTGTTTGCAAATTGAAGAAGAAGAAATGACGTCATCTATTTCCTATTTTAGCCCCTAGTCGCAGGTTATGTATATCATGCTAGAATAGGCAATGTCAAGTTTTCATGGATATTTGGATTTTCTTCAACTGTGATAAGTTTTATGCGATTAGGTCAGGCGGCGCATAGCCATTGGTCCACCTGGACAAAACATGCCTATTGGAAAGATTTTAAGCGGAAAATGTTTATGTGTGGCTTTATCATGGGTTTTGATTGGTTCATGCTTTGGAAATTCATAGCAAATCATCTGTGTATCAAAAAATTTCCCAAAAATATGCATTGTAAAGGGTTCTTTGAGATCTAGGTGATGGACAATGTTCCAAAGACTAATTTGACTCAGTGTTTCCCTGTTTTAATCAAGAACCCCAAAACACTAGAAATTAGAATGAATATTAATTGTTAATGAATTATAATTGTCATAACAAGATAATTAGGGTTTCTTAACCCCATGAATGTGATTAGGATTTCATCAACCTAAAGAAGAAACTAGGATCTTATCTAAGAGAGAGGAAAGTGGGTCCATGCACTTTGAGTATTAAATAAAGGTTTTCAATTGCTTTAAGATTATTGTATCATGATGACTAAGTTAAGTTATATGCATAGAAATTTATTCAATTTTCAAAAATTTGTGAATTAATCTTCCCCAAAAATTATTATATGATGGTTATCCTTTCAAGTTCTATTTTAGATACTTATGTCATGATCATGTGAAATTCAGTTAAAGTAAATGATTATTAAGTTAATGATGAATCATGTAATGGGTTGTATAATTTTGTCCTCATCATGTTAATGTTGATCCCTCGGGCCTTATGAGTTCAAATGAAACATAGTGGCACGTATGTGCAAATCATGAGCTCAATTTGAGCATAGCTATTGGAAGTTTGGTGCAAATCATGAACTCAATTGGAGCATAGATAATGGCACTCAGGTGCAAATTATGAGTTGAAGTGGAACATCATTTGAGCTTACGAACCTTATGAGAACAATTGGTGCATAAGAGTAGAGGACATTGTAATCAACTACTAAGAGCATATTATGAGAATACAAATTTACTATTTAGTTAGTTTCATGTGTCCTTCTTGTCAAGTTAATATTTTTTTTTATAAAAATACTCAATGTGGTTTACTCTAACATGTTTTTCATTTTGCCTTGCATGGCTAGGGGTGCGATGCTTGTAGATATTGGAGAAAATAAAGACTAAAGAAAGCAAGCCAGGGATTAGAAGACCTTCAAGTTACAACTGGTGGGGTGCCATCTACATTAGGCAATCCTATTATTTAGAATGTCTCTTTTATGTTTAATTTACTCTATGTTTAAATATTTAGATCTTAGACTTTCCAAAGAAGTCAGTTTAGTTTTCATATTAAAAGAACAATGTATGAATCAATATTTCCAAAAAATACATAGTGCTTCATTTATGTTGTTTATATGTATATCATGTTTTGTAATTTCATCCAAGCCAAGTGGCCTATGTTATGGACAATGTATGGTTTGCTTCCGTTGTCATGTATATACTTGGAGGGGTATTACAATATGGTATTAGAACAAATATGTTGATGACCACCAGGCCGAAACCTGATTCATATGTTACAAACCTAGGTGTAGAAGTAAGTGAAAGATGTTGGAACCAAAGTAGAGGTCTATATAAGAGACAAAAGTTTAGATAAAGATTAGGCTTATGTCCCTAGATATTTTGGACATTTATCTTAACTCTAGAATTGTCTATAGCAAGCTCTCTCTTTTTCCCCACGTGTTTGTGGTGTGGGACACAAGCTCATGGGGTTTTGTAGAGAGAATGGTATCTGCATAATGATGGTTGTCTAGTCCTTTGAAGTGCATGTGGTATGGGACATGTGCAAGAGGGAGGTGCTAAGATATGAGTGATAAGACATGTCACCTCCGAATATATGACTAGCTAGCGCCTCCCTCTTATCACTCATATCTTAGCGCCTCCCTCTTGCACATCTCCCATACCACATGCACTTCAAAGGACTAGACAACCATCATTATGTATGTGTTGATCCTAAATCGAATAGGGCCACAACAGAATGATCTTAGAGACATATCACACCTACATTATGATCTTTATATGAGATCATGGTTTGCAAGGGTTTTCATATTAAAGAAATTATTAACATTATTACCTTCAATCAGATGGTTGTCATTGGCCTTAGCTTCCTCTACATCAATCTTGAATACTCATCCCTGACGATGCTCTAGCTGAGCCTGTGCTATAGGGACAGCTGATTGGATAGGTGGGGATCTAGGTTGAATTGGCGGGGCAGGATGCTTCTGAGGTGCCCCCTGGATCAAATTTGGGCAATTGAACTTCTTATGCCCCTCCTTCTTGCAATAAAAATAGATTGGCCTCTCAGACTTGCACTTTTCTCAATGAAATCCTCCACAGATCTTGCATTTGTTGATTTCTGTCTATAGTCCTTGATGTGGTCCACCTCGGCCTCAGCCTCCTCCCCTATTGGGTCCGCCTCGGTATGATTGACCTCTATGGTGATTTCCTCCTCCTCTTCCCATGTCATGGCTATTAGGCTTCTTCCTATCCTTCTCTTTCTCCTTTCCCTTGGTGATGGATGCATCGGTTAGGTCTAGGTATCCTAAGTTGGGTGCCTTATTCTTAAGGTTCTTTCTTGGGTAAGGGAACTGTTAATGGCTGCTTCAAAGGTAGTGTAGGTGGTGGTTCAAAGACAAACTTTCAGTTCTTGGTTAAGGCCATCTATGAAGTGTTTCATCTTATCCTCATCATCAAGGTGATGAGCATGTTGCTCTAGGAGTCTAAAGGCCCTAACATAGTTAGGTACAGATAGGGTTCCTTGGGTGAGGTTGTTGAACTGCTTCCTCTTCTCTTTTCAGGCAGATATGGGCATGAACTGAGTGGTACAGATCACCTTGAACACCTCCCAACTTATAGGGGCATCTGGAAGTTCTCGTGTGTAATAATAGTTTTCCCACGACAACTTTGTAGACCCCCTAAGTTGGTAGGTGGTAAAGGTGACCTTTTCCCCCTCAAAACATTTAAGGGCTCTAAAGGCATTCTCAATAGATAGGATCCATCAGCTTTGTCTAGGACTTCACCTAAATCTTCTCCATGAAAGGCTTTGGGTTTTAGTTTAAAGAAGTCACTAATGGTGGTTTCAGATTGGGTTTGTTGGTTTCTTTTAAGGCTAGGGCATGCATGCATTCCAACATCACCTTCTTTTGTTCCTCCCATTCACCTGTAGCCATGGTCTTATTGGTTTGAGTGTTAGATTCATCACCAGAGTCATTACTAGATCTTTCTCTCATGGTCCTAGTTTTGGGAGCGATCTGCAAGTTTGTAGATCATGAGATGATTTAGATAATTATTGGGGTAATTATACTACAAGCAAGGTTTCATCAATTATACAGATGCATTTTCTGATTCTTCATGTCTTTTAGTTATTCCCATTTCTCCTAATCTACCCACATAATAGAGAGAGAAAGTATCTCTTTTTAAATTATAGTCAAGAGAGAGAGAAAGTAGATGAGATGCCGAATGTGTATCATTTACTAAGTGGGTGGTTGGGGTGGTCCTTATTTGAGAAAAGATGAGAAGATAAATTTCTCTAAGGTATGGGTGCCCATTTTAACAATAGTTGCTTTATCCAGGCAGGTAACTTAAAGCGGGCAACCCTAACCACCATGAAAACGGATAGTGGATTTTATGCCAGAACCTTCTGCAAGTACCCTTCTAGACACCTTAGCAACATAAGGTTAAATATGGGTTACCTCAGATCTAAGTAAGGTTACTAAGTATTTGATACACATATATTAACCTGTGTGCCTGCTCTGATATCATCTGTCACAGGTTAACAACCTAACCACAAAGTACACCTTAGGCACCAACATTAGGGTGTACCAAAGGGTTAAAGTTGCCCATCCCTGAGTGGATCAAAACACACAAATATATACATGCACCAAATAACAAAGATTCCTTAAATAAACCAAATGTTAATTACATAGGGGCCCGAAGGCATAGGAGTTCTAAAGAAGAAAAACTTAATACATAAGAAAGAACTACGTTGCAGAAGAAAAAGAACTTAAAACTACGAGTCCCATTTAGCTTTAGCATCCCTCATGAAATATTTGAACATTTTGATCCAACATATAGAGACTTGCATCATCATCATCATTGCAGGAAGGTACCTATAAAACATTGCAATTTGGTACACATCAGCACAATATATAAATATATTGTACTGAGTATGCCTACATGTCTTTAAAATTATACGTCACATTTAAACTTGGCAAAAGAAATAGGAATATATCTTGATAGAAGTTAACAATATAACAAAACTTATATACTTGGAAAAAGAACATTTATTTACAAGGGTAAAACACATTTTAGACATATTTTTCCATTATATCATTCATGCATTGACCACCGAAGGTTGAATGCATTTAAGGCCTCATGATCGACTTCCAAAGAGTTGGATCATGTCTCATTGTGATCAGACTACCATAGAGTTGGATCACCTATAAGTACTTGACTACCAAAGAGTTGAAGTACTTTATTTCTTTCCAGCACTTGATTACCACAGAGTTGAAGTGCTTAACTATAATGGAACAGATATATTTTGTTTTCAGGTGTATACTTTCATAGGTATAAAAAGCAAGCAACATATCATGCAATTACTATCAACCATTCATCTCTTTATACTAAGTATATTATTCACATTCATTACTAGCACAATATAATATGGCCAAGTGTGAGGCAATGGCGTACCTTCTACTCAGAAAGTGAGGAGTCTAGAGATGCTCCTCACTGGTACCTTTGTTTTCCTAAAATTATGAGATTTTGGGTATCTATTAGATATGTTTGCAAAATCACCATTTAAATTAAAAGAATATAAAAAGGACCTTTTTCCTAATTTAGAGTCATGAGAGTATGGTATGAGTCATGATTTCATATTTGGATTCATCTTTGATAGTATCATGTCAGAGTAGGGATTCTAGATTATTTTGGTGGTCATTAGATCAGGATGGATATTATTATAATTTGGTAAGCCAAAAATAGGGGAAAAGTGTAGTAATTCAACTTTGATGATATTCAAGTTACACAAACTGAAACTGAAGGTCTCATAAATATCTAGGTACAATAAGAGGATAGTCCTATGATTTTGGTGATAAAATCAGGTTCGAGTATTTTCTAATTAATTAATCAAGATTGGAACATAAATGAGTATGCGTTCAGATTCTAGCCAGATCTACGATTAACTGAGGGTATATTCTTGTTCCTTAATTTTTTTGAGAAAAAATGAGTATTTATTTGTATTTTTTGACATTCCTACGATTTACTATGATTTTTCTAAGATTAGGGCATTTTCTGATATTTTTAGAAAATTGAGATTATAATAAAAAGAGGTGATTATTGTGAACCGTTGGATGCTCCGATCCAACGGTTGTACCAAAACACAGGAAATCTGAGATTAGCTGACTGGGCGTTACTTGGTTGGTCCACAGGGCTCCTAGTCAGTAGGTGGGTCCCACCTGCCTTCTCTTCTTTAACCCGAGCCAACACATACCTCAACTACGACGAGCTCTCGCCAGCAGCGGGGATCTTATTACGCGTTGGTGAGGGTTGGGTTATCTTCGAGGAGCTCTCTCGTAGCTAGACGGCCAAGATTAGGGGCTCAACTCCCCTTGGATCGATGCGCCACCGAGAGGAATAATGAGCTTAGCATCTTGCGGCAGAGGAGAGACTATGGGGGAGTAGCAGGCAGTGTTGGGGTGCTTTGAGGTGCCATAAAGGTTTCTGGAGGTACCCCAAGGCTAGGTGGAAGTTCAATTTGGAGAAAGGAGGACGGGAGTGGCCAGGTCAGGAGCTAGGTGGTGGCGGACAGAAAAGAAAGGGGCGAGCTTGAAGGCAAAGTCCTCAGGGCTATCTTCAGGCAAATTGAAGCGAGGGATGATGTAAAGTGGTGTTGGAGAAGCACTTGGGATGCTTAAATAAGCATGGGATCAAGTGAGCTACGAATGCCCATTTCGTTCAGTGGAGGTAGGAGAGGGGGTGTTCGCCAGTTCGATCGTGGGAGCACTTTCGGTCATCTTCAGGGGATGTGTGAATGCTCGTCAAGTTCGTGGGGATGAGGTGGAGTCAGTGCTTTGATTGGTTTCTTATGGAGTGGGTCAGAACGAGGAGGAATGGTCGGGGTTGTGGACTCATGGCTCTAGCCATGACATCCTGGGTTGAGCGGAGGGTAGAGACGATTTTATGGCCATCCGATCTGTCTCAGATGCCATCAAATGGTCAGGATGACTCCACATGATCGGTCCACGGATCATTGACCTCAACTCCACATGACAAGATCACATGAAGATTATTTGATTGAAAACTTTAGGTTAGATTATTAGAATCATTCAAATTTGATTAATTACTTAGGTAAAACTTTTGTAAATTCATAGGAGGAGCTAGGAGCATCAGATTGGCATGAAATTTGAACCATAGCTTCATTATAGCCAACTCTATGTGTTGGTAAAGTTTGAATTTGAAATTCCAAAGTTTGATTGATCAATTAGTCTTTCTTTGAACTAGGGTTTAGGGTTAAAGAAATATAAAGATAAAGTGTGAAAAGAGTGTAGAAAATGACTTTATCACATTGAAGGTCAAATACACCTAAATAAATCAACCATTGATTTCATTTTAGTGAATTTATCTTGTGGCGATAAATAAACATGAAACACATTTCAATTATCTATCACACGACCTTTGTCTTAAGTCCAGGTCAGACTCTACTGGGTAGAGCCATCTGCAAGCTAGGACTTTTTCCCCTTCACTCAGCTTCCGGACTCCTAGTCATATGAGTAAAGAAATAGTATCCCGATCCTTCTTCCCATTTGTTCTCTCCCTCTGCTAATTACTGAGCTGAGAAGATATCTCCTTTAGCTTCAATTGATCCTCCTGATCTGTTTCACCTCCAATTTGTTAGGGTTTCATGCCTTTGAGTCCCCAGTAAGTTAAACCTCCCCAAGACCTCCCTTGTTTCCTTCCCCTCTAGTGACTCTACCCCTCTTAGATCACAAAAAATATATACATGACCTTGAAAATGATCCCAAACATTAATAAACCATAATCCAGCCTCATATTGCCCTCTAGAACCCCCTCTCTCTATTACCTTGATCTGCGTGTAACCTTCCTAAAGATCGACTCCTTTGAGGCTTCTCTGACCTTCTTCACCCCAATTGGAGTAGTGGAAGGGTTGACAACACCCCCAGGAAGATTCATCCACCAAGAGACATTGAGATTTTAGGTATTCTATTTTTCTCCTTTTTTCTAGCTACTGATTCTTCACGGAAAATCAAATCTTCCTTTGTTTGGACCTTAAGATCTCTACTTCTTGTTTCAGTTTGAATCAACAAAGTCATTGTGATTGTTTCTTTTTGGTGTGATTAACTCTATGGTATGGTTCCACTTTCTTCCTTCTCCCCTACCATTGTGGGAGGAGCTACTAGTCTTTTAAACTATGGAACAACCCATGTCGAGGCTCATTTCCTTCGTAAGGTTGCAAATGATTCACCTTTGACCCTAGTTTCTTGCAAGATTTTGATTTTGATGCTTTGTGGATCAATGATCTTTGTTGTGGTCACATTGTTCGTGTTTGCAAATCGAAGAAGAAGAAATGACGTCATCTATTTCCTATTTTAGCCCCTAGTCGCAGGTGATGTATATCATGCTGGAATAGGCAATGTCAAGTTTTCATGGATATTTGGATTTTCTTCAACTGTGATAAGTTTTATGCGATTAGGTCAGGCGGCGCACAGCCATTGGTCCACCTGGACAAAACAGGCCTATTGGCGAGATTTTAAGCGGAAAATGTTTATGTGTGGCTTTATCATGGGTTTTGATTGGTTCATGCTTTGGAAATTCATAGCAAATCATCTGTGTATCAAACAATTTCCCAAAAATATGCATTGTAAAGGGTTCTTTGAGATCTAGGTGATGGACAATGTTCTAAAGCCTAATTTGACTCAGTGTTTCCTGTTTTAATCAAGAACCCCAAAACACTAGAAATTAGAATGAATATTAATTGTTAATGAATTATAATTGTCATAACAAGATAATTAGGGTTTCTTAACCCCATGAATGTGATTAGGATTTCATCAACCTAAAGAAGCAACTAGGATCTTATCTAAGAGAGAGGCAAGTGGGTCCATGCACTTTGAGTATTAAATAAAGGTTTTCAATTGCTTTAAGATTATTGTATCATGATGACTAAGTTAAGTTATATGCATAGAAATTTATTCAATTTTCAAAATTTTGTGAATGAATCTTCCCCAAAAATTATTATATGATGGTTATACTTTCAAGTTCTATTTTAGATACTTATGTCATGATCATGTGAAATTCAGTTAAAGTAAATGATTATTAAGTTAATGATGAATCATGTAATGGGTTGTATAATTTTGTCCTCATCATGTTAATGTTGATCCCTCGGGCCTTATGAGTTCAAATGAAACATAGTGGCACGTATGTGCAAATCATGAGCTCAATTTGAGCATAGCTATTGGAAGTTTGGTGCAAATCATGAGCTCAATTGGAGAATAGATAATGGCAATCAGGTGCAAATTATGAGTTAAAGTGGAACATCATTTGAGCCTACGGACCTTATGGGAACAGTTGGTGCATAAGAGTAGAGGACATTGTAATCAACTACTAAGTGCATATTATGAGAATCCAAATTTACTATTTAGTTAGTTTCATGTGTCCTTCTTGTCAAGTTAATATTTTTTTTATAATAATACTCAATGTGGTTTACTCTAATATGTTTTTCATTTTGCCTTGCATGGCTAGGGGCGCGATGCTAACAGATATTGGAGAAAATAAGGACTAAAGAAAGCAAGCCAGGGATTAGAAGACCTTCAAGTTACAACTGGTAGGGTGCCATCTACATCAGGCAATCCTATTATTTAGAATGTCTCTTTTATGTTTAATTTACTCTATGTTTAAATATTTAGATCTTAGACTTGCCAAAGAAGTCAGTTTAGTTTTCATATTAAAAGAACAATGTATGAATCAATATTTCCAAAAAATACATAGTGCTTCATTTATGTTGTTTCTATGTATATCATGTTTTGTAATTTCATCCAAGCCAAGTGGCCTATGTTATGGACAACGTATGGTTTTCTTCCGTTGTCATGTATGTACTTGGAGGGGTATTACAATATGGTATTAGAGCAAATATGTTGATGACCACCAGGCCGAAACCTGATTCATATGTTACAACCCTAGGTGTAGAAGTAAGTGAAAGATATTGGAACCAAAGTAGAGGTCTATATCAGAGACAAAAGTTTAGATAAAGATTAGGCTTATGTCCCTAGATATTTTGGACATTTATCTTAACTCTAGAATTGTCTATAGCAAGCTCTCTCTTTTTCCCACATGTTTGTGGTGTGGGACACAAGCTCATGGGGTTTTGTAGAGAGAATGGTATCTGCATAATGATGGTTGTCTTGTCCTTTGAAGTGCATGTGGTATGGGACATGTGCAAGAGGGAGGCGCTAAGATTCATTTGACCTTTATCGATCCCTCTAACAATTTTGTAAAGTTCCCATATAGTTTGAAGGTCAAATACACCTAAACATCAACCATTGATTTCATTTTGTCAATCTATGTAAGTTCTGACAATAAATAAATGTGATGCACATTTCACTTATCTGTTATGCAACCTTTGTTTTGAGTCTGAGTTAGACTCTTCTTGGAGGAGCCATCCCAGAGTTGGGACTTTATCCCCTTCACTCGGATTCCAAAATCCTAGTTAGATGAGTAAAGAAAAAATATCCCGATCCTTCTTCCCATCCGTTCTCTCCCTCTAATGAGTCTCAAGCTGAGAAAATCTTTCCTTTAGCTTCAGTTGATCCTCCCGATCTGTTGCATTGCTAGTTTGATAGAGTTTCGTTCCATGTAGTCCCCAGTCAGTTAAACCACCCCGAGGCCTCCCCTGTTTCCTTCCCCACTAGTGACTCTACCCCTCTAGATCACAAAACATATATACATGACCTTGAAAATGATGCCAAATATCAATAAACCATAATTCAACCCCATATTGCCCTATAAAACCACCTCTCTCTATTACCTTGCTCTGCGTGTAACCTTCCTGAAGATCGGCTCCTTTGAGGCTTCTCCGACCTTCTTAACCCCAAGTGGAGTTGTGAAAGGGTCGAAAACACCCCTAGGAAGCTTCATCCACCCAAGAGACACTAAGATTTTAGGTATCTTAGTTTTCTCCTTTTTTCTTGCTTTCGATGCTTCACAGAAAATCAATGAGTCTTCCTTTGTTTGGACCCTCAAATCTCTACTTCTTGTTTCAGTTTCAATCAACGAAGTGATTAAGATTGTTTCTTTTTGGTTCACTTAACTCTATGGCATAGTTGCACTTTTGTCACACCCTAAATTTTGGGACTATCAAGTGCATGATTAAGCTATTGATGAATTTAATATGTATTAGACATATGGCTACAATAAGGTTCCATCCAATTTTCATGATATTTGGATTTAAAGGAATAGATGTTGAGGGTGTATTATGTGTAATGGGGAATATTTGGTAATATTCTCGAAGTTTTAGAATGTAATATGTACTTTGATGATATGAGGTGACAACCAAAGTGGAATGATGAAGGAAATATGATGAATCTACTTAATGGTATGAGCCCTAGACCTAGTTATGACCGTAATATCTTGAAAGCAATGCAATATTGATCAAATGTATCATGAGTAATCTTCAATTGATAATTTAGGTCAGTTAAAACATTAACTTTTGTAATACATAATATGATTAAGCTTGTGGATCCTTTGGATGACCAAGAAATGGACCATGTGCCTTAGAACTCATTTCCAGCCAAATTGGACAAAATTGGAATTTTTAAATGAGTCATTGAGGTAAAAAATGAAGAATGAAGCATTTCATGCTCATAATAAATATCAAGATATTTTTAGTAGATTCTTAACTAAAATATAACGTCATAGGTGAAATTTCATGTAATTTGAAATTATCTAGTGACCTAGGTAATCAATTTAGTAATTATCTAGTTTTTAGTTAAAAGGTAACTCTGGAGTGGTATGTGATTAGTTTTGATCTTACATTTTTGCCAAAAAAATGATAATAGTAAGATGTAGTTAATCCTAAATTTTGGTCTCAAACAAAATTAATATGTAGTAGAAATAATTATTTCTTTAATTCACACTTTTATAAAAACAAAAAAGGGGGGCGAGACTTCCTGTTTTGCAGAATGGAATCTGAACAGAGTCTGAAATAGAGTTTGTAGTAGGGGAGGATTCTCATGGATAATATGAGAACATGGAGGCTATAAAACCTCGTATATTGGACAACAACAAAGGCCAAGGTTGATTAGAGTTGGTGGAAAGTTGGTACTTAGGGTTTTTCTTCAAACTAAAGGGCATATAAGGAGAACGAAGAAGAAGCTCATGTAGAGCCAGCAAGGGCAGCGGTTTGGGGGCTTTCATCCTCTTCTACCCAGGGCATGGTAAGCACACTGAAGTAGCCACTGAGGACCAAATGCAGTTGGACAGAGCTCATAGTAGGTATCCATGGCCTGGGTGCCAAGATACAGACCGCCGGAGAAGTAGATTGGTGGTCGGCGGAGAGACTCTATTTTGACTTGTGAAATAGAGCCATTGCACATGAGAAGGGAGAGGGCCAGTTGGGTCTGTGGGTTCAAGGGTAGACGGACCCAATCATACATCCACATGCACCAACTCTTGGAGCTGATGGGGCACGATGTGACCAGATCTAGATGGCCAGATCCAAAATCGATGGTCCAAGTTTCCTTGAACTAGGTAATCTTCCAAAAATCAAATCTTTAGTTTGGAATTTCAAATTTTAGAAAACAAGGTGTCTATGGAAATCTTATGATGTCTTATACCTTATTAAAGTATAGTCAGCTAGTGTTTTGTATTTTTGATGGTTATTATAAATTGATTAGTAAAAGATACATGATTTCAATGTTTTGAGCATTTAAAATAGAAAACTATTTTAGAAATTCACGAAAATTTTGTAGTAGGTATATTTTAATATGTTAAATAGAACTACAAAGCTTGATCTTTCAAGTTTGAAGTTTTACTAATGCTTTTTGACATAAACCCTAATAAGGGCATTATGGGTATTTCACCCAATGTTTTACAACGAACCGATCAGAGATTTCTACCTAAATTTTAATATACCTTGTTCTTACTATTTATAATGTTTTTGAGTTTCAGTATGTTTATATCAGTATAGGATTTTTGAGCCTAAGTGGCCCATTATATAAGATAATTGCTTATGATTTGTGAGACAACATGTGATTTATGCACTGTTTGGTAAGGAAAATGATTTTAATTATATTTTCCTATAACATCAGAAGTGATTTAGTGAGATTAATATATTTTATCATATTCGAGGCTTACTATCTATATATGATGTATATACTCATATCAGTGCATAACATGATTCTTAGCTTATTTTATCATAAAGATTATAGTGGTTAGATAATGTAAGTTTCAATATAGGTTTAGCAGTAACAGTTTTGTTGTGACTTATATCAGAGTTATGTTTCATCTAAATGGAAACCGTAATTTTTTTGTGGGGTTAAGGATATGGGGATTCAATATTTAGAAATACAAATAGGGAGCACAAACATGGACTTATAGAATTTTGTTAATGTCCAGGTAAATTTGTTGTGAACCAAGGAATCCAAGCTATTTTAAGGATCTCCTCAAATAAAGTAAGTGGGACATGTCCATTGAATTTCATTATTATTATTCAGCCTACACCTTCCTATTAAGTATCTTAGAGATTAAGTTACTTTCAAACTTCAATATTTCATACCTTGTCATGCTTTGATAAATCTGATCTTGTTCAGTTTGAGTTATGCTGCCAGATTATCATATTTCAAGTATATGAGATTTATAAAAAAAATAGATTCTTAGTATCTCCATGATTAGTTCAGTTTATTTTGTTAAGCCTTCAGATTCATATGTCATATATTTGATATCATAATTTATTTAAGTCATTCTATTAAACCAGATATTCAGATTAAGATTTATCAGACAATAAGAATATAAGACTTTAGATTCAAATTTAGATTTAGTTCAGATTCAAATTTATTCATTGCATAAGAAGTGTTTACTCCAATTTAGAGGTACTTTGGTACCAATTTAGGGTGTATCCATGCCAATTCAAAGACACCTCAGTGTCATTCATAGGCGTGTAGTGCCAATTCAGAGGTACTTCAGTAGATATGCCAATTCAAGAGGAATTATTGTATAATGGTGTCCATAAATCAGATAAAAGACATAAATAAAAGACACATTGATTTAGTATAAGTTTACATCTTTCAAATATTAGTTCAACTTTAAGTTTTCGTATATTTATCTTTGTCTTATTTGAAATTCAATGCCACTTACTCTAACCTAGGTTTCCCTTAGTGCATGGCTGGGGACGAGATGTCCATAACTATTAATATTCAAGAAGACCAGTCGAGATAGAGGTTTTTCTTGGTGGGGCGCCATCTACCCGATTTGAGATATTAAGATAGAGTACAAATTTTAGCATCATATATATAGAATTTGATGTAAGTAAGTTTCTTTTTTTAGAATAAGATGAGAATTTATTTAATGCATACTCTATAATGGTTCTTACCTATCAGTATTGTAATTGGATATCATGTTAGAAACACCCCCGAGTAAAAATAATTAGCTTTTGTTGATGTGATAAGAAAATGGGGGTGTTACAATATGGTATCAGGGCAATAATATAGATGGACATTATACAAATTTTCACATTCTTAGTTTAGATTACTCATTAGAAACCAAGTGAGACTAGACACATTTAGAATGAAAGTTAATAGGGTGGTTATAAAAGAAGTGAGTGATGGTAGAATCAAGGTTAGAGGTTTAGTCAAGCAATAGAGTTTAAGGTATGTATTAGGGTTAGTGATGCCTTAGACTTTTTATGTTGACTTTAGATTTGTACATATCATGCCCTCTCTTTTCCCACATGTTTGTGGTATGGGTCACAAGCTTATGGGATTTTGTAGAGGGAATTCTATATGCATAAATCCAAACTTATTATGCTTGTCTCATTCTTTCTAGTGCATATGGTGTGGGACATGTGTATTGTCAGATGAGATAAATATGATAAGACATGACACTTTTAGATGTATGACTGACCGGCATGCATCGGGAGGTGACAAAAAAGGGGGGTTGACACAAAAAGTTTGAGGTAGATGGTCATCTGAACTAATGACATACCTATTAGAACCCTATAAACCACAACAAAGGTAAATATATGGAAATAGATGAGTGGTTTGGCTTGAAAGAGGAATACAATTGGAGGTATATGAGGTAATCTTTTATACTATACTTGATTACAATTAGAGAACTCTTGGTGCCCTTAGAACCTTTATCTCAAGAAGGAATTGAAATCACAAGTTGTCATGATGGTTGTTGAGGAAAATACTTGAGGATAGTAGAATTCATGTTATGATCCTAGTTTCATCATTAGTGGTGACTAGAAATCTTTAAGTTTATACATGAGTTTTAAGCATATAGTGATACGAGACAAATGATAGAATGGATCTATGATCTAGGATCACTACAATATTGGGCTTTAGATGATTTGCACACAAGATAGAGCCCAGAGAAGTTGCTATATTTTAGTATTTTTTAGGATAAGAACAATTTCATGTAAGAGTAGTGACTCTTCTACCTTGGGTTCACTTATCATAGAAAACCATGATTAGATGGAGAAATCCATTAAGAACAATATTACAAAAGTAATGTAAGTTTTGGTTTCCCATGCTAAGTGGACATTGTTGTAAAATGTGCATGTTAATGTAATAAACACTATGATGTAAAGTTTTGTAAAGAATTCATGATAGAAAACACTAATTGCAAGTAGAATATAATTATAACAATGAAGAATAATGAAACAACATTTAATGATTCAACCTCTATAGTCTTAAAACCCTACCTTGGTTTTTTTAAGAGGAAGGATACACTACAACCTTGACCATAGAGTTTTGAGGGTTGGTAATACATAACAAGATGGTTAATGACTCTAATCATCCAAGAAAATAACATGGACTCAGAGATTCATACCTCTTAGAAAGGTCATTTGACCTACTAGTGTAGTATATAACTAGAAGAGAAGGGAATTTGAATGTTTTTGTGTGGGATTCTACAATCCAAACAAAGTGGTATATCCTAATGAGTATTCACTTAATTAAGCTCAGTATATTTACATGTTTATTAAACAAGACCGTCATGATTTGTGTGACACAATGTTCTAGCATATTAAGATAAGACATTTAAGTAATGTTTTGTACTTTCATGGCTATATCCTCACCATGCCTAAGATCTCAAGTAGAGACATGTTGGTAGATTTCTTAGAATGATTAAGATCTAAGAATTAAATACACAATATAATATAATATTGGTATGCATTAAGTAATTATTATGTTTCCATAATATCCATGTATTAAGATTTTAGATCATGGTAAGACCATAAGGTCATGATGCATTGATATTCATATAAAATTAGATTTCTGGAATGAAATGAGATTATGGAGTTAGACCCATGCCCTAGTGCAAGTCAACTCAACAGACATGAGGCCCATGCCCTTAGTGTAGGCCAATTTAGATACATAACTCAAACCCTATGTGTAAGTTATGAGGACCATGCACCTTAGTCTAGGTCTCGAGACCCAGGTACCGGAATACATGTCTCTAGATAAAAATACATAAAAAGAAGGAATTAAGAGTAAATAAAGAGTAGTCATTTATGTTTAAGATTTTCCTTCATATTTCCATGTTGTTTGTTCATTATAGTTTGATAAGGTTGTTAGATATAGTAGTCACAAGAAGGTCATATTTCAAAGGTACCTATGAGACTTCATCATGATCGTTAAGAGTTAGTATATGTAAGATATGACAAACCCCATGGTGGGTTGCCTCCTATAGTTTAGTTGAATTTTGAGGATGAAATTCACAAAATGGTGGGTAATACTGTCACATCCTAATTTTTGGAACTATCAAGTACATGACTAAATTATTCATGAATTTAATATATGATAGATTTATGGCCACAATAAGGTTCCATCCATTTTTCATGATATTTGGATTTAAAGGAAAAGATGTTGAGTGTGTCTTATGTGCAATTGGGACTATTTTAGTAATTTCCTCAAAGTTTGAGAATGTGATATGTACGTTGATGATATGAGGTGACAACCAAAGTAGAATGATGAAGGAAATATGATGAATCTGTTGGTATGTTTGCCCAGAGAGCCAATGATGTGGTGATTGTAATAGCATAACTTGAAAATGATTTGACTAATAATAAAGGCAAGCTTTTGATTTATTCTATTTTTTCAGTTATGAGATAATGAAATAACATAATAAATGTCTAGAGAATGATATTACTCAATGACCTATATCTTTAGGTTGAGGACCTGAACAATGAGATTATACAGATATTAAGAGTATATGCATTCTTGTTATGTCCCTAATGAGTTGTTATTGTGGAAGGTAAATAGAAATCAATAATACATAAGATCAAAGTGTGAGTTGCTTGATGATAGAATCTCATTAGTCATGATATAGAGATATCAAACCAAGTACACAAATACATGTTAGACAAAAGTGTAACGGACAAACCCACCATAAGAGAGATACATGGAAACCTTAATTAGGTAAGTCAGAATCACATTTTATAGTGATGGTGGTGTTTGTGGTTCTTAGACCTGAAATTACTTCACTCATCACATTTCGTTTGGTATGCTTTGATATCATCAAATGCAGTCCTAAAACATGGGTTGTTATAAAGCTGATGATTGTGTGAATGTGACACATGGGGAATGACTGTGACTAATAGAGAAGAGATTTTTCCCTCCTATAGGAGTATGATATCCAAGGACGCTTAATTAGAGAGACTGAGAAATGCATGTCCACACACATGTGATTCGATATGTGATATTGAGCTTATATATACATCAGATAGTCTACGCTGGTTCAAGAAACAAGATTGAATAATAATGAGGATGAATGCTTCATGCCTCTAGTTCAATCTAGATATCAGTGACAAAGGAACTATACAAACAATATAACACCATACATAGATTGTAGGTTGAAGTAACATGTACATTCTCTAGATGGTAACACATCTTAATAATCATGTAAAGTAGTCAAGGTATAATGTCTCAAAAGCATTGTTTGAGTGCAAACTGATAGATGGAGATCCAATAGAGACCCATGTACTCAATATGATTGAGCATATGAAGTGGATGGGATTTCTCTTAGATCAAGAGTTTATCATGAATATGATTCTACCAAATGTTGCATGAATCATATAGTCACTTTATCAAATGCTTGGCATGTTGATGCCAAAGCAAGGAAGAATAAGGACAAATCCATGATAGTGATCAAAGGAAGTGAGTCCTATGACAAAGGCAAGGCCAAGAAGTGTTTTGAGGCTAAGCTAAAGTCCATGTCTTCTCACTCAATTTTTGGAAAAGGGTGAGTGGAAAAGGAATCTGTCATTTTTACTTTATGGATTATGGAAAGAAAGTGCCATCAGTGTCACATGTCTGGACATTGGAAATAACTATCCTCTCAAGAGGATCTCAAGAAGAAGATGGAGATAGAGATCTTTACTTCAGGACCTGAGAAGAAGTAAGTTAGAAATGTATGGATCAAGGGTTGTTGCCTCTATAGATGCAAAATGTCATTCATGGGAACATAATTGAATTAGTGAATTGCTATTATGTACATGTCATTGATGAAAACATCATATGTCTTATGTAACAAGAACATTATGTTTCATTCTAAAGATGAGATCTAATATGGCAATGCCCTATGACTTATAAACTATATTGGGTAGTTTTTGAGACAAATTTATATGACACATGTATTGAATGACTCGATGACTCAAACATTAAATACCAATAGCATTGTCATCTAGAGCACTTAAATGAGAAATGCATTTCTAGAATCCATATGATGGTTATCAAGACTCTTTTGGTTATTGAACCAATAGAGACATGCATATCTTATTTGTTGTGCAATATGACAAAAGTATCTTCACTAAATGTAGTGGGAGAACGAGTATTCTATTAGGGCTAGTACATATTGATGTATATATGACCTTTTAGAATAAATGCTAAAGGTGGCTTCAAGTACTTCATTATATATTTCCTGATGTTATCAGTAGACATGTACGTTTGTATTTAATGGAGTACAAATCTGAATCTCTTAAAGTGTTCAAGGAGATTGAAAATGAAGTATGTAAATAACTTGGTAAAAGTATTAAGATACTTTGATGTGATCGATGCTGAAATTTTTCTTAACCAAGAGTTTGAGAACCTTCTGAGGAGATCATGATAGTGTATCAAGATGAACTCCACCTGAAACAAGATGATGCTTTTTCCGAAAGAAGGAATCACACTATTTATAAGTCATGGTGCGATTATTAAGAAAATCTAGGTAATATTCTTAATTCGTTTTGGCACATGCTTAACACTAAACAATGTGATGTCTAAAATTGGTTCAAAAGACACTATATGAGATATGGCATGGGAATTGTCCCGATATGTCTTTTATAGTGATTAGGATTAAAAGATTATATAAGAAAATAGTTTCTTGAAAAGGCTTTATCCAAAATCACATAAATGTTATTTTGCTGAAATACTACCTTTATCCCAATCCAACAACAAAGGTGTTTGTTACATGGATAATTGTATTCTTCAAAAGGAACTTAGTTCCAAAGGAATCAGTGGGAGTAAAAGTAAAACTCAAAATGTTCAAGATAGAAAAGAAAACATTGAACCTGAATGAGGTACTATGGGAACAAAGAGAATCACAAGTTGTTGTGGAATCTCAAAGTTCCTTATGTAACACAAAACCTCACAGGTCTAGTAGACATGCCTAGAGCTCAAAATATTAAGATACCTTCAATAAGGTGATGGGTTGATCATATATGATGAGTCATCTATCTACCTAGAAGCTATTAAGGGATCAAAATCTAAAGAATGGTTCAAGACCATGACATCAAAGATGGACTCCATGTAAACCAACAAGGTATGACCTTGTTGGATCCACCTAAAGGGGTAAAATCCATAAGCTGCATTTGGGTCTTTGTAAGAATACCAATATGGAAGGGTAAACTGGTTACAAAGAGTTTCAAACTATTTCAAGGTGTTGGACATGATGAAGTCTCTCACCAGTTACCATGGTTAAATCCATCAAGATCATGCTTGTTGTTGAACCTTGTTAAGAGTAATGAGATTTGGCATATGGATGTTAAAACTACATTCCTTAACTGAAATAATTCAAAGGATGTGTACATGACACAACCTAAAGGTTTTATCAATCCAAGAATTTAAATAAAGTCTATAACCTACAAAGGTCAATCTGTGGATTGAAGGAAGCATCTCAGAGCTGGAATCTTCTATTTTGACAAGATAGTCAAAGAGTTTGACTTAAGTCATATAAATACTATATAAACTTGTAGGTGGTCTAAAAATGTCATCGTGTAGCTAATGACCCTACCTTCAATATCATGGCATTAGCAAGGTTTTCCTACCCCTTGGTGACACCATTCATTGAGCTCCCATTCCCGATAATGTGGACAGTGTGATGATCCCAATTTACTATCCACAATGGAAAAACACACCACTGCCAATTTCCCACCCCAAGAATAATCGGTAGGATATGCAGAAGGCAGTGTGGTTGTGTGGACCAAAATCAGGTTTCTCTTTGAGAATGTTGATTAATCTACATGGTATCTATATTTTTGTTATTTTATATTTATTTACATAATTGGAAAATAATATGAGAATACACACATAGCATAGTACCTAAGAAGCCCTCTACAGTTCCCTCCAAAGCCTCCAGTACACACTTAAATTACATAGGACCTATTCAACTCTCTAGGTCCTAAGTGAAAGGTGTTGACACTATGGTTAGACTTTGTAGAAAAATGGTCAACTATGATTGTATGTATTTAGGAGGACATGACACGACAAGTCACTATACCAATGTGTTCTTGTCAGATATGTTGGAGCTATTTGGTTATGAGTGGATGAATATAACTGTGATAGAACTTTGAATATGGTGAGATCTTTTGACTAAATACCTCGTTCTATGTGAAAATACATGTTGAATTATTTTCTATATTAAATCATGCATGTGTCTTACATCTTCTTACATATAGTGAGTACAAAGTTTACAATAAACAATGTGGCATTTCTAGTTCCATAATTTATTATTGTCTATATGGAGACAAAATTTCTATAGTTAATTACTTGTATGTTGTAGTAAGTGCACTACAGAAAAGGAAGGATTATATCTCCTTTCAATTATGTGTATGTTTCGAGTTACTTGCTTTAATTTCAATTAATGAATTACATTTATTGTGAAATTTGATTTTAATTTTGTTTTCCTTCTTTTCACTTAGTAATAGGTATTGGCAGTTGTTGGTGATTGTCCCTAACTCGACTTGGAAGACTATTACATCACAAAAAAACTTACACCATGCGTGTCTAACGGGTCCAAGAGAGGACTCCCAATCACCTCATCAGAAGAGCAACATGGGACCTCTTTTGTTTGAGGGGGATTATACTTAGAAGAATTTAAGTGGCTCATTGCTCCTATTCTCTTTTCTACTATGTTCCCTGACTCATCTTGTGACAATATGCCTTTCTTGACAAATCTATGATTTTTCTCTAATAATCCAAAATAAGATCTTATAGAAACACTAGCCAAAATGCCCCTAACAATCAAGATGCTCTAGAGTACCTAGAGCAATCATCAATTCATCCCTTTGGCCTTCATTGATGAAATTTCCTTATTTTATTTTCTCATAGAGATCACACTAATCGTCATCTTCAGTAAATTGGTTAGTAAAACCTAACAATCAATGTCAAAATTGAACATGCATCATGAAAGTTGAATTTTACCATTTTTGCAGCCACCTCAGTGGTTGTAGGGTTGGTTATTTCTCTAGAGCGAGTTGTCCTCTCATCTATCCACTCCTCATGGTGAGGTAGAGGTGCATGAGAAGTAGAAGACTCAGTAGACCCAGGAGTATGTTGCTAAAATAAAAATGTTTGCTCTCTTTGTTGGCGCCACCAGGCATAACCACCTGGATGCAACTTGCAGTTGTGCACAATCATTGCAAGCCTTTCTTTTTTAGCATCATTTATAGCCAGGTTAATCCCAAATATATGTTAATTGTATAATACATTAAATTCATTGGATTAATCATAAGAATGTTCTAAAGGAGGCTTAATACCTTGAATTCATTGGTTTTCCTCAAAGCAAGAAACTTCTCCCGTGTAGCAATATAAAGATGAGGCCATTGATCAATAGAAAGCTTCTCCCTCTTGTCACTATTATGTAATCTCTTACTGGGTTTGTCCCAAAAATCCTTAATATCCTCCCACGACATTGCCACACATTTTTATTATGCAATTTTTTATCAAGGTCAAAGATTCCTTGCAAAAGTGCATATGCTACTTTTAGATATGAGAAACATAATGTGAAACATTGTAGAAGTAGTATAAATGCATATATCTCACAACTACATCTTTCTAGGTGAGTACTTTCATTGCATGTTTAACGTTATGCCAAGATACTATTGTTATTGACACTTTTCTACAAACAATAACTCCTAAATAGTACACGAAAGCATTGTGATTGATCCTAATAGGATTTTATGCTGCATCAAAGTCAATGTCCAACTTCAGTCCTTTTCCCCTTTACACTGATAACTTTTTCATCAAACTGACGCCTCTTTGATGTGCATGGTAACACTCCTGATCAACAACACCCTTATGGTGCTAATCAACAACACCCTCATGGTGCTCATAAGTAGACCTAGCAAGATCCTCAGCGTGCACATCTAGCATGTAAAATAGTCAAGAAACACATATAAGTGATAAAGAATGTAAAACGGATATCTAGCATAGAAATCATATATAACTATGAGTTATAATGTAAAATGCAAATCTAGCACATAATAAATTTAAGTGATAAAATTTGAAATGCATGCATGTAGTATTGGTTGGATCGTTCATTAAATAATATTCTTTTTTGTGAACTTGATGCATATATTCATTAGTGTTAGATTCAACATTTACACTTGGAAAGACAAATGAGAATGGATTGGAGTCATCCTACTTGTCATAAAATTGTTCTTCATCTCTAGGATCTATAATTAATTGTCTTTTCCCATAAAGAATGATAGATCAATTTTCATTTGTAGGATCATCAATATAGAATACTTTCTTCTCCTTTGATGCAATGATGTACAGTTCATCTTTATGCTAATGTTTTCAAAATTCTCTATTGTAAAATTGAATTCATCCACTACAAGTCCTTTGTTCTTATAACCCCAATTAAACCTATAGATAGGAACTCTAAATATGTGCAGTAAAATTTATATGTCTTCAATGACATTGTAATAAGACATTTTACCTTCACGTAGACTCTTATCCATTGCATAAAAAAATGATGAAGACACTTGAAGAATCCATCATTTTGGACGAGACTCTTATCATCTTGAATTTTTTTGTAATATGAAAATCCATTTATGTCAAACAATTTGAAAGATATAACATTCACTTTTTGGTTTACAGGAGAGCTATTTGATTTTTTTTAGAAACATTTTTTGGTGTTTGAGATAGTTGATAAAATTACTTTTTCTTCAAACCACCTAATAGATGTCTGGTTATGCTCTCTAGCAAGCCATGAACTGGCTCGGGGATATTTTGTCTTGATAAAATTGGTATATTGAACGATATATAAACCACTCCGTCGATGCTGTGTAAAACATACAATTGTGTTTGCTTTGACAGCTCATGACTAATTACTTCCACTCATGCTCTTGAAGTCCCTTTGTTGAAATAAGAGTCAATTTTTTTTATTTGCAGGAGCTTTAGTGCAACTCTAAAACTAATTAAAAAAGTCCATAATCTCCCAAGAAACATAAACCTCAATACAGGTCGATAATAGTTTTAAACATCACCTTTAAAAACATTTATGTATTGTTAAAAAGGATAAAACCAATTCAAGAAAACCAGACCCAATATTTTCACATCCCTAGTCAAATCAATAACAAGATGTATGATAATATCAAAGAATGAAGGAAAAAATACATCTCAAGATGACACAGGGTGGTGGCCGCTTCTCTTTGTAACCTATCAAGATTCTTAAGATCAATAACTTTGTTCGATAGAGTGTTGAAGAAGAAACAAAGCCTAGTGATCGCAAACTTTGCATGCTTGGGCAATATAGATCAAATAGCCACAGAAAGTATCTATTGCATTACAATGTGACAATCATGAGATTTAGGAACTATCAACTGTAGATCCTTTGATATCAATCCACATGAGATAGTGTTTTCCTCACATATAAGTCATGCTTGGATCTTTGTATGATGTCTCCAAACCAATTCCCATATGTGAAAGTCGTTAGTAGTGCAAAAAAAAAATAACATGCAAAGAAAATGTCTCTCTATTCAATGCATCATAAGTCATCATACCTTCTCCCCAAAGTTTTTATAAGTCATCTAGGATGTTTATGGAAAAATATCAATAAAGACAACATGATATAGTTATTTTTCATATAGAACAAAGAAGGAAGATTGTATATAGCAATCATAATTGGCAGAGTGCTATGTTGGCTTATTAATATTCTATAGGGATTCAATTTTTTTAAGTACAAAGCCTGAGTCTCAAAATCTTGACTTCTTCACTAAATCCAGGGTACAATAAATATATGTTCTTCCATTATGGGGAATCAGATGCATGTCGTAGAATCCCATCCTTGGTTTTCCTTACCTCTGCATGCCAAGATAAATTTTATGTATCTATTCTAGTAGCAAAAAACATTATAATTATGGTATTATAGGTACAAAACACATCATCTTAGTAGGGGAGACAGTTTTGGCATTACCCAAAATTGTTATTTTACCTTGACGCCCCACAATTTTGGACAATCTTTAAAATTGATATAGACCTTTGAAATAATACAAAACTATTTAGGCAAGCATGTATATTCTTAGCTTTCATTTCCAAAGGGCATAACATTTTCTTTGTTTTTTATGTTGAGTCTGGAAGCTTGTTTCCTTTAGGAAGAATTTCTTTTAACAATGCTAATAGAGACATGAATCTTTTTTCACTTCACCTATTATAAGTCTTTAGACTATACAATCTCAAGATAGTGCTCAATTTTGTAAACTTAGTACATGCTAAGTATAACGGTAACTCAACATCTTGCACAATATTTTTATATAAGGAAGGTGGGCCAATAATATTTAACACAAACCTCTCTTGCATTGCATCAACCATGTCTACCGTAGATGGTACTTCACATGAATATCATCGACAATTTATTCTTCCACAAAAGCATCACCAAGATAGTTCTGGCAATGGATAAAGGAGAGCGATGGAAAGAGGAGAGTGGAAGCCAAATATGGTGGTCTGAGGAAAGTAGTGGAGAGGAGGAATAAGAGGGAGGGATGATGGTAGCGGCAATAAGGGCATAGTAGCAATGACAACAGTAGTAGAGTGCAATGATTGTGGCAAAAGCAAAAACCTCTAGGTATGCACATGAGAAATAAAGGATGGGGGAAAGAAACTTTTGTGAGTGCTATTATAATTCTAAAAAAACTAATGACGTAGGTTATGTTGTTTGTGACATAGGCTTAAGGAAACCAACATCATAGATTCTTCTCATCAATTGAGGTTTACCAAACCGACAACGTCTACCCGTATCCCTATTTAAAAACACCACCCTCACTAAGACCTATCATGTTGGTTGATATCACAATCCAGTTTGCAGGAACAAATTTTTCATGGGAAACATGGTGGGAACCTTATATCATCGGTATCTTTAGGATAAACCAACATCATACTTCACCTAAATCAGTTTTGTCAAATAAAAAAGATGACATATTCTTTTTGGAGGTAACATTTATTTGATGGAAGGGTTCATTGTTAGTTCCATGTCAATCAAACCAACACTTTCTTTCCTAATTTTTATCTAGGAAAATGAATTTCATAGGCTATCTATGACTTTGGTTTGTGCTTAAGTAACCGATGAGGGGATGAAAGTTTTACCTCAACAACATCTAATCTTGTGATGTTTGTTTTAATAAAATTGACAAGATAGACATGTGGTGTCGATCTTCCTTGGAAACTAATGTTAACAAATGTGACACCACCGATAAAATATGTATGCGTGTTTAGTGATTGTATGAAAGTGGAAAAGGTGATGATGAATACAAAATTATAGAAACTAAGAATACAAAATCAAGATTTTTTCCTAAAGAGAAAGGGGTTGAGCACATAGACTAGATCATGATCACTGTGGAGATTGGTAAATAATTCCACTTATATAGAATCTCTATTTCAGGATAACTTGGGATGTTCTCGTGATTATGAAGGGGGTTGATAGAGTAAATATAGTTGCCACTTGTGTAGCAAGGGAAATTGGAATAATATGGATGAGAAATCATAGACTCCTATATATGAGTAAGGAGCACTAGTACAGAAATGGATTATAACGTCACTACCTGTAGGGTCGGTTTTTCCAAATAACCGACCTTATATGTCTAAAAAAAATGCGGGCACCACTTGAGACCTCTTGGGTCAGTTTTCTTAAAAAAACCGACCTTGTAGTGTAACTCTATAGGGTCGGTTTTCCAAATAACCGACCTTATATGTCTATAAAAAATGCGGACACCACTTAAGACCTCTTGGGTCGCTTTTCTTAAAATAACCGACCTTGTAGTGTATCTCTATAGAGTCGGTTTTCCAAATAACCGACCTTAGATGTCTATAAAAAATGTGGGCACCACTTAAGACCTCTTGGGTCGCTTTTCTTAAAATATCCGACCTTGTAGTGCATCTGTATAGGGTCGGTTTTCATAAAATAAGCGACCTTATAGAAAATTGGATTAGAAAGTCAATTACAGTTTCCCGCGGCAAAAATTTGCTTGATTTTGGCTTCGCGCCTCGATCTATAGGGTCGGTTTTTCCAAATAACCGACCTTATATGTCTACAAAAAATGCGGGTTAGACATCTTGAGAATCCAGTTTGCCTTCACACATGTATAAGCACCTCTAGGGTCGGTTTTTCCCTTATAACCGACCCTAAAGGGCTCCTCGGTCGACAAATTCGTCGACCGAATAAGAGCCAGATTTCACGTGTATAAGCACCTCTAGGGTCAGTTTTTCCCTTATAACCGACCCTAAAGGGCTCCTCGGTCGACAATATTGTCGACCGATATCAATTTTGGATCCAGTTTAGTTCAGCACCTCTAGGGTCGGTTTTTCACTTATAACCGACCCTAAAGGGCTCCTCGGTCGACAAATTCGTCGACCGAATAAGAGCCAGATTTCACGTGTATAAGCACCTCTAGGGTCGGTTTTTCCTTTATAACCGACCCTAAAGGGTTCCTCGGTCGACAAATTCGTCGACCGAATAAGAGCCATATTTCACGTGTATAAGCACCTCTAGGGTGGGTTTTTTTCCTTATAACCGACCCTAAAAGGCATGTCGGTCGACAATATTGTACTTTTAACCGACCCTAGAGCTCTTCTCGGTCGACAAATTCATCGACCGAGAAGGAGCCAGATTTCACGTGAATAAGCACCTCTAGGGTCGGTTTTTTTCTTATAACCGACCCTAGAAGTCTATTCGGTCGACAATATTGTCGACCGAGATGAATTTTGGTTCCAATTTAGTTCACGCATGTATAAGAACCACTAGCGTCGGTTCTCGGTCGACGAATTTGTCGACCGATAACAATTCGGTCGACAAATGAGTCAATATTGTCGACCGACATTAATTTTGGATCGAGTTTAGTACTTTTCAAAACGTTATAAAGCATTGGGATCTCAATACCTTGTCTCATTGTTGGGAATTCACATCCCTCAATACCACCATCATCACATTTGATGGATCTAGGTATTCAAACCCTTAGTTCATCACTAAACATGGTTATCACTTATCAGGTAACTATCTTCAGGTCATCTGACCAAGGTCTTCAGGATACTTGTTACACAAGCATCTCACATAACTCACTAGGCATATTCAACTTCTTATTGTCACCTCTCACTACGCAACAAATAAAATAATGGCTCACAATGCCCATTACCATCATAGCTCATACCTGGTTACGCTTATTATCTCATGATACTTGCATGGTTAGTATACTTGTTAACAACCATATCAATTTCATATCAACATCATGCAATACACAACATCACCCTATATTAGGGTTTCACACAACATCATCCCATATTAGGGTTTCACATAACATTATCCCATATTAGGGTTTCACACGACATCACCATATATTAGGGTTTCACATAACATCATCCCATATTAGGGTTGTGTAAGCACCTTAGAGCTCCCTCAGTCGACGAATTTGTCAACCGATAACCTCTCGGTCGACAAATTCGTCGACCGAGAAGGAGCCAGATTTCACGTGTATAAGCACCTCTAGGGTCGGTTTTTTCCTTATAACCGACCCTAAAGTGCTCTTCGGTTGACAATATTGTCGACCGACATGAATTTTGGATCCAGTTTAGTTCACACATCCTCGGTCAACGAATTTGTCGACCGATAACCATTTAGTAGACAAATTCGTCGACCGAAAAGGAGCCAGATTTCACGTGTATAAGCACCTCTAGGGTAGGTTTTTTTCCTTATAACCAACCCTAAAGTCCTCCTCAGTCGACAATATTGTCGATCGAGATAAACTTAGGATCCAGTTTAGTTTTTCACACATGTATAAGCACCTCTAGGGTCGGTTATAAGGAAAAAACCGACCCTAGAGGTGCTTATACGAAGGAAATCTGGCTCTTTCTCGGTCGACGAATATGTCGACCAATAACCACTCGGTCGATAAAATCATCGACCGAGATGGAGCCAGATTTCCTTCGTATAAGCACCTGTAGCGTCGGTTATTTCCTTAAAACCGACCCTAGAGGGCTCTTCGGTCAACAATATTGTCGACCGAGGTTATCGGTCGACAAATTCGTCGACCGAGAATGAGTTTGAGTATTTTTAAATAACCCGACACGGGCACCTCTTATCTGTAGCGTCGGTTTTTTGGGTTAACCGACGCTACATGTCTTTCTCTAAGTGAAAAAGTCAAAACCTAGTCTTTCTTCCTCCCGCAAAAACCTTTCTGTTCTATTTTTCTCTCTCACGGAGCCGCGAAGCCCTTGCTTTCTTGTGTAATTCCGCTGTGAAGCCCTTGCCTCCTCTCTGTGAAGCCGTTGCCATGAAACCGTGCCACCTCTCCGCGCCGCCAAGAGGATCGTGGTGTCCGGGCCATTGCCACCTCTCCGCGCCGCCAAAAAGAGCTCGTCGTCGCCGCCAAATAGAGCTCGTCGTCGCCGCCTCTCCACTCTTCCACGAAGGTCACCGCCTCTCCGTGAAGGTCGTCTCATCCTCCACGAAGGTCGCCGCCATTTCCAAGTAAGTTCGCCGATTCCGTTCCTTCGTTCTCTCCTTCCTTCGTTCCCACCCGCCGCCACGGTTGCGTCCAGGTCCACTCTCGGTCGACAATATTGTCGACTGAGAGCCCACCTGCGTGCAACGTCCAGGTCCACTCTCGGTCGACGAATTCGTCGACCGAGAGTGGACCTGGACGTTGCGCGCAGGTGGGCTCTCGGACGACTAATTGTCGACCGAGAGTGGACCTGCTCCTTATTTATGTGTGAGCTATAAATGTTTTAATCATATTTGCTGTAATGTTCACAAATAGTTCTAAATATTATAATGATTTCAATCTTTGGATTGTTGGAAATGGCCTTACTTTGCTAATTTGTACAAGTATTTTCCATTTTATATGATTTGATAACCCAATAATAAAAACATGTCTTTTTTCATATGTAATCATTATATAAATTCTAGAAATTAATACGAGATTAGACATGTGTACTCCTAGATTGACACTTTAGGGTTGATGTATGATGTTTAACTTAATATATAAATATGAAAATAATGCATTTATATATTAACTTAGAAACCCGTTCAAAATTTACTCATTAGGAGTAAACTTTGTATAGTCCCCGGTTTGGGACTAGTTTTGGATATTTAATCTCACTTAGGATGTACCTGTATAATGTATGTTTAGTTTTGTAGAAAATTTCAGTAGGATTTCTTCATTTGTTCTCTGGGTACATATGTGAGTGGTTATTTGCCATTTACATCGCTGTACTTGGAGAACTTAGGGGAAATGCTGCTGAAATTTTCTTCAAAACTAAACATACATTATACAGTTACTAGTGAGATTAAATATTCAAAAATGGGATAGGTGGTACACTTTAGTATATAAGTAATTAACTTCCTATCAATAAAAACTTACAGATTATTATAGTATCAATATTAAACGGTTAGTTTTATAATTAATTTTAATGTGATATAGAAAATGGATCGAAGTTGGATGTCTATCAAGAACCGTTACAGTCTAGAGTTTGCCAAAGGTCTTGATGAATTTATCAGATTTGCTGAGGAACATAGGAAACTACCTACTGATAGGCTATATTGTCCATGTAGAAATTGTTGTAACAATTTGAAAGTTGATACTGGTGAGGAAATTACGAATCATGTCATATGCAATGGGATCATATAAGGTTATAATGAATGGTATTGGCATGGAGAGAAATTGAATTATGGATCAGAAAATGTTGATACTAATAGTTGTGGCATAGAAGATATAGATAATGATGATAATGTTAATGATGAACCGATTCAAGATGACCAGATTCAGGATGATATGGTTGATGAGATGCTACGTAGTTGTCGGGACAATGTCATTGATCCACCTTCTTTATTTGCAAACATTGTCCATGATGCTGAAAAACCATTATATAAGGGTTGTACTAAGTTCACGAGGTTGAGTGCTGTGATGCGATTATATACTCTTAAAGCTCAAAACCGGTGGAGCGATAAGAGTTTCACTTCACTATTGTCTTTGTTAAAGGAAATTCTTCCTGAAGGCAATGAGCTTCCAATTTCAACATATCAAGCAAAGAAAATAATGTGTCCAATGGGAATGGAGGCTAAGAAGATTCATGCATGTCCAAATGATTGTGTGTTATTTCAGAAGGACTATAGTAATTTGATAAATTGTCCAAAATGTGGTGCGTCAAGGTATAAGACTAAAAATTTAGCTAAGGCAAAAAATGGCTCTCCTGCCAAGGTGATGTGGTATCTACCAATAATACCATGATTTCAAAGCTTATTTGCTAATACAGAAGATGCGCAAAATTTGTCTTGGCATGGGGAGTTAAAGGCCAATGATGATGGCGTCCTACGAAATGCATCTGATTCACCACAATGGAAGAAAATTGATTTATTATATCCTCAATTTGGTAAAGAACCAAGAAACTTAAGACTTGGACTCTGTACAGATGGAATGAATCCCTATGGTACATTAAGAAGCCAACATAGCATGTAGCTTGTTATGATTGTTATATACAATCTTCCTCCTTGGTTGTGTATGAAAAATAAGTATGTGATGTTGTCAATATTGATATCAGGGCCCAAGCAACCTGGAAATGATATTGATATTTACCTTCAACCTCTAATTGATGACCTAATGAAACTATGGGAAGAAGGTATTATGACATATGATGCTTCACGTAAAGAGATCTTCCGTTTGCGTGCTATGTTATTTTGCACGATTAATGACTTTCCAGCTTATGGAAATTTTTCTGGATATAGCATAAAAGGATACAAAGCATGTCCTATTTGTGAGGAAAATACTGATTCAATCAGACTGAAACATGGTGGTAAAATCGCATATCTTGGTCATCGGAGATTTCTCCCACCAGTGCATCCTTATCGAAGGCAACGCAAAACCTTTAATGGGTCAACTGAGGAACGAAGTGATCCTAAACCTATACCAGGAAATGTTGTATATGATAGGGTGAAACATATTGTTAATGAATTTGGAAAGAGTTCAAGTAGTCGTCCACTCGCATGTGACAAATCTCTATACAAGAAGAGGTCAATATTCTGGGATCTTCCTTATTGGAGATCTTTGACAATTAGACATTGTGTTGACGTCATGCATGTTGAAAAAAATATTTGTGATAGCATCATTGGTACGCTATTGAACATACCAGGAAAGACTAAAGATGGCATCAAATCTAGAAAAGATTTAGAATTAATGGGTATAAGAAAAGAATTATCAGTGGACATCAGGGGTCGCCGCACATATTTACCACCAGCTTGTTACACTTTGTCAAAGAAGGAGAAAAAGACTTTCTGTGAGTGCTTGTATAAGATTAAGGTTCCACAAAGATACTCTTCTAATATTTGTAAATTGGTATCAATGAAGGATCTGAAGTTGATAGGTCTCAAATCTCACGATTGTCACACCTTAATGCAACAAATTTTACCTGTGGCTATTCGATCTATATTGTCGAAGCATGTAAGGTTTGCAATCACAAGACTCTGTTTCTTCTTCAATGAAATATGCAACAAAGTGATACATCCTGATACTCTCAATAAATTACAGAAAGATGTAATTGTTACCATGTGTCAGCTTGAAATGTACTTTCCTCCTTCATTTTTTGATATCATGGTTCATCTTGTAGTACATATTACAAGGGAGGTGAAGATGTTGGGTCCAATTTTCTTACATTGGATGTATCCATTTGAACGCTACATGAGTGTTTTTAAAGGTGATGTTCGGAATCGTTATCGTCCTGAAGGGAGTATTGTTGAGGGTTACGTGGCTAGGGAGGTGATGGACTTTTGTAATGATTTTTTGAATTGCAATAGCGATCTAAAAAATTCCCATCACACTGGATCTTATTGTGGCAAAGGTACTCTGGGAGGACGAGTGAAAGGAATCCGTCGTGAGTTGTGGGAACAAGCACATTTGTATATTTTTCACAACATTGATGAAGTTAGTAGCTACATCAAAGAATACAATGATCTTATCAAGAGAAATCATCCACGATCCAGTTCAATGTGGCTTGCAAGAGAGCATAATCGAACATTTATTAGGTGGTTTGAAGAGAAAGTATTTAATCAACTATCTGAATCACCGAATAATGTTGCTAAGAACATAAAATGGCTCGCCTTTAAGCCAAAAATGGATGTCATGTCATATGAAGGTTATGACATAAATGGATTTTCATACTACACAAAGCGTCAAGACGAAAGTAGTGTGGTCCAAAATAGTGGGGTTACTGTTCAATCTTGTTCGTTGTATTTTGCTAGTGCCAAAGATAAAAGAGCACGTGAAGCTGAGATGTCATATTATGGCGTCATTGAGGACATATGGGAATTGGACTATACAAATTTCAGAGTTCCTATCTTTAGGTGTAATTGGGTTGACAACAACAAAGGAGTTTTAGTGGATGCGTTGGGTTTCAAATTGGTGAATTTTAAAAAAATTGATGAGAAAGATGAGCCATTCATCATGGCAGACCAAGCAAAACAAGTATTCTATATTGATGACCCTGCAAATAAAAATTGGTTTGTCATTCTTCATGGAAAAAGACAGTTTACTGTAGATCCTATAAATGAGGAAGAATACTATGAAAAGTATGATGATTCCAGACCATTCTCAGTTGGTTTGCCAAGTGTAAATGTTGAAGATAACAACGATGAATATTATAAACGTCATGACCATGCTGAAGGAATTTTACTTGACTAACAACTCAACCAATACTAAAGGCATGTATTCTTTGAATTATTTATTTTATTATCATTCAAGCAAATAATCTTTTTAATATACATCATATATCATGTATACCTTATCACTTGTGCTTTTATTATCACTTATTTTTTTATCATGTATACTTGTATGTTCTAAAATGGCGAGTGAAGATGAACATTATGAGCATGAGCATGAGCACCATGAGGATGGTAGTGGTGATGCTAAGAAAAGTAGAGGTCCCACACTGATGTGTAGGCTGCAGGAGCTCAGGGCTAAAGGGGATAAATTGCCAATCCAATTTGATATCACAGGAGCACATGTTGGGGAACATGCTAGTGCTTTCAAGTATTACGTAGGGGCGACTGCATGCAGTAAGGTGCCAATAGATATAGAAAATTGGCATGATGTTCCTAATACCAAAAAAGACCTCATATGGAAAGATATATCTGTGAGTGGAAGTGATATTATTTTAATATGTTTTTTATCTATTGATTCTAATTTAGTTTGCTTGGAATTAATTCCTTTTCAAAACAACATTATTAATTGCTTCTTTTGTATGTATATGGTGTTTTTCATCTAAATGAAAAAGATCACAAGAAAAGAGTGCTACAACGTTGTGGTGTAAGATGGAGGGGTTTTAAGACATATCTCACAAGGGAATTTATAGATAATCCTAAAAAAAGAAGAAAGCAACAGATGTATATATTTTTATAGATCCTGAGGAGTGGGAAAGATTTGTTGCAGCTAGGAGATCGGAAGAGTTTCAGGTAATAAAGATTGTGATGTATTGTATGAATCTTTAATTTTATACAATTAAGGAGGTGAATCTTTTTATACATGTTTGCCAAGTCTAAATTGCAATACCTCATTTTAAATGATCAGGCTATCCACCAGGCTCAAAAGGAAAGACGGGCCAAAAATGTGCATGACCATCGCTTGGGGCCCGGTGGTTATGCCTTCCGCCGCCAACTACAAGAGAAGCAATCCTCTTCTGGAGAAGAATCTAGTACAACTCAAGTTGAGCGTCCACCCCGACACTTGACATGGATTGATGCTAGAAAGAATCGAGCAGGTGAAATTGTCAACCCTACAACTAAGGAGGTGGCACAAAAGATGGTATGTTTATCCCAACTAAGTAAAGAGTAACTCCCACAAACTTAGATTTATTTATATCTAATTGATATTGTAATTTAATATTTTTATTAACTATGAATAGATTGATCTCCATGAGCAAAGGAAGGAAGGAAAGTTCATCCCAACTGGCCACATGGATGAACTATCAGTTGCTCTTGGTACGAAGGAGCATCCTGGCTGTGTTAGGGGATTAGGAACTGGCATAGGATTCAAGTCTTATTTTGGCCCTTCGCAATCTAAAATAGGTCGTGCAGGAGGTCTTACACAAGAGGAGGTTGAAGCATTAGTAGCGCAGAAAGTAAAAGAAATAATGTCTTCATTTTAGCCTACTCAACCTTCTCAACCTATTCATACTGCGCGTCTCTCAAGTGATGAGGTACAAGCCCATGCTCCAGTTGTAGAAGGTCATGGGAGCACTCCCAATGACCCACCAAAACAATCTGCAGTAAGTTTTTGTTCTATATGTTGTGTTATTAGTATGATATATATGATAATATAGTTGTAACAGGTATTTGTTCTACTACTTCTTATATAACCTTATATTATTTCAATCTAGGTTAGTATGAACTGTAAACTTGCAGTGGAGGTTCCAGAATATAATGTTGTGGCAGCGGGCAAGGTGTACAACCTTGGTGGTACATTGCATTGCCAACAAATTACTGATGACATTTGCCGTGTGTCCATCCATCTTATGTATGACAGAATGGGGGACAAACCACTACCCATACCTAATCTTGAATATAGTACAGTTGAAGAAGCTGAGGGTGCTATGGTGGGTTGTCCTAGACACTTGGTTATCAATGACAAGGTATACCTTATTCCTACCATATTTTTCATATTTGACTGCATATATGAACTCATGTAATATAAGTATGTAATTTAATTAACAGGTTTGTAAACCAAAAAGTAAAAATTCTACTAGTCGTCCTCCTATGCCCAAGCCATCTTTCATTCCTGAAGCTACATTCGACAAATTGGGAAGCAAATGTAAATGTTTGTGTCGATACTTAGCCAACCAAACCTCAGGATCACATATGTTGATCAATTTAGCAGAAGATGCAGCTGGGAGGGACTTTGAGAATTTTATTTTTCTTGATGATATTATAGAGTTGTTCCAGTATGATTGGCTAAATACTTTGGTAATAGAAGTATGGATAAGGTAATGATCTATCAATATATATATATCAAATTCCAATACACATTTTTAGCTTAGTTCTATATATTGAAATAATTACAAATGTTTTACAGCCATTTATATACTGAGATCACAAACTTTGATATAATGAATGTTGGATTCTTAGTTCCTTCAATCACTAGTCAAGTGGAGACAAATTTTGAGGATGTGAATGAGTACTTCTCTACTGCATTCAAATATTTTGCTAGTGAAGGGAAGAAAATTATCCTAATTCCTTTTAACGTGCAGTAAGTATTATTATTCAATATAATTTTAATAATGAATAAAATTATTTATTTTAATGTTTGTTTTATTCTTACTCAGAGCTAGACATTGGGAATTAGTGGTGATTGCCCCTAAATTGATGTCTCTTTATTATCTTGACCCAATGGGTAAAACAACAAGGAGTCACAAACTGAAATTGCTAGCTATGGAGTAAGTATAAATTTAGACAATGCTTCCACATGATATTTCTATTTAGAATTTCTATTTTACCAACTATTATTTAATTGATAGGGGTATAAAGGATTTTCGTGATGCTGGAGGACAAATACCCACAAAATTAAAGACATTGACTTTAAAAAATGTCAAGGTAGCTACTTTGACAACTGCTTAGTCTTATATGTATTAATTTTCAATTCTAATATGCCAACTCTTATAGTCTTATCTCAACTGCTGTTTATAGTAGTTTACTAACATTAAGTATAATTCATTATTTGTAGTGTCCTATGCAAAATAATGACTGGGCTTGTGGATGAAATATATGCAAGCTATTGTCAAACAAGCATCACATGACATTCAGACTATAAGTCAGGTAATAAAGAATAAAATCATAAATTTACAAGTGATTATAGTCATTTTATAAAATATTAGCATGTGCATTTTCTGTTACAGATCTTTACAACTCAGCCTTACACACTTGTGGACTTGAATGAATTCCGAGAAGAGTGGTCAGATTCTTTTCTAAATGAAGTCAATATAGCATTGAATTAAATATGTCAGCTCCATTTATGTATGTGGTTTGAGTACTCTTTCATATATACTTTTGTATCTGATTAATATCATCTCAGACTTGCAATCTATCATTTTGTAAATTTTTATATGATTATGAATCATTTTTGTCATGAATGTGTGGTTTTGAATGGTGACGGTTGAGCATCAATTCTCCCCTCTCCCAGAATATATGAATCTTCTTGTTCTTCTGTTATATTTCATTTTCTGCAGAAATTTTTAAAAAAATTGTAACTTCTAGCGTCGGTTTTTTTAAATAACTGACCCTAAAGATTGAATGACCACTTCAGTGTAATCCTCGGTCGAGAAAATTTTCGACCGAAATATTTTCGGTCGACAATTTTCTCGACCGAGAGAGTTTTACAGGGTCGGTTTTTTTTAGAATAACCGACCCTAAAGATTGAATAAACACTTCAGTGTAATCCTCGGTCAAGAAAATTTTCGACCGAAATAGTTTCGGTCGAAAATTTTCTTGACCGAGGATTACACTGAAGTGTTTATTCAATCTTTAGCATCAGTTATTCCAAAAAAACCGACCCTGTAAAACTCTCTCGGTCGAGAAAATTATCGACTGAAAATATTTCGGTCGAAAATTTTCTCGACCGAGGATCACACTGAAGTGGTTATTCAATCTTTAGGGTCGGTTATTCCAAAAAAACCGACCCTGTAAAACTCCCTCGGTCGAGAAAATTTTCGACCGAAAATATTATCGGTCGAAAATTTTCTCGACCGAGGATTACACTGAAGTGGTTATTCAATCTTTGGGGTCGGTTATTCCAAAACAACTGACCCTGTAAATGATATCGGTCGAGAAAATTGTCGACCGAAAATATTTTCGGTCGATAATTTTTTCGATCGAGATCGTTTACAGGGTCTTTTTTTGGAATAACCGACCTTACATGCTCCTTTTTTCTCGCCTGGGTCGGATTTTTTACAACCTTTTGCGTCGGTGTTTACTCTGTAAGGTCAGTTTTATTTGGTCAAATAAACTGACGCTATAAAGCAAATTCTATAGCGACGACCACTCAGGCGTCGGTTATAAAGTGACGTTGTAGGCTTAAAAAAATCGACGCTACATACCATTCATGTACTAGTGGAGGAATAAAATAATCATGTAGAGGATATCAATCATCCAACTAGATATCTCCCTAGGAAATTAAGAACCATTCGACTGCTATCCCTTGCACGAGTTAAAAGAGCGTCCCTTATTTTTTGGTTTAGAAATATTGATTGGATGTATAAATTTTCCTTTTCTTGAGATTATCTTATTGAATATGATGGTCCCTTTTTAGGCATTAAGTTTATTTGTCCGTCGATTGTTTGATAGAAGGATGATTCATAATACTCCTATTGTAGGGACAAAACTGAGATCGCACGATGGTAACTATTTGTAGATAATTCTTAAAGGTTGGGTGGATGAAGATAATGTTGATATGTTTGATAAATGAATGAGAAGAGGAACATCTCTATGTTGAGTTAAAGGGTTAGTGTTTATAAGAACTTGACCAAGATTCAAGTATGATGAGTACAATGGGTGTGACATTTGAACAATTATGGAGCTAAATTGCAACATATTTTGGGTATTAACATGATTGGGTCTTAACATTTGGAAAGACTTTTTATGTGGGTAATATTTTTAAGGATGAGGGTCTAATGTGCTAAATTTTAGACCTAATTAGGGTTTTTTTTATGACAATGGCTTTACTGGGACAAAATTTAGATAGAGTTTTAATGCAATCTGGGTTTATGTAATATTGGTTTTATCAGGTTAAAAGTTGGGCATAGCTTCAATGTAATCTTGGTTTGTATGATATTGAATACAGTAGGTTGAATCTAAGGGAAAACATTTAATGTAATCTAGTTTTGTATAATGTGATACCTGAATGGAGCTGATTTGTTATGTTTCCAACCTAGTGTAGACCTGGTCTGTGCCCAAATTTGTAAAATAAATATGAACTAATTGTTAAAAAGGATTTGCACTAAAATGTGTAGATACGATATGGCCCAATATGTGCAAAAAACTATTTGCAATAGAAGTACTATGTATTATCGAATCAAAACCTTGACTTGGTTTTTTTATGAAAGTGGCTTTACTAGGTCAAATCTCAAGCAAAGCTTCAATGTAGTCTGGGTTATTTCATAATACCATATTTACTAAGTTGATACTAGTTTAGAGCTTCAATGTAATATGGGATGTATAATATGTGTCTAGATTAGAGAAAATTTGATAGTTTATAGTCTGGTGAAGACCTAATCTATACCGAAATATGCAAAACTATTCAACACTTAACTTTGCAAAAAGGATGTACATTGAATTATGCAGAAAGGATGTGCACCAAAATATGTAAGAAGGAACTATAGTCCAAGGATAATGGTTTAATTGGTCAAAATCTTGACATCGTATTTTTTATGAGATTGGATTTACCAGGTTAGGTAGAGATTCATGTAATTTGGGTTTTGCATAATATGCCATTTACTAGGTTGTAGGTCATTTAAAGCTTCAACATAATATGGGTTTGTATGATATGCTTCTAAATCAAAATAGTTCTGATATGTGCTTAGATTGGTGCAGACCTGATCTGTGCCCAAATGTGCAAAGAAAAACTACAATAAATTGTGCAAAAATGACCTGTACTGAATTGTGAAGAAGGGATCTACACACCATCCAAGTTTTCTTTAACTTGAGGAATATTTCTCATATCATTAATTAACTACATGGTGTATCTCAAACAAGCATGTAATATGACTAGATGAATGCCCCCTATTAGACCTATTTTAAATGTTTTATTTATTGTCCTCACCTTGGAAGGTACCTACCCATATGGAATTTGTTCTCCTTATCCTCTACAATGGCATCTATGATATCTCTACTCTCAAGGTAATATTAGAGTTCATACACTTTTGATACTAATCCAAATATACCTCACGGTTGCGGAGGTCACAAACGATATTTGGTACTAGGAGAGGGGAAAGCATTATGGGTCTTCACACGTAGCCAAAAATGTGGCAGAAGTACCCATACAACTCATCTCTAGGCCTTTTTGAGTGTATCAACATGAGTGTCAATAGTCTGCCACTCACGACCAATAGGAAAATGGGACAGGTGCTTGTGCAAAATGGTGACTTTACATATTTAGTTTCCCAATAGAATGGTAAATAAACATTCACGATATTATATTTAATCTGAGATAATAATTAAATAATAAAGGGTAAGGGACCCAACACTAAATAAAAAAGACGAACAAAACTTTGTCTATACAAACTGGGGTAAAAATTAAAAGAGAAAATTTATCAAAAAACCCTTATTAGACAAAAATTTCCCTCTCTAAAACCATCATGATAAACATATAGACCAAATTGATTTGCCTAAATCATGAGTTTGTTGAGTTACTCAGGTTGTATCTAAGTACAAGTGCGTAATGAAGTCACAGTGGATCTACATTTGAAAGAAAAACAACAAATTTCAAACAAACTTGCACTGAGCAAGTGTCAAACGCTTTGCGTTAAATATCTAGCATCTTAAAATATGGCACAAACAATTTTAAAAACTCTATCGTGTATTTTATCAAATATACACTCCAACTAGACCACATTTTACAAAAATATGTGTGACCAAACTTGGAAATAGTTTATTGTGAAACCCTTTTGCACTCAATAATTTTATTAGAAGGATTTTGACAGAAATAATGCAATTAGTAGATTATGCACTTTTTCAAGATCTAAATTAAAAATATCAATCTTGGTTAATATATGAAAAATGTGCATGAATAACATATGAGGTGTCGAACCCTTTTGCACTCATTAAAAGCATTTCATCATTTGAGAAAATCTTTAAAATACATTACATTGCGTTCTTTTGTAGAGAACTAGAGTTAAAGCAGTCCTAGTTAAGAACAATGTGTGAAATTGTACCTAACTAATGTTTTTGTTGTCTTTTTATATAGAAAGTCTGGAGGCCTTTTATTCAACCTACCCTCCTCTTGTAGGGATAGATATCAAAGTGACTACATTAGTCGATTAGAAATTAAACTTGGTAGAACTTCTAACATTGTAGAGGAGGTGGTAAGGAGGAAGACCCACATGGTTGACTGGGGGATTCGTGTAGAACAAGTCCTCTTTGGAGTTTTTTAGGTGATGTCTCACAAGACCATCAATGATACTATTGTTCAAATGATTAGTTCTATTGAACCTCAAATTATATTGATGCCAACATGCCTTCTCCATGTTATGTATCCAGGCTTCAAGATGAGGTGATGTTGTCTTCCTTCTTCGATAGGATTGAGGGCCCATTTTTTGTCACTTTCAATAATCACCCTATCATAATACAACATGTTCATTAGATCCATAGCTAGGATAACCTCCCTAAGTTTACATTCAATAATAGATGAAACATTGATGTATGTATCTACTCTTGACAGATCTAATGGGGGTGAATAGAGATAATTTCATTATTTCAATCAAAAATTATTTGGTAAAGAAATGATAGAAAAATAATCAACCACAAGAATGAAAGATATACAATAATTCCATAAAAGACGCTAGTCCACTACATAGTTGCTCCCAAATAGGATTTTCGTCAATTAACTTATATTTATCTCGCAAGGAATAAATACAAAGTACAATTGTTACCCTCTTCTTTAATGGCCATGGAAGAGTACCAAACCTCCACCTTTTCTTTAACAGTTGTCAAGAGCACCAATGAGAAGGCTATTTATTCTCTAGTAAGTCTCTAAACAACCTTCTCCAAGAATTTATCTAAGAACAATGGAACACTTTGTACAACAAGTTGGAGAGAGAGAAAATAATTTAATTTTACAACATACACAAGTATCCTATATCAAGCTTATGAGTCACTATCATTGTAATTAGGATAAGACTTTAGTTGTAGAGTAAGGAACTTGAGTGGGTCTCAAATATATATCTAGTAGTAAATAGTGATTCTCTATTCTAAGATTCAGTATGTAAGTAATGGAGTGATCAAGTGTGTTTTAGATGTCCATAGGGATAACACATTTATAGAAAACACATAGGAGTACTTAGGATAGCTATTGGGGTTTTATGGATGTGATTAAGGTCAAACTAGTCGTTAGAATTGAATAAGTCAGTTTACAATGGCTAGTAGAGTGCTCAGAAATTACTATGCAAACTTCCTCAGTCGAACTATACTTTCACAAAAGGAACTCTCGGTCGATTTGTACTTTGGCAGAAAGTTGTTCTTTACCAAAACACTATAAGTCTCTTTCTCAATTGAGGTTCACTTTGATTGAATGTATCTTGCTCGAGAAATATTTGGACCGAGAATTTCCCTATAAATATACTTCTAAATATTAGGAAAATGCATGAAATATTTTTTTATAAAAACATCACTATCCTAAAGGTCGGTATAAATGTGGAATTGGATTTAGGATAGTTGTTGTTGACTCATAACTTGATTTACATGAGATCTAATGACTTGTACATTTTTGCCTTATACAAGTATTTTACATTGAGTACACATGATAAATTAATCACATTTGTTTAATCAAATTTCTTCCAAACTCTTATGTAAATATGTCTTGATCCCTGAAACACTAGATAGCACGTTATATACACAAAATAGAAATGTTGTCATCATAAAAAGAGAAAGTGTGCAAATATATTTTTCCAACAATCTCCCCCTTTTTAAAGATGACAAACACTTCAAATTAAGCAATGTTTATAGTAAAAAATTATACATGAAATTGCGTTCCTTAAGTTTCTTTAAAAAGTATGCTATTTTACTTAAGAATTATGGAACATGACATCCATTTCTCAAGATAAGTATGTTGCAGTTTATATAAAGAAAATGTATTTGTAAGACTAAGAGAGGGAATGAATTATCCATCTAGTCAAGAGAATAAAAATCAAGAAACTCAAGGACTTAAAATATTTTTTTTATCAATTAGTCTCCCCCTTTGTAATTTTCAAAAAGGCTAGGGTAAAAATATGACTTTTACTAATTATGATACTACTTCTTAATATAAAGTTCCTTCTTAGATATATCATATAATGTTTATGGTAAAAGATTGAAAATATCAAATTTAACCACAAAAGCATAATATAGGGATGCATAAGAATCCAATACTTAGTTCATTCCATCATAAGGCCAATTAAAATTGCAGTTCTCAAATGATATATATGTAAATAAATAAAGATATCAAACAACATTAATCCCAAAGGGATTTTACAAATTCTCAATCAGACTAAGTATGTAGTCTATTTTATGATCATTTCCTTTGAATGGAGCAACACTATAATATTGAAAAAGAGTCTCCCAATTCAAATACTTCATTGTCACAAAGGCATAGGATTCAAGAAAAGTTGGTACCACAAAAAAGTTGAAGTGATAAACTATGTCTTGAACTTATGATTCTGAAAATATTTTATGATGAAAGGTAGATGGTGGTGTTGGTGGTTGGAACAATGGATGTTTAGATTTTAGGGAGGAATGTGACCAGGACAAAGATGAGAAGGGTAGTCATCTCGGGCATGAGGATTCAAGGCTTGCATGCGTTCATTAAGATATTACATGGCATGATGTTGGTAATCCATGTGCCTTCCATGTTGTTAAGAAACCCATGAAAGATAATTCTCATGTGTATAAGAGGAAGGAGGAGGAATGGGATCTTGTACAGCCTCCTCTTAAGTTTGAGACCGTTTATGACCAAAGTTGATACCCATTTTCTCAAATGTGCTGAGGGTAATTCTTTAGGAAAGGTAGTTGGGGCATACTCTAACTCGAAGAGGGTTTTCCCAAGATAATTCTAAATAATTTGAAAAACCAAATTAGAAAAAGGAGGTGAACCTTTAAAATCAAGCATCTCATGGATAAGGGACCTAACAAAGTTAATGGGAATTTGTTTTGGGATGATGTAGATGAGAACATTCAAAATTGTATGATTTCAAATTTATTGGCCCGACGAATAACATTTGTGCTAAATATAAGGTTTACAATATGGGCTTCTTGAGAAAAATTTGAGGCATATAGCATATCTCTTTTCTCATGAGAGGTAGCACCAGGAAGAAGAAGGAATTTTTCATGAAGGTGAGAGAAAGATCTTCTTCCAAATATTCTTGAGAATGTTTTAGAGGATTGGTGCTAGTAGGATCAATATAGTTTATTAAATCACTTTAATCTATGGCAATTATGTTCTGAATATCATCTTGATCAAAGTTAAAGGAAAGACCATTAACCATTGAGGAAAAGGAATATGCGTCATTTTCTACAAGAACTACATTTGCACAAAATTTGTGGACAACTCTAGATGACCAAGAATGATGAGTTGGCATAAGAAAATCTTTGAGCTACTAAAATTTGAAAAATTTACCAATATTTATCACCCATGTAGAGAAACATACATCCATCGACTGTTGAGGAAGAGGTTCCAGTGAAGACAAGTCAAAGAACTTATTGTCGGTGACAAATTCCATGAAGGATATGTAGCCCTAGTAGCTTCTCCTCACAATCCACGAACACAAGGAAGAAGAGAACAATAGGCAACCATAGTTAGGAAGCATTCAATCAAGACACTAGGAAGATATAGAAGAGAGGAGGGGTAGAGGGGCGATAAGAGGAAGAGTGGGGGGGATAGTTTTTTATTACATTGGATCGCAACATTCACCACAAGACAAATGAAAAGTAAAATAGAGGAATTCACATGTTATAGAGTTAACTAAATATGAAACAAATCTTAGGGAAATCAATGAGTCAGTATTCATCTAATTACTTAGGACTTATGTCAATTAATTTATAAACTCTAGATGAAATCGGGATGTAATTATGCCTTAGGGATCAAATTTTGACCTCAAATTTATCTTTTGAAATTGTATCCTATTAGATTTCATTACTTGTAGTCTCAGTTTTCTCTTAATGTACTCATTTCCCGTAATGAGACAATGGTATCACGATATTTTGTATTAAACTTTCATCTTTTACTTCTACAAGTATTCTTGGGGTGAAATTTATTACTTTATACATTTGTAAATCAATTTATATTATTGAATTTATCATGGTTGTTTTTCATTTAAATCCTCTATGTAGAGCATATTTTTAGGTCATTTTATTTCTAAACTCCAACTTATATTAACACATTATGATTTGAGTAGAAATAGTTATATATTATTTTGATGAAAGACTTTAAAGAAAAGGGGAGGGATGATCTATATTATTTTAATAGAGAAGATTTAAGGAAAGGGGAGCATTGAGTAAGGTACCCATGGTTGGGTATGTTGAAAATGATACATGTTTATAAGTTTTGTATGATCTTCACTGGTCTACCTTTAGACCAGATCTGGTGGTGTGGAATAGTCACCATCAACATGATCCCTTCCTCTACATAAAGATGTTCTCCGTAGTGTACAATATTAGGTTGTGGCAATGGAATTCTCGAAGGTCCAACAATCATCCTCACAAGGAAGTGAAGTTGTGACTTTCATAGCCAGTAGCGTCGATGGTGTCAAGATAGACAAACTCAGCCCTTCATGTAACTGGGGGATTCCTTATACATGCCCAACCTCACTATCAAATATCTTGGTTATTATAAATTAGGGCATGGGGAGATCAAGGGTTGTTTACAAGCATAAGTGATGATAATGCATACTAGAACTTGAGTGGAAGATGACGACCATCAGTGTTAGTATTGTGTAGCTCTCTCAAAAATCCCACATGATTAGTGGATCACATCACATTGGGCATGAGGAATAGAAAGGCGGATAAGAATTGGATCTCTTAAGTCCATGTGTGAGGGCAACAGGCAGGTGCAGGTGGAGAGGCAAGAGGCATTTGTAATAGGAAGGTTGTGTGATGAAGCTTTACATCATGGTGTTTTATGTTCTAGTCTCATATTAGAATCAACCATTATTAAATGACTAATTAACCCAAATAAAGACTTGATTACTTAGTTCCTCATATGATACTTAATCATCTAGTTGGGACTTCAAACTCTGAATTCTTTTAATGTAGTTCAATACAAGGGAAAGGAACCTAATATTACCCATAATCATAAAGGGGACACAAGAAAAAGAGGGCTTGGAAAAGAATCTAGATTTGGGTATGTTATAGTAAGATTTTTTAACATTGTGCCTTCACCATGAGAAAGTGCCCATTAAGTTTTGCACGTATTTGACAGTCAACAAGTACCGGTGAATAAGATCTAGTCTTTACTAATATTGTAAGTATTTTACAATTTTTTTATCAATATGGTAAACTTTTGCTAATTTAGTAAATTCATCCATTTTCCCTTATTTGTTGGAGGTCATTATATTCTTTTTAAGGAATAATGAAAATTAACAAATAACTAGGTTTTGTGATACCTCATAGTATATTCAAACAACATGACACATCTTCCCAACTAAAATTCTTGTGAAGAGAATTTTATATTAAACTTTACTAAACTAGAAAATGATTGCCATTTTCTTCTCATATTTAACTTTCTTTGCATTTGTTCTATCTTGTCATTGTCTATGATTGATATACCTCATGTTTGTTCCCTTAAGTGATGTCCAACTTGTTGATGTCATGGAAGTCACATCATTCCTTTTTTAATCAAATTACCTTCTAACAATATATTATACTCCATTTCCTATTTTGTATGTAGTTTTGGATAATTTTGTTGGATATAATAATTTGTTATCCAAACGATAGAGGGTCACAATCATATTTTTTTATAAACAATGTTTGATATTACCACACCATGTAAAAATATAAATTTAATATGAATTATAATTTTCTATTATCTAACATACCACATTGAGAAATTAAAATAAAGAAATTCAATAAGATTTAGTGAAAGCATGTGAAGGGTAGACCATAGAAGACATCTTTGACAAGATTAGAGATTTTTTTTATTTGTTGATGAGTCTAGTGATGCATTAACATCAGAGAAAATGGTTTTTATTTTGAGATTTTACACTTTTGTGTTATATATATATATATATATATATATATATATATATATATATATAGAGAGAGAGAGAGAGAGAGAGAGAGGGAGATAGATAGAGAGAGAGTCAGGCTAGAATACACTCGAGTGTACAGATCGCACGAATACACTCAAGTGTGTTTGCATATCAAGACTATTTTTTGCAAAATGTAAACCATTGATCTTCACCGTCATACTATAATTAGGCTACATACAAATCTTGAGCCCATTTGGATGAGTGTAAGTCACTCATCCAAGGGCAACAAAATCGACGCACGAAACAAATTTAAAATGCATAATTTTTGCCGTCTTTATAACATGTCCTATAAATGTCCAAATGTGCTCAAATTTTGCGTATGAGCTATTCACAAGACGTTTAAGAAGATCAACGGATTAGATTTTTGAAAAAAATATTGCATCATGAAAAACTACTTGAGTGTATTCCGCTCCGAATACACTCGAGTGTATTCTAGCCTGACTCTCTCTCTATATATATATATATACTAATATAAAAATAGAGAGAGTTTCTCTAATAAATTACAAAGAATGCCACTAGCCAAGCAGATTGTAGTTCCAATTGAAATTGTTTCCCTCTCTTTGATTCACTCTCTTCTCTCCTGTTTTCAAGATTTTTTGTACATCCATTAACTCTTTTCTTTGTCCCCAAAACCACCAAACCCACCCACCCCCTCTACTCCCACTCTCTCCACATAACCTCCGTAATGCTAAATTATCTTTCTCTCTTCAGTCTGTTACTAGGTTTCCGTTTAAATTCTAACCTTCATTATCTTTCTCCTCTCCTCAACTCTCTCTTTTTATCATTTTTTTACATTTTCCATGAGTTTAAAAAATTGATACGTACAATAGGAAAACAGCTACACACGGTTAGTCTCCAGGCAGCCACACCATCTAATATTATGTATCCCCATTGAAGAATGTGGGATATCCACAGTCGAACCTTCTTCTTTCACTTCGTAGAACGTGGCGGAAACTCTCTACTATCTGGAAAGTCTCTACTATCTTTACATAATTGAATCCACGATCTCACATCTACTTCGCACCTCTCTTTTCCTCATCTCGCAATTATTCTCCTCCTTAAAAATACGGTCGTTCACAAACATTCTTCCTTTTCATCTCCATTGTCAAAGCGCTCTCATCATCCCGCTTGGGGATAATTTTTCCCGCCGTCTTGTCTCAGAATCAGTCTCCTCTGGAAGACATGCTTCTCTCACGATCGTTCTCCGAGATGATCACTTACCTCAAAAATGATCATCTATGTTACTTATGAATATTTTTGTTTGATTTTCTCAACCACTAATCTGCGTCTAGTAGGCAGAAGGCACGGCTTGGAGAAATTTTTTCTCCATTTCCTTCATCTTCATTTGTCGATTTTCGGCATATCAAGTAGACATTATTCTATTTCCTTCATTAGTGTCGATGTCTGTATAGGCAGATAGAGTCATCGTACTTGCTTATGTACCAACTAGTCGCGAATTGCTAGCTAAACTTGAGTTTTTTTAAAAGAAAAATGGCGATTCATTCATCCCATTTTCAGGAGATTTCGAACTTGTGACCTCTCAGTCATACAACATCAACCTTATCACTCAGGTGTCGCTACTTTGGCTACTAAATTGATTGCAACATCACTACAAAAAATACCTACGCACTGAGTAGTTGGAGTTGCATCTGTTGTCCTGATGGCGCCAGTAATGATACATATTCAGTGACATGAATAATCCCACACCTCTGAGTTTTGAGTTGGTTTCTGGACTTATAAGCTGTGTGGAGCCTACACCCATTGTCAATTAGTTTTAGGTTGAATATCACACACACTACTAAAAAGCACTCCACCGATGACAGCCAAGCACGTCATCTTTAATCTGAAAGATTACATAGTTGACAGTGGCCCATCAAATGCCTGTCATCTTTCAAGCGTAATCTATACAGTATGTAGGCTTAAGTGATGCACGTCATCTATGCTTGATTTTTGGCTGTTGAGAAGTCACAATAAGGTGACATCATGAAATGTCATTCAAAACTTAAGAGACTACTTGTACGATAGTCACCTTTTCCCAAAAAAGGTAACAACAAATGATGTCACCTAATCACGCTCAAAGTGGAACATAATGTACATAATCGCCTTAGCCATGGACATTGTGATGAATGTTGACGCATAACTGTTTAATACATTAACATTAAAACGAAATTGCCCATAGATCAGACAAAATCATATATGTGCATAAAACTTTGGAACACTTTCAAAACTCAGAATTCATACTTGTATTGATATAAACATGATTTACATAGGGAGGACATCAGGCCTTGCCCCTTATAGAAGTACACAAACTCAAATTACAAAGTTAATTTCTACATCCATAATGATATAGTCAAGTAGTGTATGGATTACAAGTTTTCAGCACACATGGTGCCTAAACCACATTGAAGTTTAAAGCGTACAAAAGATGAGAAGGTTTAATTGACCCACTAGATTACTCAGTCCACACACTGTCACCATTGTCACTCAATCCACATTCTATTCACACAAATCTTGTCGTTCGCAGCCATTACTACACGCACTTGCATTTTTGAAGCATATCTAAAGAAGAGATCACTGCATCATTTACTGGCAAAAAGGAAAAGAATTTTAGTGAATTCATCCTGCAAGAAAAAAAATCAGTTTCTAAAATTTTGAACATTCTTACTTGTGGTCATATAACTAAAAACAATTACAATAATATTCAAATATAAAGACAAATTCTGTTGCAGCTACATTATTTGTAACTATTAATTTCAGACTAAAAAAGCAACTATTCTGAATCTTAAGTAGTGCTGGATAATATTGTCATATAATAAATAAAGTAAAATTGAGATAATATACATCAATTAATGTTGGAGCTAAAGTAACATTGAGATAATATACATCAATTAATGTTGGAGCTCTGATTACTTGCTGTATCATGAAGGAAAAATGCAACACAAAAAAAAACAAAGGGAGTTTATTTCTAGAATAACAAAGGATGTAGAGCCCTAGTACTTTAGAAAAAAATGACCTCCAATAGCAGAGCTTCCATATATCAAATTCATTTAATCATGATGAAACAAATATCAAACAAGAAGAGGTGAAGGATTCCAAATTGATTATCTGGTTATGCCACAAATATTATATTACTTTCTAAATACCAAAGTACATTATGACTTCATCATTATTGAAATAAATAAAGAGATCTTCTAGAATCACATATCATACTTAAATTGTGACTCAAGATTTAAGTCAAATCCATAAATCGTACATCCATGGTCCACCATATTTCTATCTCAATTCCAATTCTATTGAAAATCAGTAACACAATTTGGTACAACTGAACCAATAGTAAATCCAGACCTTGTTATATTTATGTCTTGCATCACAACCTCCTCTGATTCCATCTAAGCATATCATCATCGAATCAAAATATTATTAATATATCTTCTAATTTATGGTTTTTATTTAATTGAGCATTCAATATCCTTTTTGCCCATCTACTTTATTAAATTGTAATTTAGTGGTGACCCACACCACAACAATCAAACATAATGACAACCATTTAGTACCATCCACTACACCTACCTCCAATTTTGTGACCTGCAATCATCATCATTTTTCTCTACATTTAGATTTTCTTTAACAAAATTAGGTTCAATCGTATTCATATTGCACTCGTAAGAAGTCCATGTCAGATGATATACACATCACAACCATCCCAATGAGGAATCCCATCCTCAACAAGCCATCCCCATCTAGAAGCGACCAGATACTAAAAAAATAAACAAGTATTACAAAGTATCTATCACTCGTCCTGATATGCTCCAACAAAAATAAAAGAAAAAGGAAAGAACCTATAAGGTACTCATCTCCGACCACAAGAAACCACCCCAAGCCACTCCCGAAACAAACGAAAACCACCTAAATCAGCCCCTTGAGCCACACAGGTCTAGCATCCACCCCCCCATCTGGCAACAACCTCCATCCACAGAATACCACTATAAAGAATGCAGATCATCTCCTCCCCACAACAGAAAACATCCAGAAAGCATCCAGACCAGAGACACCCATCCATTCTCGCCAAGTGGATCAGTCAACGCCCCAATAGGAACCTCCACGCTCCATAAACATAAAATAATATAACTGAACTAACTAGCACATATCGTCTTCCAACCTCCAAGACAAGTGCTCAAAATAGCCACCCGAGCCTCCTACAGCACCAACCACTCCAAGAAATAAAAGGAGAAACTAAAACAAACATCAAGAGGCACTAGAGAAGAGATGGTAGAAAAAAGGTAAATCAACGGTAAGTTTGATCCTCTTTTGATTTATGACCTCTTCTTCCATCCATCACTTTGTCATAGGTGTCCTCCATATAATGGTCACTCACTTCATACCTGATGTATTCATTATCCTCTAATCTTCCTTTCCCTAGATTGTCTCGTATGCCATGCCACTTCCACCCAACCTACTACCAAGAAGAAGGCAAGGTCTCCCTACCCAAACTAGGGCTTACATAGTGCATCGATGGTCTCTCTGCAATGACTTCCTAAATAAATCTTTAAGGCGTTAGTGTGTTAGAATTAGATACATGCATCATCGTCCAATGTCCAACGATCTAGAGGGGATTCAAGTATGATGTTGAGTAGTTAAGTATCTACACTAGTCAAGGAAAGGATCTGTATTGGAGGTGATGATGGGGGTGCTCAAAATCCTTAAGAGGAACTTACTAAGAGTTCCTAAAGTTGGTGAGTGACAAATCCTCTGCTCCTATGACGAACTCATCCTTAATAAACAGAAGTATCATAAACAACACTTCTATAAGTTAAATCTCACATGAGAACGTGCCCTTTTTAAATGGCTCAATCAGAACCAGTCGTCCACTCGATCAACATGAATATGTTGACTAGAGAGGAAAGGACCTCATATCGCTAAAGGGAGTAAGCATCTTCTTGATTGATTCTTCATCCCTTCCACAAAGAGTACTTCATCCACCCATAGCCACATCAAAGATAAGAGAGTCCTCTTGAGGAAGATCTCCTCTCCATGCATCCATGTTGGTGAACCATGGAGTAAGTTGGTGACAACATCTTTCTTTGGAGAAATGCCACCATGTGTCATCTAATAAACATTCAAATCCTTAAGACTCTGGACACAAGCTCGTCAAGATGCATCATGACTCTTCTAAGGGGCCATCGGTCAACCACCTACAAGTAATTGCCAACCATAGATGTAACACGACTCGTGATCAGATGGCATCTTATTCGCATGAAAGGACTGTTGGGATACGAGGTTGTGGTCGCTCAGGGGTTGAGACTTATAAAACAAACTCACAAGAAGGCCAAAGATCCACCTATGTCAAGTCTACAAGAGTGTTGACTCTAGGTGCTCCAATATCTAACCCTGTAATGCTTGTGGAGCATGCTTGTCGCTAGACACAAATTTTTTTGCCCCACCACCACTCGACTGCTACGTCTCAAAAGGAGAAGCAATGACATATAAGGATGGTATACATATTCAACATCAAGACGCTATGGATCCTGTGGTTGATTAGCATCATCTTCTTGGTCAAATAGGTTGGCAATGTGTTGGGTAGATGCCTATGGTTCAAGACTGGATGCAGCATGATCCTTCCTTTATTGGACCAAAATCCTCAATGTAGAAAGCTCGGCCTCTATTAGGAGTTTCTAGTGATCTGGGGATAAAAGAGAGACCCTCGAGGTAAACCAAAGAAATAGATTTCACTATCATTTCTGGATAGAAAAGGCGAGGTGGAAGCATGGGTCACTAGATCAAGGGTTTCACGATAGAGAACATAGATTGAGGTAGAATTTTGTGGTCGTTCTCCCACAAAAAACCCTAAGGCTAGGGATCTAACGGCTAGATCATCCCTGATAGGAAGTGAACCAAGAGAGGGAAGGAAAGGAGGAGGAAGGAGAGATCAGTGAAGGGAGGAGATGGAGGGTCCATGATCATCTATGGTGGACTCATATTAAGATAAAACATAAATGACATATTTCTTACAATTTTCCAAAATTATTTCTGAAACATTTCATAAACTAGATTTCCTCTTTAATATTGAAAACAATTTATTAATTGGTCACCCTCCTCCCTCTTCGGCGCCATGGCTGTGGCGATGCCTCCTGGAGAAGAGGCACCTACTGCGACAGAGCGCCCCACCCTCAGACGGGACTGGAACCAGGTTTTGGCTGGCGGCGGACTTGACAGTGAGAAGCATACGTTCAGCCCGCCAGAGAAGATTGACAGCAAGCGATTTGTGACAATCGACGGGCCAACTTACGATGCCATGGAAAAGTGCTAGGAACATACAACGATCCTATATGTGATGGGAAAGAGGCCATATTACCATCATCTTCTTGCTTGGATTCGTAGGGTTTGGAAACCTAAGGGAGGTTTCAACCTGTTCTCCAAACCGAACAAGTTCTTCCTCCTCCGCTTCAACTCGGCCGAGGAAAAGACGAGCATTATCAATGGTGGACCTCGATGGTTCGATAGCCGATTGGTGGTCGTCAAGCACTACAAAACGGGAGACGACTTGCAGAAGGACTTCTTCAGCACCATACCGGTCTGGATCAACATACCAAGCATGGGGCGCAACTGGTCCCCTAGGGCTATTGGGATCATCGCTAGCGGAGTAGGGAAACTACTCAGGATCGACTACAAGTCCTTAGGGTAGGAGTCGCTGGGAGAGGCACGTGCATTGGTGGAAATCGACGCCAATGAAGAACCTCCTCAGGAGGTGTGGGTCAACATGCTTAGGTGCGACCCTATGTCGGTGAAGATCTAATATGAACATGTCCCGAAGAGGTGTGTCGAGTGCAGGGTTTTTGGCCATGATGGGTCGGACTGCCCTATCAAACTAAATGCTGATGTGGTAGATCCTGCTCCAACAATGCAGGTCTGGAAGGTTGTTGGGAAGAAAGGAAAGGCTACGGCTGTTGCTACTGCAACGGTGGATGAACAAGGGGTCGATCCGGTCGTGGTTATTAGTTCGAGCAGCGGACATGATGGTGGCACCTCTTCCTCGGGTGTTTTTGGAACTAGACCACGGGCTGATGGCGGACATGTTGACGGTGGTGGCAACAACGCGGGGGTCTTGGGCGCTGCTGCTGTTAGAGTTGCAGACCATAGGCTTGAATCGGGTGCACAGGATGATGGTGGAACGCCCCATCCTGGAGGAGGTCGTGCTGGCATGGCTGATGGAAGGGTAGGCTCGATGGATCAAGGAGGTGGTAGTGTTGCAGGTGATGCATCTCCGGCTACTGTGGCAACGTCTCCGATTGCTGCTAGGGCTGCTGGTGGGGTGACGTAGCGTCGCGGAGCTGATGAGGACGATGGTGCGGGTGCTACAGTCAGTGGAGGGCCGGGCACTACAGACCTGATGGTGGATGCTTGCATCGCTCGTTCAGGGGAGACTGACGATTCAATAGTCAGACGTTCCACTGGTGCTTCCTCTTCTTCATCGTCCAAGGCTTCAAGGGTGTCCAAAGGTGATGGGTCTCGTAAGACCCGCTCGGCCGCCAGAGGTCATTAATGACCTTTCTCATGACTAATGTTCGTGGCTCGGGGAAGCCACATAAAAAAAAAAGTGAGGAGAACCATCCTTGATAATAAAGCGACAATGTCCATTCTTGTTGAATCTAAAATCAAGTCTCACATGATACATACATATGATCGTATGTTCCCTAAAGGCGGGTTATGGGTTTCTAATCATCTACATGATCATAATGGTCGTATCTACGTTGGATGGAATCCTAATTGCTGGACTACTTATGTGGTTGAGATGGATGATCAACATGTCACTATGAAATGCATTAATAAAGGTGGTCTCATCATCTACACTACTGCTATCTATGCTAGGAACTCTGTGTCTGAGCGTTCTATTCTGTGGCGTACCTTGGGGAGGATTGCTACTAGCATAGATGAAGCTTGGCTTATCACTGGTGACTTCAATAATATCAGGAAGCAAGAGGAGAAGGCTGGGGGTCGTGAGGTGCACTCTATTATCCTTAGTTCTTTTAATGTTGCTCTTGATAATGCTGGTCTAACTGAATTACCTGCCATCGGTAAGGAGGTTTATACATGGCATAACAAGCAAGGTGTTGCTAAAAGAGTGGCGTGCAAACTTGATAGAGCCTTTGTCAATGATGCTTGGCTGTCTAAATTTCTTGGTTCTATAACGAAGTTCATCACATGTAATTACTCAGATCACTGTGCTCTAAACATCAATATGAAGCCTATCTCTTTCAAGAAGAAGCCTTTCCATTTTCTCAATTTCTGGCTGGGTTGGGAAGGTTGTCGGGACATTATTAAAGAGACTTGGACTACTAAAATCAATGGCAATCCTCTCTTCCAATTCTGCCACAAACTCAAGAATGTCAAAGAGAAGTTGAAGACTTGGTCCAAACAGTATGTCAACCTCAAGAACCTTATTGCTAGAGAAAGAATGGAGCTTGATGACATCTCAGCTATAGTCCGTAGATGCCCTCTAGATCCAGATCTCATTCATGCTGAAAAACAAACCCTTGAAAGATTGGACTTGCTTCTTAAGGCAGAAGAGGTTTATTTCTGGCAGTGTAGTAGAATGGAATGGCTCTCCAATGGTGATAGAAACACTACTGTCTACCATACCATGGTCAAGATACGAGATTCTATTAACTCTATAACTGAACTTTTTGACTCACATGGTGATCTATTGCAGGATAAAGATGCTATATTGCTGACGACACTGTTCAGTATTTTGAACAACTATATAATCAACCTTGTGATGATTCTGGCTCTTGTATTCCAGATTGGTCTCCTCTTGTTTCTAGAGTTGATAATGCCATGCTATGCTCTACTCCAAGTTCGAATGAGGTTCGTGATGCTGTGTGGAGCATAGGACCTCACAAAAGCCCGGGTCTGGATGGCTTCAATGGTTACTTCTATAGGGGTAATTGGAACGTCATTTGTGATGATCTCCTTAAGGTTGTCCAATGGATTTTGAAGGGGGAAGCATGGTTAGGTAAGTCAACCATGTTTTTCTTGCTCTTATTCCCAAGAAGGACATTGTATCATCCCCTGCTGACTTCAGGCCTATCTCCTGCTGCTCGATGCTCTATAAAATTATCGCTAAAGTCATATCACGGAGACTAGCTACTCTTCTGCCAAAGATTATTTCTCCCTACCAAGGTGCTTTTGTCAAAGGTAGGAGTATTGAGGATTGTTCCCTTCTTGCGGCTGAATTCACTCTTAGATTCAATCGGAAATCCAATCCTCCTGCTGCTTGCATCAAGTTGGATATTACTAAGGCTTTCGATTATGTTCATTGGTCTTACCTTTGGGATTGTCTCAACGGCCTCAGGTTCAATGAAAAGTTTGTCTCCATTCTTAAACAATGTGTGGAAACTCCATCCTTTTCTCTCTTACTAAATGGTTCTTCGGTTGGCTTCTTCAAAAGCTCCAACGGCCTTAGGCAAGGCGATCCCTTATCTCCTCTACTTTTCGCTATTTCTATGGAAGGACTCAGCAGATGTCTTGAGGAGGCGTATGATAATAGACTCATCAGGAGTTATTCCATCAATGGGACCAAAGCTCTTAGCCATCTTCTTTTTGCGGATGATGTACTTATTTTTTCCGAGGGACGACTACGCAGCCTTACCAAACTCAAACAGGTTTTGCTTGAATTTGGTTCTGTTTCTGGCATGAAATGCAATCTGAACAAAACACATATATTCTTATCCTCTTCTTGCCGCAACAAGGACGCCTTGATTAGCTGCTTGGGTATTCAACGTGGTACATGGCCCACAAAGTATCTTGGTTTTCCTATGGCTGGTGGCAATCTCAAGAGGCGCCATTTCCATGAATGCTTAGATAAGCTCAGAGATATGATACAGAGATGGCCTGGTTCTAAAATATCTATGGTTGGTCGTCTTGTGCTTATTAAGCACTGTGCCATGGGTCTGATCAGCTATTGGCTACGTATGGGTGACATCCCTCATGCTGTCTTACAAAGAATGGAGTTGCTTCTTTCTGACTTCCTTTGGGGTAGCTCGGTGCACCCCTCTAGTTGGTCACGTTTAGCTTATCCGCTTGGTGAAGGTGGCTTGGGGCTTAAGAGGCTTGATGAACTTGCAGACTACCATTCATTACGTTGCATTAAAAAGTTCACCCAAGCTCAATGTATATGGAGCTCATGGCTTTCTTGCAGGTATGGTGATACCTTGTCTTTTGCTTCCAGGAATGGCTCTACTTGTCACAGACGTATGGTGGCTCTATGTCCTTCCTTCTCAGCTTGGGAGGGCAAGGATCTTTGGGGGAACGCAAGACAAAAGCGTCCATCTGATAAGGCTTATGGAAATCTTTGGCTCTCCAAGCACTATCCTAGATGGAGTCTTACTACCTTTAGAGTACTCACAAATGTACTTCCTACTATGGAAAAGATTAGTTCCTGGTCGGGGGCTCCTATTCCTGCATGCTTACTATGTGGCCAACATAATGACTCCATTACTCATCTATTTGAGGGCTGCAAATATTGGAAATATATTTGGGGACACGCTCAACTTAAACTCAACATCAGAGCCTCATATTCTCTATATGAATGCCTTATGGACCTTGGTAAAAGATCAAAGCAATCCAGAATCATTGAACTTTGGGCCATCACTGGTGATGTCCACTTCATTTGGGAGGAGCGTAATAAAAGGCTACATAATGGTGGCGCTTTCGACTTTGTCGCCATCTTCAGCCGTCTTGCACTTGAGATCAAAAGAATGTATTTTACTTTTAAATCTTGTCTTGATTTTCCTCCTATTATAGCTAGGAATTGGGATCTACTATAACCAATTCTTAGGAGTGTGTAGTCACATGTTTGGGTGTGGCTTGTAACTTTGTCCCCTTTTAGGGGGTTTTTGGAATATATTTACCCAATTTTCCAATTTTTTTTTATTAATTGGTCATATATTGTAGACTCATATTTTACTGATTTGCAAAAGATCTAGGTTTAAGATTTGGTCACTTTTTTACATCCCAAGCAACTTCTGATCACATTTGTTTGTGTATAGGAAACAAACACATGTGTTAATAGAAAATACCATTTAGTTTGTTAACATGATACAACCTGAATGAATAAAAATTGTGTATTCTAATTGTGGTCTTCTAGAACATTAAATCTTATTTCTACAAATATTACAGAGAAGCATAATTTACACTAGGAAATTCCTAGATCCATCTTGTTTTTGCATGCTACCATCTCACAATAATTTTATGCATTGAAGATAATTCACAAGATAATTCATGTGTTCTAGAAAACTCAAAAATGTGTAGCAAACGACACTTACTATATGGCATAATCATTCTTTGAGAGTTCATCACCAGTGTCTCCCCATTATGATTAATCATTTTTCTACAAAAATAAAATGTTGAAAAGGTCAAATTGCGTACATTTCGAATATGTAACTATATAGTTTTATTATACACATGATACTACCCAAAAATGCATGCGGAAATACTATCATCAATAGATTAAAGGACACACCTCACGGTCATCAAGAACTTGGACAATGTGCAATCAACAACAATCAATAAATATATGATGCAAGTATACTTGTAAGTCGTAACACAATACGAGGAAAATGAGGAATATGACAATTGGTAAATAAGAACATTACTTGGGGAACTTATTTACCAGCCTTGGTGAATTAGTACTCTTGCACAATTTGAATATCTAGTTAAATGTCATAAGAGGCGATGGAATCTCATAAGTTTATATGTTCCTCTAACGCCTCAGGATGATCAATGATACGAAGTTCATAACCATCAAAACAAGTATATAATGAAAGAAATACAACTGCATGACACAAACAAACACATGAGCTTTAATGCATAATATGCATCAATCTCATTTTAATTTGAACATGCGCATAGGAGTATGATCATATCATTTTTGTGGCTATTTGTTTCAAACAGTTCAAAGCACATAGGTTGATACTTACCAATGACCAACTCAATCTAAATGACCCCATATGTAGCGTGTAGCTTGGCTTGGTGCTAGCTCATTTGGTTTAGAAAAATTACAACCCAAGGATGGTCTGAGGTCCTATATGAACCAAATAGAAAAGGGAGTTTAAAGTTTAAACAGGAAGTCAGTGTCCACTCAAAAGAAATTCTCCGAAGGAAGATTTTATTTTCAGATAATACATCAAAGACGCGAAACACACATTCATGTGCACAAGTGTGTGTGTAGTTTTAAGTATACCCATGTTCCACTAGGATTTTAACTAGGCAGATGCACTCAAGATACTAGGTTGTTAGCATAAAGAAGCATTTCAAGCATATGTAAGTTGAAAGGGATATATATATGTACGCTCTGTTTACCTCTTGTGTGTCCCTACTATTATTGGTAGGATTATTATCATTGTTCCCCAAAACAATTTGATGGAAACCAGTGTTTACAACATCATCCCGACCATCTCTGCAACTTCACAGAACTATCCGCTGGGCATTCATATACAGGTAGAGATTTATTGCAGATCAAACAACTACAAGTCTGCTAGTACTACAAAAAATTGCCAAATCTTAAACATCATATTTCATTAATAGAAAATTAGAGAATCCTACCAATATAGTAGCATAGATGCTAGTCACTGGTTCCACCATCTACTCATCGAAGCTTGGATTGGTCATGTTGAGTTGCTGACCAGGGGGACGACACTGGCATTTGCAACCTGTCATGTATGCTACCACTGCAGAAAGTATGAGCATGGTTTTGAGAAATTGGTATAGAACTAGGGGGATTAAAATAGGAGTTATAGAGATGATAACATATATATATATATATACTCACAGAAAAGGGACCAATCATTGTCTCCTCTGATCTCTACTGATGCAGGTAAACTGCAGTGCAATTTCCAGATTAATTTCAAGACGTCTTACGACTTGGTCTGTCTTCTACGCTAGCTAAGAAAGACAGGGGAAATGACGGCTGATTTCTTCTTCAAGGCCTCAACACACAGAGCAAATATGGAAGATTTAAAATATTTAAACTAATTGGAGAATCAACAGACGGGACACGACCACAGGACAACATACTCACCTGAGATCGAGTAGCAAGTTAGGCATCCAAAGAGAAGATGAAGAGCTATACTAGGGCGATTCCAGTGCATATGGATCCCCAATTTCATGCTAGGGCGTTGAACAGGGAGATGGATTCCTTGATTGATAGTCAGAGCATGAGGCGCCTGAGTCTGGGGCTTCGGAGGCTGTCACAGCAGCCGTTACCTTGGTTGAACTCTACCAACAATCGTCTCCCGTCGAATGGACCCCTTGTTGCACGTTAAGGCCGAGGCGTCGGTCGCTGAGACTTCAACGGCGGCGAAACCAGTCATCTTCTTGGCGGAGAGTATAGAAATGTAGGTGTCAGTAACCAGCAAATGGGGAAAGCAGTGCAGAGGGCGGGGAGTCTAGCGCTGCGATTGATGTGAGACCGGAAAATGGGGGAAGAAGTGTGATAGGCGGCCGTAGTGGGGAGTGCACAGGGGGATTTTGAGCGGCGTGTGGCTGTTTTGGGGGGTGTGGGGTTTAGAGTTGGCACGCCGCGGGTCGGACCAGGGCTCTTCAGACCAGGACTGACTTTTTTTAGAGAGAATGCTGGATATTTATTCATCTCATCTATATGTAGCGCACACTAGCAAGGAGGTAACATGTGTTATCAGAAAATGCATAATTGGACTAGGGTATTTTGAAAAAAGTAAATTACTTTGATGGAGGAGGCTCTCACTAGGGTTTGTGTCATCCTTGATGAAGGATTCTCTCACTTTAGTTTGCACTACCTTCTTTATAACCCTCTCAGGTTTGTTGGGGCAGCAGCTTATGACCCCCCCACTCCTTATCAGGGTGGCTTGCTACCTTCTTTCCTTGACTATCCCCTCTCTAGACATCCCTAATCCTACTGACAATTGAAGTTTGGAGGCAGTAGGAAGGTTGGAAAAACCTCGATTAGCTAGGGTTAGAGTTTGGAGGGAGTATCCATCCACCTCCTAAGTCACGAGACTTTCTCCAAGATAGTGGAGAAGTTTGGGTTCTTGGAGGGATGCTCGAAATGGAAAAGATAAATGTTGGACTTGTCAGCGGTGTCGATGTTAATTGGTGTTGTAAAGCACATTCAATCAACAACAATGGTCTTGTATGTGGGCATGGAATACTATTTCATAAACATTCATATGATGGCTCATGTGAGACTAAATGAATCTGTAACACTCACAAAGTATGCAAGGGAATGGACACAAACCTTATAGTGCTCTGAGGTAATAGACAAAAATATTCCCTGGAGGAGGAGACTATGATGAAATGACAACTGAAGAACCTTCTATGCATTTGTGGCCCCTACGAGCCACCTTGATCGGGCCCAGAAAATCACATTCGACCATTCCTATTCTTGTGGCTCAACACTCGAGACACCAACCCACCCATGTGCCTAGGGATTGCAGCTCGCACTTACTAGGCTTATAGCTCTCGCATGTTGTTCTTACAACACTCACTTGTGGGGTTTGAAACACTCTCATACGAATTTTGCAACACTCACTTGTGGATCTTGCAACTCTCGCTAGCATGCAGCACTCCCTTGTGGGGCTTGTTGATCTTGCTTGCAGTGCAATTTGTCTCCTAGGGTCTTCCTTCTTTTTCCTGACATCATCTAGAGGAGAGAGAAAGAAGTGGGTGCCTTGTTTGAGCCTTGGTTGAGGAGTGTCACCCTTAGTGGTGATTAGGGTTCCTATGAGTGATGCATGTCTCGACCTATGTATATATGGTGTGTTGTCTTGACCTAGGTCGCGATCTAAGGTGAGGTTTGGTGGGTATCGCGGTCGAGACACCCCCTCTAGATGGTGGGGTCGTGACCTAGGTGGTCTTGGGTCGAGAAGGTTGCCATCTTATTGGATGTCTGGACCTAGGATGTATGGAGATCTCTTACCTCAACCTAGTGATGATGGATGGTTCTTGTCGCGACCATGGAGGGTCATGACCATGACCAAGGTGGGTGACCAAGGTGGTCGAGACCCAACCTAGAGTGTATCACCATGTCTTGCATGTATGTCTAAGGTGGTTGCATGTGGTTTCCATTGCACATATGATGATAATGTTATGCCACATTAAGTGCTTAAAAATGCATTTGGGAGGTTTCAGGTCCCATATCATGACAACATCCTCTCACAACAAGTCCATGAAAATGCATTTGGGAGGTGTCAGGGCCCATATCATGACAAATGTTATCTCACATCAAGTCCCTAAAAATGCAATTGGGAGGAGCCACGACCCATATTATGATAGTGTCCTTTCACAACATGTCCCTTTATAAGCATTAAGGAGGATACATGGCCCATATATTGGTAGTGTCCTATCATAATAATTCCCTAAAAATGCATTTTGGTGAAGTTTGGGCCCATATCATGACAATGTCCTCTCACGTCGAGTCCTTGAAAATACATTTAGGAGGTGCCATGACGCATATGATGACAATGTCATCTCACAATAAGTCCTTAAAAATGCATCTGGGAGGTGTCAGGTCCCATAACATGACAACATCCTCTCACGACAAGTCCATCAAAATGCATTTGGGAGGTGTCAGGGCCCATATCATGACAAATGTTATCTCACATCAATTCCCTAAAAATGCAGTTGGGAGGTGCCACAACTCATATCGTGATAGTGTCCTTTCACAACATGTCCCTTCAAATGCATTAAGGAGGATACATGGCCCATATATTGGCAGCATCCTCTCATAATAATTCCCTAAAATTGTATTTTGGTGAAGTTTGGGCCCATATCATGACAATGTCTTCTCGCGTAGAGTCCTTGAAAATACATTTAGGAGGTGCCATGGCGCATATGATGGCAATTTTCTGTCATAGTAAGTCCTTAAAAATGCATTTGGGAGGTTTCAGGTCCCATGTCATGACAATGTCCTCTCACGACAAGTCCATCAAAATGCATTTGGGATGTGTTAGGGCCCCTATCATGACATATGTTATCTCACATAAAGTCCCTAAAAAAGTAATTGGGAGGTGCCATGACTCATATTGTGATAGTGTCTTTTCACAACATGTCCCTTCAAATGCATTAAGGAGGATACATGGCCCATATATTGGCAACGTCCTCTCATAATAATTCCCTAAAAATGCATTTTGGTGAAGTTTGGCCCATATCATGATAGTGTCCTCTCACGTCGAGTCCTTGAAAATACATTTGGGAGGTTCCATGGAGCATATGATGACAATGTCATCTCACAGTAGGTCCTTAAAAATGCATTTTGGAGGTGTCAGGTCCCATATCATGACAACGTCCTCTCATGACAAGTCCATCAAAATGCATTTGTGAGGTGTCAGGTCCCATATCACAACAATGTCCTCTCACGACAAGTCCATCAAAATGCATTTGGGACGTGTCATGGCCCATATCATGACAAATGTTATCTCACATAAAGTCCCTAAAAAAGTAATTGGGAGGTGCCACGACTCATATTGTGATAGTGTCCTTTCACAACATGTCCCTTCAAATGCATTAAGGAGGATACATGGCCCATATATTGGTAGCGTCCTCTCATAATAATTCCCTAAAAATGCATTTTGGTGAAGTTTGGCCCATATCATGACAGTGTCCTCTCACGTCGAGTCCTTGAAAATACATTTGGGAGGTTCCATGGAGCATATAATGACAATTTCATCTCATAGTAAGTCCTTAAAAATGCATTTTGGAGGTGTCAGGTCCCATATCATGACAACGTCCTCTCACGACAAGTCCATCAAAATGCATTTGGGAGGTATCAGGGCACATATCATGACAAATGTTATCTCACATCAAGTCCCTAAAAATGCAAAAGGGGCCACGACCCATATCTTGATAGTGTCCTTTCCCAACACGTCCCTTCAAATGCGTTAAGGAGGATACATGGCCCATATATTGGTAGCGTCCTCTCATAATAATTCCCTGAAAATACATTTTGGTGAAGTTTGGGCCCATATCATGACAACATCCTCTCACATTAAGTCTTTGAAAATACATTTGGGAGGTGCTATGGCACAAATGATGACAATGTCATGTCACATTAAGTCCTTAAAAATGCATTTGGGATGTGTCAAGTCTCATATCACGACAACGTCTTCTCACGACAAGTCCATCAAAATGCATTTGGGAGGTGTTAGGGCACATATCATGACAAATGTTATCTCACATCATGTCCCTGAAAATGCAATTGGGAGGTTCCATGACCATATCATAATAGTGTCCTTTCACAACATGTCCCTGAAAATGCATCAAGGAGGATACATGGCCCATATATTGGCAGCGTCCTCTCATAATAATTCCCTAAAAATGAATTTTGGTGAAGTTTGGGCCTATATCATGACAATGTTCTCTCACGTCGAGTCCTTGAAAATACATTTGGGAGGTGCCATGGTGCATATGATGACAATGTCATCTCACAATAAGTCCTTAAAAATGCATTTTGGAGGAGCCACGACCCATATCATGATAATGTCCTCTCATAAAAGGTCCATAGAAATGGATTATGGAGGATCCAAGGCCCATATCATGGCATTGTCCTCTCACATAAAGTCTCTATAAATGCATTCGGGAGGAGACATGTCACATATCATGACAATGTCCTCTCATAGAAAATCCCTAGAAATGTATTAGGGAGGACCCACGACCCATATCATGACAATGTCTGCTCACAATAAGTCTCTAAGAATGAATTTGTGAGGAGTCACAACCCATATCATGATGTTGTCCTCTCACATCATGTCCCCAAAAATGCTTTTAGGAAGAACTATGGCTCATCTCATGAAAGTGTCCTCTTGTAACAAGTCTCTGAAAATGTATTTGGGAGGTGCTTGGACCCATATCATGACAAATGTCATCTCATAGCAAGTCTTTAACAATTCATTTAGGAGGATCCACAACCTATATCATGGCATTGAGCTCTTAAAACAACTCCTTAAAAATGCATTAAGGAGGATCTAGTGCCCATATCTTGACAGTGTCATTTCACAACAAATCTTTACAAATGAATTTGGCTAGATTTGGGGCCCATATCACCACAATGTCCTCTCACAACAAGTCCCTAAAAATGCATTTGGGAGGTGTCATGGCCCATATCATGATAGTATCATCTAACAACAAGTCCCTCAAAATGCATTTGGGATGAGCTAAGACCCATATTATGATAGTGATGTCTCACAACAAGTCCCTAAAATTGAATTTGTGAGGGGTCAAGGCTCATATCATGATGTTTTCTTCTCACAACAAGTCCCTAAAATTATTTTGAGAGGAGTCATTGCCCATGTCATGAAAGTGTCCTCTCACAGCAAGTCCTTGAAAAATACATTTTTGAGGTACTTGGGCCCATATCATGACAAATGTCATTGCATATCAAGTCTCTAACAATTCATTTAGGAGGATCTATGACCTATATCATAACATTGAGCTCCCATAGCCTATAAAGTGTTCCACTCTATGAAGAGAGAAAAGGGGAAGAAAAAAGGCAGTCTTGCTATGAAGTTGGACATGTCCAAAGCATACGACATGGTGGAGTGGAGTTTCCTTGATGTGGTGATGGAGAAGATGGGTTTTGGGATGAAGTGGAGGAGTAAAGTCAAAGATTGCATCACATTTGTCCAGCACACTTTTTCTATAAACGGGGATCAGACCAAAAGCACAAAGCCTACACGTGGACTTCGCCAGGGTGACCCTCTATCCCATATCATGAGAATGTCCTCTCGTAGCATGTGGATGGAGGTGTATATGGGAGGATCTATGACCAATATCATGTCCGTGTGCTCTCACAGCAAGTCCCTAAAAATAAACTTTTGAGGAGCCATGACCCATATCATGATGGTGTCCTCTCACAGGAAGATCCCAAAAATGCATTTTGGAGGAGCCACATCACATATCATGAGAATGTCCTCTCCCAACATGTCATTGTAATTGCATTTGGGAGGATATGTGACCACTATCATGATAGTGTGCTCTCACGGTAAGTCCCTAAAAGTAAATTCTGAGGAGCCATGGCCCATATCATGACGGTGTCGTTTCACAACATGTCAATGAATATGTTTCTGGGAGGAACCAGGGCCCATATCATTATGGCATCCTCTCACATAAAGTCTTTGAAAATGCATCTGAGAGGAGCCACCTCCAATATCATGACAATGTCCACTCCCAACATGTCATTGTAATTGCATTTGGGAGGATATGTGACCAATATCATGATAGTGTGCTCTCACGGTAAGTCCCTAAAAATAATTTTCTGAGGAGCCAGGGCCCATATCATGATGGTGTCGTCTCACAACATGTCACTGAATATGTTTTTGGGAGGAACCAGGGCCCATATCATTATGGCATCCTCTCACATCAGGTCTTTGAAAATGAATTTGAGAGGAGACACATCACATATCATGAGAATGTCCTCTCCCAACATGTCATTGTAATTGCATTTGGGAGGATATGTGACCACTATCATGATAGTGTGCTCTCACAGTAAGCCCCTGAAAATAAAATTTTCAGGAGTCAGGGCCCATATTATGATGGTGTCGTCTCACAACATGTCACTTAATATGTTTCATATAATTGCTCAAAAGATTACATAAAAGCTCTCACAAAAGCGCAAGCAACAAACTGGGTTTCCAATCCTTGTTGGATGGCAAAACCCAAGGACCCAAAAATAAAATCATTACATGTAGATGAAGGCATCATAAGATTCCTATTTATATATGTTGAAGGAGTCGAAGAAGAGAAATTACATCGTCGACAGGCACCCCAAAGGTGTCAAAGGAGAAAGGTAGAAAATAATGTTGATTGGCCTCACATGCTGTTCCATGTTTATGAACTTTTTGTATTGCTGCCTCGGACGCTATCTGCCCTGCTTTAAAGTTTTTTGAAAGGATACCTGTCAAGGGAGAAACTCCTGTTAGGTCAACACATGCATGTTTTCCATTCATCCAGTGAAATAAAAGAATGTCTGCAGGTCGCAACGAATGAACACCATCATATTGAGTGCCAAGGAAGGCCAAAGGAGCTTCTTTCAGAACCTTTAACCCAGATCGAGTGCCAACATCATGACGAAACTTATAACCAGGCCACGAGAGGCAGTGCACTGCATGATCACCAAAGGCATCAAGATCTGTGATGTTGCAAATTAGACAATGTTCATCACCTGGATACAAGGGAATCATAAGCCAATACCGAAGGATAGCTCGATACTCAATGGGTAACATAGACAGACCAAGACCATCAATAGGAACAACCCTAAATTTTTTTTGTGCATGATCGGCTTGTAAAGAAGTGAGAATAGCATGTTGCCGTAAGGATAGGTCACTTGCCATGATTTGCTGGATGACCATTTTGTAGTAAGCGTCTACCAAAATAGACTGGGTCTTTGGGGTGGTAGAATGCATACTTGTCAACATAGACCAACATAAAGATGGCAAGATATTGCATATGCAAGCATGTGCTTGGACAAAGGGGAGCCCTACAGGCACGCATGTGACCTCACTCAACATATGGTCTTGAAGATCTTTGGTGTGTATATGAGAGGCAACAAAAGCAAATTTACTGACATCATGAGAGGACTTGATCCCCAACCCCCCTAGATGCATAGGAAGTGTAGCCAAACACCATTGTAAATCACCAAAACATGGGCCGTCACCAACCACAATACGCTCCAGACAACGACAAAGACTGTGATAAAAAATATCCAACACAGGTGTGATAGAAGAAGGAGGTGTTGTACGAAGATCAAACAACAGTTTGGGCATCCCAACACAAGACCTAAGAAGAAGAAGCTCACACTGTGGGTCCTGGAGTGAGGACATGCGATCCATCATATCAAGGGTCTTCATCACACATTTCTGGAGAAGTTCCTTCGCAAAGGATGCGTCTATAGAAAATTGGGCCACCTAGAATCTTCACTCCACGCTCTGGATGAGAGATGTCAGTTGGAAATAAGCCCACATTCGAGCCTCATCTAGGGTCATCAGATGGCCACAAAATCTGTCTTCTTAGTATTGAGATGAAGACCATACATCGGGCCTCACTCCTGAATGAGGGATAGAGCCTTCGAAACAACCTCTGTGTCCCCAATGAGGGTACCATCATCAAGGTAGAAAGAAAGGAGGTCAAGTTGACATGCATCCTTTGCCTGTAAAATAAGAGGGTGGAGTCCCAGAGAAAAAAGTAGGGGGCCTAATGGGTCACCTTGTTGTACCCCGACAGAAGAAAAAAGAGGCTCGCCACGATCCATATAGATATGAGATGGAGAGATATAGAAAAACTCAATCCATTGTACAATATAAGGGCAATGAAGACGAACCTCTCGGAATATGGTAGATCTATCAACCATGTTGAAGGCATTGTTGAAGTCAATAAGAGCCATGGTGACTGTAGTGTGGTGTTGTTGTTCATAGACAAGTTGAGTGACAGCATGTAGAAGGGCCTCAACACCACTAGAAATACCAACACCATACTAATGATCCATAAGATAAGGGACGACATCAGAACTTACACCCTTTGCAGCAACTTTGGATACAAGGCACTGCCAAATAGTACCCATAGCAATAGGCCGAATGCCATTGTCTGGTTTGAGAAAAGGAGTCAATGGAGCACTAGAAATGTAGGGAGCTAGGGAATCTGGACAACGACCAGTGAGCCAAAGATTCACCACAGTTGAAACTGCATTAAAAAAATCATCTTTCGCTATAGTGGCAGCCCCACACATATAATCAATAAGATGTTATGATCGTAGGCCATCACGTGCGCAAGCGGTCCCTTTCTTGAATGATAAAATGGCTTCTTCAATCATAGAGCAAGAAGCAACAAATGGAGAGCTAGAAATTTCAGACTGAGGTTGTACCAATGGCAGTGGAGGTTGAGGGTGTTTAGCTTCAAGATAAGAATAATTAGCAGCTTTTGTGGGGGTAACACCACTAGAGGATAGAACACGGATGACAGTAGAAAATTGTCTATCTTTGATCTTAGACTTGGCACGTGAAATACAAGCTTCAGAAGAATGTTCTCGCCCGATAGGACAACAATGAGCCACAATCTGAGCCAGGAGTTGTTGAATGCCATCAGGTCCTGAATTCCAAGTCTCCAAAGCCTTAAGGATCATAAGTTATTGTAGAGAGATGCATTTTTGAGAATACTATTCTTGAGTAGACTTAGGGGATACAGAACACATGCTGGAAGCAACAAAAGACGAATCCATGCATCAATAGAGCGTGGGAAAGAAGCCACCTAGAGTAAGCAAGCACGAAGAGTGTCGGCAAAGGGAAAACAACAAAGAAGAGGGATGCTCTTTACGATAGGGACACCCGTGCAGAAGATAGAATCTAGAAGATCTGTGTCGAGCTATAGTCGGTCAACAGGCAAAGGTGGTGGCTCAATACGCTGACGAGCTGACAGGGTGTGAGGAACAGAATCTGGAAAGCCAGAATTGATGGGAGTAGGCAAACCAACTATCACATCGAGTGATGTCTCACCAGGCTATCGAGGTAGAGTGGTAGTAACATCAGAGCCATCAGAAGCTTGATGAGGACATGCTTTAGACCATGGCATGATGCCAAGGCATACACCACACATCCAATGCTTGGAAGAATAAAGAGCAAACATCAAGCCCTCCCAAACATCCACATACTCCAACGCCTTACGGATTCCATCAACACGACTCAATGAAGATAAATGAACAACCCGAAGATGATTACCAAAACTGTTAGCTGCTAACAGTTTGCCGCGACATGTATGGAGGCTCCTGAAAGGACATGAAACTTGTGCAGAAGGTCCAACCATGCAGGATGTAGGCCCCGCACGGTAAAGGACCACATGAACAACCTCACGACTTTTCACTTGTGATGTAGCAAGACGGTCCTAATGTGTCATTGCCGATGTGGGAAAACTGAATTTTGCCATTAAAGAGAGCGGAACTGAGACATGGAGGGAACCCTCTCGTGTATGGCGGCCAGCAGGGAAGTCCTTCCTGTTGGGTTGACCAGTGCCAAGCCTGCTTAACACACGACTGTAAGGAACCGAGTATGGGCTTCCGCCTCCAGGGATCGATGCTGGACTCTATCATATCGATCCTCGATGTGTTGAGACCTAGACAACTAGGCACCAGGGACGCTCCAAGCGCATTCTTGCCCTAATCCCTTACTACTATGGGCGTGGTTGCCGAAAAAAGGGCAGCCACCACCGGTATGGCCAAGTCCAACAAAAGTTGATAAGTTGAATCAGACTTGAAGTTATCGCCGAACCTTTCTGGTCGCCTTCCGTCTGCATTCAGGAGACACTATGGTAAGTCGGATCTGGATACTATGGTGTGGGGGAACAAGACGCGCAGAGAACCCCTGCCATCAGCGACACTGGGGTAGGTGCAATAATTAATCAGAGGTAGGTGGGAGCCAAACAAAATCGTCGTCGGTGCCCATGTCACATGCAGCGGCTCAGCGCCCTCGCATCGCATCATCGTCCAACGCACGGTGACCAAATAAGTGTTGATATATTCCAACAAAAATACACTCGGGAGGAGCCATGACACATTTCTTCTCATAAAAAGTCTCTTTCAATGCATTTCTTAGGAACTGGGGCCCATATAGTGACAATGTCCACTCACAACAATTCTCTAAAAATACATATGTGAGGGTTGGGGCCCATATCACGAGAATTTCCTCTAACAGCAGGTCCCCCGTAATGCATTTGTGAGAATTCAAGGGCCATATCAAGACAATGTCCTCTCATAGTAATTCTGTAAAAATTCTAAGGTTAGGTGACATGAATTTATGTCATCTATAACTTTGGTGACACACATACATGTCACCTAAATGTTATGTCTCCTTGTATATTACACTTGACTCATATACATGTGTAAACCCCCATTAGAACATAAGTGATTCAAATGTATGTCACCTATAGTGTGTCACCCTTTCAAGTATGATAAAATGTCTGTCACCTATGTTGTACAGACTACACGTGACATACATGCATGTCACCTAAAGTATGTCACCCTTTCAAATATATAAAATGTATGTCATCTATTTTACGTAGGCCTACACAGATTATAAGTCATGTACAAACATATCACCTAAAGTGCGTAACTTTTTACATGACTGTCATCTATACTATGTTTTTTGGTAGTGACATTCTAATATCATGTACGAGACCTTTGTCGGTTGTTTGACGGTAGAGTGCCTTACTCTCGTAGCACTTTCGGTGATGTAGTGATTTACTGTGGTTGCCAATTGACGCGTTAGCATTTGCTGGTTCAATCTTATGAAAGGAACTTGACATTGTATTAATCATTGTCGTTTGCTACTCAGCCGGCTCAGTCTTTGTTTCATGATACGAGTGATATTAGTGGAAGTCAATAAAAAAACATGTCTAAAACGTTCATGGATCGTTGTTCATACGACAACGTGCCAGCCTAATATCGTCCATGATCAAGTTCTTGGACGACCCAGCCAGCCGTCGCACGCGTTTCCTTTAGATCTTTTTTTCACTGTGCCTTTCGGTGTTTGAGTGCCTCAATGTATTGATTTGATTTATATTAGATGCTAAATAGATATAAAACAACATGTGTTATAAACCAAAGGAACTTTTTCATGAATTCTTATTGAAAAACGAAACAAGAAACTTTTTTCCAGAAAAGAGACGTTGTTTTTGAATAATTAGAAAAACACACATGCAACGTGTATGATATTATTATTAGACATTGCTCACCTCTTATTCATCTATCTTGAGAGAAATCCTCAAATGTGAATATTACATATTAAGTAAAAAGCAATATATTTCGTTGTTAATATTTTGTAAATTAGGCTTGTTTTCATATGTAGAATTTAAAGCTTTTCAGGGAAAAAGTGAATATTATAGAAACAGTTAAAATCGGATTCAAAAGGAAAAATGAATACAAACACCTTATTCATTTCTTTTGGAAAGTGCACACCTTATACATAAATGTATATACCCACATAATATGACGATTAAATATGACAATTCTTAAAGGTTATTTTTTAATGCAAGAAACTCAAAAGTTAAGAAAATGAATAGTTTTATATATTGTAATTCAATATTTCTTGTGCATGTTTATACGAAGATAAAAACAAATCACTTGAAATTCAAAAGAAAAAATGAAACTTTTAGTAAACGTTCTTATACATGCATAAAATACCAACTTCCTAAATAAATAAGAGTATGGGACACATAGTATTGAATGGGACTGACTAAAATGTCAAGATAGAGTGAATTGGTTCCCATCCTCTATTGTCTTGGCAAGCTATCTTCCATAATGATGACGTTTGCCACCATATAAAAATGATAACATCATACCATATAAGAAAAAATTATATCATCTGAAGAGTTAGAAGCATAGATAGTCATGCAATGTTAAGTATCCAACACTATAGTATAGGATATAACTATTTCATTATAGAATAAGATTTCAGACGTGTGCACGCAATTTGCTGAGTGTAGGAATGGAACACTGAATATATGATTATATTTGTGTTTTCTGTAACATGTGTGGTTGGTTCGGTGTTGTCTATGAAGAAAACCAATGCATCTGTGAAGAATATACAAAAATGTTGGCATTTGTTTATCTTCTTACCTGGTATCATACGGTGTAATTAGTCTTTTAGAGACAGACTCACTTTCAATAGTTAGAATAAGAAATATAGGCAAAGGAATCAAAATCTACAACTGTTAAAATTATAAAAATATTTTTATAAACTGGTAAAAACAATAACTAAATATTATGTAGAGATACGATAAATCACAATTAATTGTAAATGCTTACTTGTCTAGTAATTCAATATTTTTTGTGCAAGTTGGTACAAAGATTAAAAAAGTCCCATTAGATTGAAAAGAAAACCCCATGTATCTACATTAGTATTTATATTTTAAGGAACAATAATCTATCAATAAGATTTCATGGATTAGATATTTTTTATATAACTTCAAGCAAAAAATAATTGTTGTGGAGATGTTAAAATTGTGAGTTAAATAGTTAGGTTAAAGGTTGACATGTCATACATACATTTGAAGATTGGTAAAGACCCCCTCACACATATATAAGCATAGGAATACACACACAATATTTATTTTTATCCATAGTTAAATATGATATTAATTAAATGACTTTATTTTTTTCATATTTATTGAGTACTGAAATAGGTCTTTTTAGCTATATATTTATGTGAATAATTTATTTAGAAATTAAAAGAGTCGTGGTCTTCTGAAAAAATTTACGGATTGAAGAAAAATTACTTGATGCCCTAACAATGTAAAATAATCTTTTACAAGGATATGAAAAATTGACATTCATAGAGGAGTTAATAGATCTACATTTTTCAACACATTATAAATGATATTTTTCATAAACATGCTTTGTGTAAAAGTTAGAAATAATAAATATACGACATGTTTCTAACCATATTTATACCATTATCAACAATATGTATTATAAAATAACATTTCAGGCCTACAATCCATTTGCTTTTTAATGCACTTCGTTTAAGATGCCAATATAACATCATCTTTACTTTGACACACATGGAGTACAAAGAAATTATATATGATCTATTTCTCAGTCTAATAGCTATGAACATAGTACATGCTTAGATGATGCAATCATTTACTCTGCAAACAACGACATCCTCTGTAGTTGCACCTTGATCACATAGTAGCAAAGATATCTTCTGTAGTTGCAGCCTGAAATACTAAGAAAGTAGTACAATTAGTATCATTAATAACAGATGGTTGTAATTCAGCCTCAACTGCTTGAAGAAATTTTATATGGCAACAACTCAACGATATGCATAAGATAAAGAAATCCACACATAAAGAGGAAGTAGTTTTTGGCATGAAGAAATCCACACATAATTATGAAGATATAAACATGTATAAATATGACCCCAACACCATGCGGTAAAGGTAATCAGGAGGCCCTAGGAAGTAGTTGTTGTACTTGCAGGTCCATTGCATGTCGACAATAAGATAGAATCCACATCAATTTTTCACAAAGAATTTCACTCCTCAGGCCAGAACCCGTTACCTAGTACCTTGTTCCTTGGCCACAACACAACGGGTTGAAACTTGGCAGCAAGGTTCTTGGCATCGTACCTCTTCTTCTGGAAGAACCCCATCACCTCTATCGTAGGCGCCGGCTTGCACTTCAATCTTTCTGGAGCGACACTCTCAGGTTCCTGTATGGTAAATGCTACACACCTTATGATGAGGATGCCAAGTTGTAACCTCGTCCTCCGACGGTGTCTCAACCCTTGTCACACAGGGGTCTTCTGTAGTTCTATGACATGTCATTCATTTTGAACATCGAGAAAACACCCCCTGGAGGCCGATGATGGGTACACGTCTTCTCTCTGATCGGTAGTACAGTTAGAAATTGAGAGTATGCCTGTGGGTATGACCGCCTCTTACTTATATGCTTCTCTAGATATGCACTGAGTTTTTGATTCTGCCTCGACCGCGAGAGCCAAGAATACCGGCTAGTACAAGTGCTAAATAGTACAAACCTTGGCGATGTCGGCCCAAAGCGTTGAGACCACCGGCGCGCTATCATAGTGGTGCAGGATTTCTTTTACTAGCTGGCGACATGATCTTCTTGACCTCTTTCATGTGTTCGTAGGGGGGCCTCAATCATTGCTACGATCACGTGGCTTACAGAGAAAGTATATATCTGACCAAAACCAACATAACATATTATAGAAAAATGATAGGCATGCAGACCCACAACAACATATTGAAGAGGAAAGAGAGAGGAAGTTAAGATAGATAGAACTATATCCAACATATTGAAATGGATAATAGCACACTCAGGACAGTTGGTATGGTTATCATTTAATCAACATCAACAAATTAGAACCAGCTACCAGAAATATCAACAATCAAGTCACAGGTTGTTTGCAGAGTAGCCTACATGATTCATTTTAATTTCTGATCAAGAAACTTACCACCCTGTGAGGATGTCATTTCCTTTAGGTCTCCAGGATACATCAACACTGCATGCACCACGACCATGATCTTAGTCTTTTGGTTTGGATCGTCGAGTAATACACATGCCCCATTGAACCTTGGAGCCGTGATCTCATGTGAGATGCCAGTTAGCTTTCAAAATATATTGCTACGGGCTATACAAAATGGGAGAGAGGCACCATCAATGACAAAGACATGTTGGTAGGAGTTTAAATAATGAATGATTACCTTTTTGTCAAAGTTCTTGTGCGCACCCAGCTGTCAAGAACAACAGTGGCATGCTGTCTGCAAATATTTTCTGCATTCTGCAGTTGCATCTTCAAGAAACCTTCCTTGCGGCCACTCCAAGTCAAAGTAAACACACAGAAGTAATGGAGGTGGATGAAAAGTAAAAGCTTAAATCGTTGCCATATGGCATGAGAGAATAATGTGTGGCCGGAGATATTAAACATGGAACAGGGAAAAGGTGGATCACAGTGACGACGGTGGTGTGCGTCAAGGTCTGGGGGAGGTGGGAAGGGAATATAACTCATTGATTAGGCCCACGTTTTCAGCCTGAGGAGAGGGGCATGACACGTTCTACGACAGTTGTTGAAGACTATCTCAACGCAAAAGCATGGAGATAACTACTTCGCAACCCACCTTTTTTAGATTTTGCGAAATTGTATTTTGACCGATGGGTATGGGTGAGAGAGAGAAGGGCGCGGGAAATTCAAATTCAAATGTGAGACCGTTTAAAAAGAGTGAGCTCGGGAAATTCAAATTAAATCATTTTTTAAAAGTAAAAAAGCTAAAAAAATGTGAGAGCAGATTGAGTGAAGGAGAGTGCAACGTTTTGACACGTTGGCAAAATGGTGTTGTGTGATTGGTCATGATGAGTTTGGACGAGTGTATTTGAACTATTTAGAGAAGTCGCTCTTTTTATAGTAGTATAGATACCATTAGATATCAAATGCACGTGTACAAACACACAACAACTGTCATTTCTTAACAATAGTAGATTGATTCCGTTTGGTTCATTTAAAGAACGACCCCTAGGCCGACATTGTAGTTTTTCTCTACATCTTAAGGATTTGAATTAATAATTTGAGTTGGCTCTATGTCTCCACCTTAATTCAACATGTGTATCTCATAAATCGTCATAATTAATGAATCCATGATCATGGATATATACCATTACCTTGTGCCATCACTATAACTTACGGCGTCAGATACTGTTGCCACTTAAGCAGGTCTGGCCGTTCGGGTATTGGAGCCCGAAGAAGTTGGGACATTGGAAAGGCCGGCAACGCTAAAAGTCATTGTAAGTTCGTATAGAGATAATTAATGGCGAGAAGAACTCACGTCGATGAGCTAGGCAATGCATGTATTGCTATTTTATTAAGAGTTAGATGTTGTCAACTATGACGATGATGTGTCGGTATAGTTGCCATTTGTATCTGCGTTGCTTAGGCGTGAATACATTTTAATATACTCAACGATTGCTTCGGGCTTGAGGGGAACATAGGTGCATGATAGCGTCACAGAGCATGCATCCGTCATAGTCTTGAGACCCAATTTTGGGTGATGTTTGTTTTACTTCTCTAGAAAGGCGATGTATAGGACAAAATGTCTTTGCGTTTTCTTTTTCTCCACAAAGAAAACTGTTAACGTGGTTAATAAGACGACACTTAATTAATTAACAATCTATAACTTAGTCCCATGATTGATTTTTTGTGTTGCCCATGACACTGATGATAGGAATATGTGATAGTAACTTAATTAATTAGAGTTTAGACATAAAATACGCACATGAAGAATGTTTTAAGCAGGATATGAAGATGGGGGTGGGATGTGGTGTGAATCCATCATATGTTATCTAAAAAGAAGCTTACCTCATTTTCAAACCATCGTTTCCTTGGTGAGAAAGTCATCACGAGAAGAGTGAAATAAGGGAGACGAACCGTAAACGCCGATGCGACTTTGATGTTCGTGTGTGACTTAAGGCGGGCATGTACCGTTTCTCTCACGACAAGGTGCCGCTCTTATCGTTGATTATAACTATGTTTATACGATCCAGCCTGCCAGCCAGTGCACACATCTCCATCAGATTTGTTATTTGCTACTTTATTGAGTGTTCAACAGATTTATTCTATTCTGATCATGACAGTTAGCGTGAGTAACAAAGTAGGCATCTTGGCGACGTTGTGAGGGGAAAAGGTGAGAGGGGCTGGAGTGCGGAACCTTGTTATGTCTTCCGGTTCTATTAAAAAGAAGAGGTCTGCTATACCGACCCGTTTTGAGTTACCTCAAGCAATTTTCACCGCATGTTATAAAGTATATTAAATAAAATATATTATTTTATTTGTTATGCCTTGTAACATGTAGTGGAAATTGATTGAAGTTTTGTTTTGGGTTTTCAAAATAGTGTCCACTTAACATTTGTCTAAAAAGAAACAACAGTCTATATGATGGCGACATCTTGTGATAATAAATAGGTTATTCCACTAACCTTGAGGCATCACACAACCCCTTTGGTTACCTACATGATATCACACACGCTGGGACATGTTGTGATCACACAGAAACAAACGTAACAAACATGTGACCGGTAAGTTAAACTGGCAGATATCGAGGTAATCTTATCCGGACGTGGAATTCTATATGGGATGATGCGTAGACGTGTGAAACAACTCATCTGATAGAATAAATGACCTGTCCGGCCGGATGTATTTGTTGATTTATTTATACATCTAGATTCGGTGGTAACTTGCTTTGAAACTAAAATGAGATGCCAAGGTGGGCACGTCAGGTTAGGAGAGGGATCAAAATTCAACAATTGCTATATTGATAGACGGATCAAATATTACTTATATACGGACGTCACTTCATCTGTCCCAATACCAACAGCAAACAGTACTCAATTGAAGGTACCTACTGTTGGGTATAAGGCTGTAATAGTCATTATTTATATAGGTTAAGCTCAATGTAGTGTAGTAAATATATAGAGAAGAAGTAGCTTTGTCTCCTGTGCAAATGGAAAGAGCTTTTACTTATATGTGACACTAGTGTACAAAGGTTCTAGGAGAGAGTATGCTCACCCTTGTGGTGGGTATGTAGGACTGTAAATGGGTATGGGTAGACCAGTTGACCCGTAAATTTAGACCTCTTAGAACCTGTCATGTGTCTAAATGTTTGGACCTGCAAAATCGCAGACCCGCATACCCATAGACTCACATATAAGAGGATCCACTAATGAGTATATTTGAATCTAGACTCACAGAACTGTGTACCCACTATACATAAATTATTACTTAAATATGATGTTATTGTATCATACTTCACAAGTTTAATCATTATAATACTTGAGGTTACATATTCGTCTAATTATATTAAGGTCAAAACTGCAGGTGAGGGAGTAGCATAGTGGTGCGGCTTAACGATCCCCAATGAAGGGACCCGGGTTCGACTCTCGCCTCCATCAGAATGAATTAACCAGCAGGTCAACCAGCCTCTGATTGACTTGAATGGGTCCCACGTCCGTGCAGATCGAGCGGTGCCCCCCTGGTGTTTATACTCTTGGGGTGGGGTCACAGAAGTGGCTCCTCCTCATGAGTGGTTCCCCAAGTAAAGTAAAAAAAAGGTCAAGACTACTCATCTAACTAAAAACTAACTACAATAATTACAAACATGAGAAACATATGTAAACTTAAAATCAAAATAGTTACATTATATGCTATATAATTAAAACACTACGATGATGGTTACAAATATATAAATAATTAACTCGACTACTCTTCAATCCATATAGTATTATATAATTTAATATAAGTATTACATATTTATATCGTATACAATAGATATATCTCATTTTATTAGAATATATAGAACATCGTCATAATTTTTCTTACATGAACAATATATGATGTTTATATAGAACCGTATACCCGTATACTCAGACCCAGACCCACTATTATTGCAGGTATGGGTATGATGCGAGTCTAGAACCGAAACTCGACCTACTAAATTAAATGGGTATGGGTACGACTATGGCCAGACATGCACAGTACCTGCACCATTTACATCCCCACGGTTATGGTGACCATGACACACGTGCGCACCATGCTTCGTCAGTCCGGGCTAGACACAAGCTCAGGTACAGACTTATGGGTTGTGGGAGTTGTCTTCCATCTTCTTTTTTCACAACAAAACAACTACTTAGTTTAATATTACTTTAATTAATTGCTACTTTCCTTTACAAATTTATTTTCCTTTTCATGTATAAGAGTGATCGATTGTGTGACCGCCTTTTACTGGGAATAGGACGTGGGGAAGTGAGAGAGATCTAAGCAACACTCCGGTCATTATGGTTGATCACAATCTCATAACACCGATCATTAGCCGTTTGTGTGTGACAAACCTTAACCCTAGTTGCTTCCTTTTGATGTCGTCACTCATGAACTGCCTCGTGGATATTTTTCTCTTGTAAAAAATGAGTTTGTCCTTCATCTCTCAAAGACGCGCTCTATCTGGGTGGTGGTACATTCAAACATCTTGGTTGCAGTGGTAGTACAACTTGTTCATTATCAACGTGTGAGCAAGACATCTTTGTGCTACAGGTTCCTGATCAGATCGACTAGAAGAGCGATACTTATATTCGAGGATTATGAGCCGTTGATATCTTTTAAGTATCACATTTGTTGTTCTAAGAACGATATAGTCTGAGTTCCTAACTTTATTTTCTATTCTCTTACTTTATTTATTCTACGTATTTCTTATCTAGATCTAGTCTGAATTTATTACTCTACTTGCACTATTACTATTGCATGTAACATAATAATTTTTAACAACACATACATCATTAGGGTGTTCCTCATATACTCTCCATTTGTCGTGATACTTTTGCATCTATAATAGATGCACCATAGAATTTTGAAATACAGATAAAGAGATTCTATATATATATATATAAATGTAAATATAAATAAATATATATATATATATATATATGTAGATGTATATATATATTCTTTAGGATCAGATGAATGAATTCATTAGGATAACAATTTCATCACAATGTCAACCTATACATGCATTCTATTAGATCAACATAACTTTTTTTACTTTTTAAATTTAGTGTATGCAGCTTGCACTAACTGATTTCACAGCGTAGTTACTAATTCTCTTTGATAGTATTACTATAAGAGGTTAAAACAATAAAGAGTATCTATAGATAGTTACTTCACAATGGTAAGCATGTTTATGGAACATATTAATATCTTCGATGATAATGGCTCTTCTAACTATTAACTCTATTTTCACAAGAGTTAACAATCTATACACACTTTGATCAATCTAAATATGAAACTATTTTTCTAATTGTTAACCCCTCTTTTATAATAGTCAACAATACAATACAAACTTAATGTGAACAAGCATAAATAAGGCATTTAAGCTTTTCCTTTTATTAAAACTTGAAAAAAAGAAGATTATATTGTATTGAATCAAAATATGAATATGTATACAGTTAACACTAGGTTACTCCCATATCCTAAAGAATGAGGGTTTAGCCCCAGATACTCAACAAAGAACCAAAAGAAGGAAGGTAGGTGTAGAGAGTCATAGGAAACTCATGAAAGGTTGTTCTAGACTTTTCGTCTCCTCCTTCATGGACTATGGACCTCCAAGGATGGCTGGTGAGGTAGCCTTTAGATGAGATGCCTCCAATGTGATCTCTCTCGAATGAGATATCTTATCTCCTACATAAAAATGGAAAAATAAAAATGTGCATGTTGTGTACTACAAAACACCCTTGTTTAATGTCCAAGGATTGATATTATTCTTATCTTAATCATGGATAATCATGAGTTAGATTGGTAGAAGAAATTCCACCCTATCATTTTTATCCCCAAATTTAAGTATCCATGACCCATGGCAATGATAACATATTCCAAAACTCAAAATGGACTGCCCATGAATAACTTAGATCCTTTCTTTTTTTGTATATCCCCCACCACAAAGTATATCAATTTATCAACCTGGATTAATATATCTTTGGAGATCCAAAGAGGTCCGACTATGGAGTTATCTATGACTTGTAATGTCATATTGGTCTTTGTGTGTTCCCTAAGTCCCATCTTTTTAAATGTGGCAAGAGGCACTAAATTGATGCTTTCCCTAGAATCGTAGAATTATTCTCCAAATTTTATGCTCCCAATAGAATATTGGATGGTGAAGCAGCCTGACACTACTAACAAATATAAGATTCTATGACATTTTTAGACAAAATTTATCAGAGTGAATATCATACAAACAAAAAACGCCCACCAAGATCTTGTAGATGAATGATTTTCCACACTCTTGGATTATGCATGTGGCACAACCCCACGAGACCCATTCATTTATTCTCTCTCTCTCTCTCTATTTTTTCTCAAACTATCTTCTACCCGAGATAATCCAAATCCATCTGTGTGATAATACAAATCCATACCATGCACCCATGAGCACGAGTCAAATCCCCTCTATAACATATCCTCTAGCAGTACCTGTGCCCACACCTTCCTACGTAACCATATAGATACAAGGAAAATGATTTATTTTGCATCACTAGACAATAGAAAATCTGTGAACATCTACCTAGTTTCCCAACCAGCCACTTTTACCGCCTACAACCTAGCTGCAAAGAAATCAATTTCACATCCAATTATCAAGAGAGGCCTTCTTGAATTCAGTTCCTTAAGTAGATACCTTGGAGAAGTTCAACTCATGTCATCGTTCAAGTATGGACCAACCATCTCAATCGGTGTATGCCTCTCAAGATAACAATTCTATTTGACCCCTTACTCCTATCATCAATGTTAACCCATTCTTCATCTTCCTTCTATCATATGCTAACATGTTGTTATAGTAGGGACTTTTGTTCTTGTATCATCATTGTTTAATAGAGGCGTCCTTGTTTTCTTCTATCCAAGAATCATTATTACGTTAAGCAAAAAAGAATAATTGTCACAATACTATTAGGGAATGACAACTCCTGTAAGGAGTTCATATACATGTTTTACTTTTGGTTTGAAAGAGTGACAATAAGAGCACAAACATCTTGTTGGGCTCAATAGTAGCATGAGTTTGGAAAAAAGGATCTTGAATCTATAGTGCAATCTTTATACAAGCCTTGAGGGGTAGTCAACTTTGAACAATGTATTCTTAACCATTACTATCAGCAATGAGGTATATATTTTCTTTCTTTTCCATCATTTTATGCTTATCAAATTCATGTTTGATAGATATTGCAACTCTATTTAGGATGCCAAATAGTAATTTGAAAGAACTTTTAGAAAAAAATATGTTTTAATTTTAAATGCATTTGTGAATTGGCTACGTATCATATGTGTTGGTCTATGCTAAGCATATGTCTATTGGTCTCCTCATTGATGATAAAAAATGTTAATACATTAACTAACATATGTACCTATCACACAAATATGTTATTTGACTACTTTTAGAAAAAAGATTGTTCCCTCTATAAAGTTAAGGACTCAAAGCTAATTATTTCATACATTACTTACAATATTAAATTTTATAAGTAAGATGTGATGATATTTGTATTTCATTGTTCATAAGATTCAATTTAGAACCCTACTTCTACATTGTGTATGTGACATCATAAATAATATATGTTTATGACAACTTTATTATTAAGAATATAAGATTTTAAGAACATGAAGGTTTACATGAGACTTATGATTCAATGAGTTCATAATGTAAGTAATATTACAACCTGCCCAGTATTTCTTTCCTTTTATTGAGACTATATCATACAGTTAAGGACCCACATCATTAAAAGTCTTATTCTAGTTAGGATTTAGTGCAACCTTGTACACTATAATAAACCTTATCTTTTCTAGAACAAACTCAAGTTATTTTTAGTTATTATCCCATGAAAAGAAAAGTCCACCATGGGGAAATTGATTTTAGTCTGCCAAAATCACCTTTTTGTTTTACTTTCCATGCTCATTCTCCTCATTCCCAATTATTCCATAGTCCAACCTATTTCCTTTAACAATACCATCTACAAGATATTGTGAAAAGCATATCTCTCTTCTTCTCCACTAGCATAATTCCTTGTTCCTCTATATAATTATTGTTCCCAATTCACAAGCCTTAATGACCTATTTTTGGTTTGGCTATGAGGAAATAAAATAACCATCTCATCTTATCCCTTTTCTCAATCATCAGGTTTGATTGTGAAGGATACATGCACATGCCAACTTCATGAAACATCCCTAAATCCTAACAGGGGAACTCATGTTCATTTACTGCAACATTAATGACTATAATTGTAGCTCATGTGTTCTCTGGTATAATTCCTTTTCATTCCCTACCTTTATCATGTTAAGTTATTTGTATACCCTTTACATTGTAGTACAACATCTTCCTTTTGTTTTGTTTTCTTACATTTAAACAATAGAATTTCTTGAAATTCAGTAACACATTATTGTAGTTGACTAGGTTGTTATTACTGATGATTGAAGGCTATATCTTAGTTGGATACTATCAAATCAACTTTTAGAATGTCTGGTTCATGCATGTATAAATTATTTGTGTACTTGATATCATATGAAGTGCAATTGTTTGTGGTTTTTGTTCTCTTTTTTACTAGACAATTTATGTATTTATGCATATTTGTTAAGGTTACTTTTTACTTTATATGCTATTATTGTTCTAAGTGAATACATTTAAGATTGACTAAACTAATTTTTCCTATGCTTACAATAGCCATGTCATAATTAAATTGAGTGAGGCTTCCCTACACTGTAATAGTAAGCAAGACTTCTAATCATTAAGTAAATAGGACAAAACAACTCAATACATGGGTGTCAATACTCAGTCCATGATTGGTATTACTAATCAAACTTTTGATTTGTTCATAGAAAACGAACATATATCCATTTGTAAAGAATATGTTAATATTTCAAAGCCAAATTTGTTTTCAATTACATGATAACACATTTACGTAAACCATCTATGCAATTCCAAAATGGTAAACTTTACAACCTCTCAAATGACTTGTAAATGTTGAAGTTGTGACTATGGTTTTTGCACCCTTAATAAATTCCTTTAATTTTTCTATTAATATTTTGTAGATTTGCTAGTTAATATTAAATTTACTGGTACACTTTTGAGTATCTCTTACCAATTTACCATACATGTACAACACATGATGAACTTATGAATGTGTTTTTCTATTCAAAGTTTTTATTTAATCAACGATGCTTAAATATAAAAATATATATAGAATTTGATCTATAAAATCAATATAGGAATTTTAAATTGCACTTCGTTTCATTCCAATAAACAATAATGAGGGTAGTCATTGGATGTCCACTCGTGGCTTTTGATTTCTTACGTTATCATTTAGTAATCAATTCTTTGGAGTTCATTAGAATCCCAACAACTACACCCCCAATCTATGTGTTAGGTAGTTATGGTTTAAATTATCATACATTTTAAATAGATTGTGTGTGATATACAATTTATGCATGAAACAATTTCATCTATACACCCAACATATTAAAATTTGATTTCAATGCATGAGCCGACCCAAGGGCACTTAAGCATTTTATATTTCGAAGAAACCTCCCATATTTAGGTTCACAACTCATTATAGAAATTTAGATGCACTTAGGGCTTGCAGGACATATTTGACTTATTGAAGGAACATTAAATTCACATAAGTTTGGTTTAGATCAATGTATATTATATAAAAGTATAAATTTTGATCTGATTGAGGCCAAGTTAGGTTTGTTTGAGTCACTACATGTACTATTCCATAGAAAATAAGTAGATATAAATGAGGTATAGTTAATTTATTTCTAATATTTCTTCCTATCATGGTCTTATTTTGCTGAATTAGGTCAATGTTTTTATAGTTAGGTCATATAAGAGGATGGTAGGGAGTGTTAGATTTAACTAGATCTAACACTAGTTAAATCAGATACATTGTATCTCATTTAGATCATATATATATGTCAAGTTATGAAAATTTGGTCTAACATAGGTCATTTTAGCATGATCTTTAGGAATCTATTGTTGACAGAGTTCACTAGAAACCATATGTGTACATGGGAAAATATTGGCACCTAGGCTTTGAAGGGAGGTCTCAATTCTTGGATCCTAGACCTTTCACTAGCCTACTTGACTGCACATGGGATTTAAGCCCTATTTAACTCACATTTTGGGTAAAATAAGTTATTGACATTAATGACATGCAAAGCTTCTATGTATACCTATTTGCAAAATGAAATGAAAATTTTATAGAATACGTTTGGCATACATATGATTTCAATTATAATCAGTTATGGACTTGAATAAGATACATAATGTATTCATTTGGAAATCATTCCTCTAGAGTTCATTAGAATTCCAACATATACACCCCCAATATATGTGCTAGGAAGTTATGGTTTTAAATTAGCTTTACATTATAAATAGGTTGTGTGTGATATACCATTTATGCATGAAGCCGTTTCATCTATATACACAAGATATTGAAATCTGAATGGAATGCATGAGTCCACCCAAGGGCACTTAAGCATTACAAATGCGAAGCAACCTACCATACTTAAGTTCATAACTCATTTTATAACTTTCATTTCAATTAGGGTTTTTCTACAACATATTGGATTTAGTTAAGGAACATTATATTCACATAGGTTTCCATCAGATCAATGTAGAGTTGCAATATGAATTTTGATCTGATTTAGGTCAAGTTAGGTTTGTTTGAGTCAACCCATGAATTATTCCACAACAAAAAGAAGCTCTAATGAGTTCGGATTTGACTAATTATGTCTGTTTTTTCTACCTATCATGGTCTGATTAGGATGAATTAGGTTAATATTTTTAAAATTAGGTCATATAAGGGGAAGGTAGGGAAATTTGGATTTAATAGATCTAAAGATAGTTGAAATAGAGCATGCTATATCCGATTTTGGTCATATATGTGTCAAACTATGGAAAATTTGGTCTTGCATAGGTATTGTTAGCATGATTCTTATGAATCTGTTGTTGACCGACTTCACTAGAAACCATATTTGTACATGGTCCAATATGGGCACCTAGGAAGTGAATGGAGGTCTCAATTCTTGGCTCCTAGGCCTTGCACTGGCCTACATGATTGTACATGGTATGCAAGCCCTATTTAAGTCAAATTTGGTTAAATAAGTTATTGACATGCAAAGATTGTATGTTTACTTATATCCAAATTGAAATAAAAAGTTTAAAGATAATGTTTGTTATACATATGATTGACTAAAATGTATTATGTAGATTCATTTGGAAGTCATTTATGTGGACTTCATTAGGTGCCAACACCTATACCCCCAATTTATGTGTTAGGTAGTTTTGGTTTTAAATTATCGCACATTTTAAATAGATTGTGTTTGATATACCATTTATGCATGAAGGAATTTCATGTATACACACAACATATTCAAATCTAAATTGAATGCATGAGCCCGACCAATGGAACTAAAGCATTTCAAATGCGGAAGAAATCTCCCATATTTAAGTTAATAAATCATTCTAGAACTTTAACTTCACTTAGGGTTTTTCTAGAACATATTTGTTTTAGTTTAAGGAGTATTTTTTCACATAGGTCTGCTTTAGATCAATATAGATTATCTAATAGTTGAAACAGTAGAAATTTTGATCTGATTTAGGTAAAATTATGTTTTTTTATATCACCCCATGTATTGTTCCATAGAAAAAAGAAGCTATATATGAGGTCTGATTTGGTTAATTTATGACTTTTTTTAAGTATCATGGTCTTATTACGTTGAATTTGGTCAATGTTTATAAGGTTAGGTCATATAAGGAGAAGGTAGGGAAAGTTTGATTTAATTAAATTAATTAGAGCATGATATGTCTCATTTAGGTGATATTTATGTGAAACTATGGCAGATTTGGTCTAACATAGGTCATGTTAGCATGATTTTTATGAATCTATTGGTGAGTGGGTTTAGAAACCATATTTCTATAGGAGACAATATGGGAACCTAGGCTATTAAGGGAGGTCTCAATTCTTGGCTCCTAGGCCTTTCACTAACCTATCTGATTGCACATGGAATTTGGTCCCTATCTAAGTCACATTTTGGGTAAATAAATTATTTACATGCAAAGCTTGTATGTTTACCTATATTTGAACTGAAATCAAAAGTCTACAGAATATATCTGTATAGATATCAATTCAGTCATAATCGATTATGGGATTAACTAGTGTGTATTATGTAAATTCATTAGGCAATCATTTCTCCAGATTTCATTAGAATTCCAAAAAATACACGCCCAATCTATGTGTCAGGTAGTTATGGTTTTAAAATTAGAATACAATTTAAATAGGTTTTATGTGATATAGCATTTATGCATGAAGCAACTTCATGTATACACACAACATATTCAAATTTGAATTGAATGAATGAGCCCTCTCAAGAGCACTTAACCATTGCAAATCCAGAAGCAACCTCCCATACTTTTTTTATATCTCATTGTAGAACGATACTTTCACTTAGCATTTTTTTGTAGAAAATATTTGACTTTATTTAAGGAGCATTATATTCACATAAGTTTGCTTTAGATCAATGTAGATTATCTAAAAGTTAAAATAGTATAAATTATAATCTGACTTATATCAAGTTAGGTTTGTTTGAGTCACCTGATGTATTATTCAAGAATCTCTAAATGAGGTATGATTTGGTTAATTTATGTCTAATTTTTCTACCTATGATGGTATGATTAATCTGAATAGGATTGATGTTTTTAATGTCCGGTCATACAAAGGGAGGGCATGGAAAACTAGATTTGGTTAGATCTAACAAGAGTTCAATCAGAGTATGATATGTCTCATTTAGATCATATACATGTCAGCCTTTTTCGGGTTTGGTATGACATAGGTCATGCTAGCAAGATTTTTATGAATGCATTGTTGACCTACTTTACTAGAAATCATATTATTGCAGGGGCCAATATGGGCACCTAGGCTATGAAGGGAGGTCACAATTCTTGTCTGCTAGGCCTTTCACTGGACTACGTGACCATACATGGGATTTAAGCCCTATTTAAGTAATATTTTTGGTAAATAAATGATTTACATTCAAAGCTTATATGTTTACCTATATCTAAACTAAAATAAAAAATTTACAGAATATGTTTGCATACATATGAATTCAGTTGTGATCAGTTATCGACTCACCAAAATGTATTATGTAAATTGATCCATTTGATTAATATAGTATAAATGGGATGATGAATACATTTGATGGTCCACCCTCAATCTCCAAATCTCTCTACAACACATGTCACCTACTACTCTAGATTTCATGCAATATCCATCTCTCTTCTCCAGCTAACGATCTCTGTAGCATCAATGCAATCTCTTCTAAATGATATCTAATTATAGCTATGTATATCTTTAAGGGTTATACGGAGGACCAATGTGCGTAGAAGCACTTACTGGACGAATGTGCTACTATACATTTCCAAGGGGATCATTTCCCAAGAGGTGCACGACTAACCATTTACATCCATGCATTTTTTCATTGAGATCCCGTCTATCACCTTGTCAACTAATATATTTGTTTATAGATGGATTGGTAACAAAAAAAAAGAAGAATTGACAATAAATAGGATTAGCTAATATATTCTCTTTACACGTTAATTTGTGTAGAATGCTACAAAGTTCATTTATTCCTATCATCAAATCCCGCAATGAAGATGCGAGTCTAAAATGATGAAGCATATATTTTAATCATTGAATAAGGTCTAACATTTCTCCTATTAAGGATCACATGGTTTAAAATGAAAAGGCGCTCTCTTCATCCCAGGAAATTGAGTTAGTGTTTTTTTGAAACTTTTACATGTATGCTTACTTATGAACATAGAAGATGGTTTATATGTAACAATTGAATTTGTCTTCATTTTTGTTTATTAATGAAAAATGTGTATTTCTTTATCCCAACAAATAATGAAACTAAAAATCACTTGTTAGTGTATGCTTATTTACTTTGTATATTGACTGTCAACATTCTCTTTAACTTAATTCTACAATATTATGCTAACTGGATTTCACATTTATGTAGTGTTTCAACCATCAAGGAGCATATTTTTGATTTTTGTTAAAACTCATTAACTACAATGACTTGTATCTTCTAGGATTCAATGGATGGAATACACAAGATCTGGATAAAAAATAAGAATTGGTTTTCTACAAAATACAAAAATGGTGTTGCTAGATTAATTCAATTTGCATCTAGAAACATATAAGTGAATGGGTTGATACCTTGTCCCTGCATCAAGTGTAACAGTAGGAGTGGAAAGACTAAGTATGAGGTGTCATCTATTCTAATCATGTATGACATAACAAAGTCTTATACATGATGGGTGGCACATGATGAATTGGTACATGATTATTTCTAATGATAGTGACGATGTTGAGGACGAGGTTGGTGATGTTTAGGAGAAGGCTAATGATATTAAGGATGATGTTGATGATGTAGAGGAAATGATAAGGGACGGTCTAGGATTTGCGGATAATTGTGTTCCATCACTTGATGAAATGGAAGATAATTATGAAATAGATGAGTTGACTGATGAAGTTACTAATTTTTTTAAGATGATGAAAGATGAAAAGGAACCACTTTATTATGGTAGTGAAGGATACTCAAAGTTATCATTCACTGTGACATTACTGTAGGTAAAGGATTTTATGGAATGTTTAATAATTATTTTAGTAGTTTGATTACATTGTTATAAAAGACATTCAAAAGATTTTGGTTGCCAAAAAACTTTTATGAAGCAAGAAAGTATGTTACCAACCCATGACTTGACTACATGAAGATAGATGTATGTGAAAATCACTAAATGCTAATTTGTAAGGATAATAATAATGATGATAAGTGTTCCAAATGTAATGTTTCTAGGTGGAAATATGAATCTATTGGAAACACATAAAAGTATGAGATTGCTAAAAAGGTGAAGTTGTGTAAAAAGATTCCTATAAAGACTTTATGGTATTTTTCACTAATACCAAGGTTAAAATACATGTACATGTGCTCTCAGACAACTTTGGAGATGAGGTAGTACCAAGAGGAGCGTACAAATTTTGGTAGACTAAGACACCTAGTATATGTTGAAGATTAGAAATGATTTGATGTGATGCATCTATTTTTTTCTAGTGACCCTCTCAATGTTAGGCTTAGTTTGGCATCTAATATCTTTAATCCATATGGGAACATAAATATTTCTTACAAAATATGTATCGTTATACTCATCCCATACAACTTTCCTCCATGGCTTTGTATGAAACATGATTATCTAATTTTATCCATGATCATTCCTAAAAAACATATCCTACCTACAAGATTGATGTTAATCTACAATCATTAATTGAGGAGTCAAAAGAGTTATGAGATGTAGGAGTTGAAATTTACAATGTTGTTTCGAAGAATTTTAAAATACATGCAGATATATTGCGGGCAATCAATGATTTTCCTACTTATGGATATTTATACGAATGGTCCACCCAAGGTTAGTTAGCCTACACTTTGTCATAGAAACACTCACACTGAACACACATTTGATGAGAAAAAGTAAACACAACCTCATCTTCAAGATCTAAGCATAGAATAATCTTTGAGCCAACTGGATGAAATATTTTTGACAAACCTTAGAAAGTGAAATCAAACAACTTTAGAAGAGAATCCCTCTTTAGATTGGAAGAATAAAATAACCATTTTTTGTGGGATTCCATATTGGAAGAGTCTCCATATATGTTATAATCTCGATTCAATGCGTCTAGAAGAAAATATATGTGACAACTTAGTTGGAACGATCATGGATATTAATGAGAATATTAAGGAGAATTTAAAAGCTCGTAAAGACTTAAAAGCTATGCAAATAAGACAAGAGCTTATTCCAAGATCCTAAATAGAAAATTAGAAGTCCCAATTCCATGATTTACCAAATCTATCGAGGAAAAAAGAGTCTTTCTGATTCCATAAGGAAATAAAATTCCCAGATGGATTGTACTCAAACATTTCTAGGCATGTAAATGTTAATGAGCATAAAACTTTTGGTATGAAATCACATGATTTCCATGTAGTTTTACCAAAAATCCTTCCTCTCACAACACATGAAATCTTTCCAAAAGCTATATCTGAGACATTAATTGGGCTTAACATATATTTAGGGAGTTGTTCTCTAAAGTTATGGTTGTAGAAGATCTACATAGGTTGGAAAAGCGTAGTGCCATTTCACTATGTAAACTAGAGCAAATATTCATATTATCATTCTCTGGTATAATGGTGCACCTACCCATTCACCTAACGAGCCAATCCATTTTGAGAGGTCATGTGCAACATAGATGGATGTATCTCATTAAGAGGTGAATACATTCTATATATTTTTGAAATCATTCTTACATTTGTATGCATTTTTTAAATTTACCCCACTTGTGTAGGTATCTTCGAACTTTAAAGTCATATGTGCAGAATAAAAATTGGCTAGAGGGATCAATAGCTGAGATGTATATCACTAATGAATGTTTGTTTTTTATATCAAGACATATGAAAGAGAATGAGACTAGATTTAATCAACCATGATATCATGTCATGAAAGAGACATCAATCTCACCACATTTGTTAGTTTTAAGTATATTGGGAATACATTATCCATAGAGAGTACAATTAGCCTTAGTGTAAGTGAATGACAACACGTGCATATATATGTTCTTGAAAATTCTGAATAAATATTGCCTTTTATAAGGTAATTTTCTTTCTTTAACTTAACTTTTCGATAATTAAATGTCAAGTTACTAGTTTTATAGTAGTTAATTGTTTTAGTGATCACAAACAAATTATCCAAGATATAGGTGTTCAAGAAATTGAGATGGTACATCGGAAGTTCTTTTAAGAGTGGCTGGAGAGTCAGGTAAGCAATGAAATTACTTGAACTAATTTACAACTAAGATGAAATTTTGGGATTAATGTTTATATGTCTATTATTATAGGTTGTTCAATTATATAAATATTGAAAAGTGGATGATGTACTTCTAATTTTAGATCACAAACTTGATAAAGAGTGTTACCATTTATGGATCTAGATATCAATGGATTCAGATTTCATACTCGCAATTATGAATAGGTTGATAACACAAAATAGTGATGTTCATGCTAAAGTAGAGCAATTTAATGGACCATTTTCCTATTATGGTGTCATGGATAAAGTTTTACAGTTGAAATACACCGGTAGGAGACAGGCTCACATTTTTAGGTGTGTGTGGAGGAACATGCATAATAAAGGAAGAGGGTTTGAGCAGGATATACATTGTTTGTTAGTTTTGATATGAACCACACGTAGAAAACTCATGTACCATTTGTGTCGGCATGTTAAGTGAAACAATTTATTCATGTACGCAACCTATCTAGAAGTAATTGGCTTGTCATTACCGATTCACCACCACACAACACATATAACATGACACATGTGCATGAGGGTGATGACGATGTTATGGATGGTGACAATGCATTTCAAGAAAACAAATTTAATTCAACTTTACATTCTTCATTCCCTTCAGATGCATTTAATGTTCATCATTGGAAGAGGCTTGATGTATTCAAGTCCTTGCCCTTGAACTCTCTATAGAAAAAAGGTTGGATGGACAAAGATGGACATCATATATGAGAAAAAATTAGTTGAATTCTTTCTTTTTTATTCATTTGTATTTTCATGATGGATATTACACTTTATTTTGTTAAGCTCGATGGATGTTATTGTTTTGTTTTTGTCTACATACTAGGTTTTTCGATTAGCAACCAAATATGAATATTATTTTTAATTGTTTCATTTTAAATTCACTTGGATTATAATATGACACATATTAACACATGCTTTTGGGAATATCATGAGATGCCTATAGGAAATATGGTCAGTCTATCTAATACATGCAACCAATCTGTAGGTTACTATGGGAAACTAATGGCTAACCATTCTAGTAAGAGACAAAGTAAACTACATAGTGCTCTATTAACATTGTTTCAAAAAGGTGCCATATATAGCTTGTTGATCTTTAAATATGAAAAGCTATCACATCTGGGAGATCTAAAGCAACACAATACAATTTGTATTGATACAATTTTTTTGCTAGGTTGTAAAAATTGTTATATATGAATTCCATACAAAACTTGATAATTGCTCAATGTGGTGCATAGATTTTATATAAATACAAGAACTACATGGATTCATCTTTTTATTATGTAGATTTAACTGATATGGGAAGGTCGGGTGCCAATGATTTACATACGGATCTAGGTATATTCGTTATTGATTTCTACATCATAACCACACATGCATGGATATTTCAGTTCCATATAGTTATCCTTGAAAATCTATTTAGGTTTTCTAAGGTAAATAGTAGTATAAAGATCATTCAAAGCAGAGATGTTAGTATTATAAGCATATATACATACTTATCGATTCCATTTATTGATTCAACATGTAGGGCCTAAGAATAGGATTTAAATTTGATGTGATCATGGTCATGACGATTAGAGGTTTCATCTACACTAGGTGATCAATAATTTCAATATATGTTGACTGTTTACCACAAGGACAATTTTATACATTCTTTTATTTTCCTTATTCCCTTAATGGATAATATGCAACGAAAAGAATACATTTTGAGTATTCAACACTGCTACTGACACTAGAAAACTCTAAATCTAGATAGATATTTAGTTACCCGACTAGAAGTATGTAGTTAATGTAGTCTCTATGAAGGACACAAATTGGTAACCTAGATAAAAAAATATCAATACTAGTCTGGGAAGAATTAAGCTTGGGCTTGTACATTACCATGCAATAATTATGTGATTGATATGAGAGGAAAATTAGATTTTCTTGCCAAATGATCTAGAATATTTTCTCAAGGGATGAGTTTATAGTTATGCATATGCATTCCATAGGTGAAGCTGATGTCCAACCTTATTCTCAAAACATGAAAATTCCTTGTCGTCCTCTAGTAATTTTCTTGTGTGCAATTATAGTTTGTCTAATATATCCTTCAACACTGGCAGGAGCTACATGGAAATGGACAAGGATTTCAAGATGTATATCTATGAAGAAGGAGAGCCGCCCCTCTTCCATTATGGTCCCTACAAGAGTTGATTACCTCTATGACCATTGTTTTATCTTTTGACTGGCATGATTCTCAAAAGCTATCCTATCTACATAGTAGAGTGCGACAATGGTACATACTTCACTCTTGTTTTATACTAGCTATGTTACTTGATACATGAAATGTGAGTATAATAAGTATGTTTACATGCTCATCCTTTCAATTTCTTTATTCAAGGTTCAAGGCCGATCCACATGACTAGAACCTAATGATCCTAGTCATTGAAGATTAGATGATACATCTGCACGTGGTGCAAATTCTTCTAAGATCTATGGAATGAGTTCTATAAGGAAAACTTTTCACAATACTTTTTTATCTTTGTTATTCTCTTTTATGGATTAGATGTAAATAAATAGAACTCCTCTTTGAGTATTAGCACAGTACAAAAATATAAATTTCTTAAGAATCCACTAGTGAAGTTCGTATGTCCATTATGACCTTCACCTTTTGATTTACAGGAACTCCTAAATTTAATAGGGAATGGGTTACATGACTAGAATTATCTAGTTAATACAGTCTCTACAAAACACAAAAATTAGCAATCGAGATTAAAATATAATCAATACTATTTGGGAAGAATTGAGCTTGGCCTTGCGCATGCCCATGTAACAATCTGGCGACCAATATGAGAGGTAATTTGGACATCCTTGCTGGCTTATCCAGAATATGTTCCCAAGGGATGAGTTCATAGAAACACATATGAATTCCATAGGCAAAGCTTTTGTCCAACCTTCTTCTCAAAACATTCAAATTCTATATTTTTATACAATATTTTTCCTTCCTTCAATAGAAAGTTTGTCGAACATATCCTTCATCACTAATAGGATCTACCTAGAAATAGAGCATGTTTTTAGATTCTACATATACAATGAAGGAGAGAACCCCACTTCCATGATGGTCCCTACAAGAGTGTATACTCCATGGGGGGTATATTATTCTACAACAAGGAAGTGAACACACAAATGAGGACTTGGGACCCCAAAAAAACTCATATCCATTTCTTGTCTTCCAGTGTGATGGTGGAATATGGGACTTAAGGTTATTTATTAGGGGAAGTTGGAATGACATGGTGGGTAGACATCCAACACATTTTTCTGGGCTCCTCTAAAACCTTAACTTCTTGTTTTCTTGAACCGTGATATGTAGTTGCAATTTAACACATGCATCCTTTAACCAAACTTTGAAATAGACAAAGACTGATACGAACCATGATCAATTTTGATTGGTTGATTCCTCATTGTAATTGTATGGGATTTGACTCATAGATTTGCACTAGGATAGGGATAAATATGTAACTTGTGTGTTTGAGATTGAATTATTCAATGTACATGATAATTTGATTTATGTTGGATTAGATATTTACCAAATTTGAATATGTTACTTTGATTCATGTTTTTAATAGAGAAATGGAGCATGACTAATCATTCAGCTCTATCTTAGCCATGATCTCACCCAAAATTCAGTGGAAAGACATTGTTAGAGGTCACTTGTGAAAATGATACACTGTATAGATCTAAAGGAGAGTCTATAAATTATAAATTATTAGTGAACCATCCATTAATACATCAACATTGCCACAAAGATTAGATTTAGCTGGTTGATGTGTAGTAAATGGTGGCAGATCACAATGCAATGGTAGATTCTAGGGATAATGCGAAGTGATGAGTGGAAAGACTAATGTCCTAGGTGCTTTGTTGCAACTTTCTGTTGATTTGTATTCTTAGGAGTTTGCATTTTGAGTTAAGAAACAATTCTACAGGGGAGTAATTTTTGCAATAGCAAAATGCTCTATCCATATTTATGATTCATGTATAATGTCAATCTATTCATGTAGGTGACTTCTCTATCTACACTTTCTTATGTTGTTTAGCTACGAAGTAGATGTCTAGAAACTAATACAAAATATTATTTGTGTTTCTAAATTACTTATTGTTGTTGTAGATGACTATGCATTAGTTCAAAGAAACAAGAATTCTTCTACTGTAAAAGTCAATTGCATTTCTACCAATTTTTAACTCAGAAGAGGAATCGTTTCTTAGATTAAGTGATTGAGCTCGAAAAAACTTACTATAATATATTAGAGAAATAAGTCGAGGGGTTATGCAAGGAAGAGTGCCCCCGAGAATCAAGGATGGCTCCGGGTGGACATAGAAAATGCCATCATCAATATTTTTGAAAGTAGAGCATTCACAATTTTCCCAGTTAAGATACTTTCCTAGAAGTAAACACCCATATATAGTTATAGAATGTCAGAGCCCTTCAGTAGAAAAATAAAATACTAACATGTTTATGTGGGTGGGGTCTTTTGTAGTAGCAATCTATGTTGTTCTTTGATTTATAACACAGATTTATGCTGAAAAGAACTAGGCATGTGCATGTTCTATCATCAAATAGGGTTACCGAGGGCAATGTAGACATGGTTAAAACAATCTACGATGTTCTTTGTTTTTCACACTTCTTAAACACTAGTACTTACAAATGTAAATGTTTTTTACTTGTTATTAAACAATTGTCAAGAATTTCCTATTCAGAGAATCAAGCTACTTTGAAAGTTTATTACCATCTAATGCTCTTGTGTTATGGATTGGTATATGTTTTATAGTAGTATATATTTAAGATGTAGGAACACTAAATCTTTTGTCATACACGTTAAGGCATACACACAAATGAAACTTATATCTTTTTGTAATTTGTGAAATAGTCAACTTTCAAGATGTATTTTATCCTCTTAGTTTTCTTCAAAATATCAATTTTCTTCTTCCATTATGTAATGGTTTCTTACAGGTTGCACAACAATGCACTTTTTGAGGACAAGAATTCAAAAAATGTAGAAAAGATTCTAATTATATCTAACTAAAAAATATTTTTTGTATTCTATCTATCCTACATCATGATCTTCTTCTACATGTGATGGCAAAAGAATATATTGACCCTTTCAAAAACAAATCAGATGGTATGCTAGTAGAAACTCTTAAAGTTCCTTGTCAAATTAATCAAAGGGCTAGTCGAGTTATTGAGGCCATGATTGAGAATCTATAAACCTCACTACTCAAGGAACGATGATTTGTGAATTGGCAATACCTAAACACAACATATGATTATTAGGGTTCAAGAGAAACACAAGGGGGTTTTGGTGAATTTTGACATCAGACACACAATAGCTTTAGCAAATTCCGATTTCAATTCACAGCAAGATATAATGCATTCTTTCCTCGCAAGGATTTCAACCAAGAAGGACTTCTGAATCTCAATTGGACAAAGTTCAATTTTTTTTTTGAAGGGACTCCCCAGAAGGTACCTTGTTGAGTATTTTTTTGGGCTCACTAAAGAAATTGTAAACCCAAGAATGACCTTAATTGTTCATGAAATATGTAAGTTACATACCTGTAGTCCCCATTGCAAATTTTCATTTTGCATCTCCCTTAGCAAGAGGTATGTTGAAGCATTCTTGTCGTTCTGGTCAGACATCATAAGTTGTCTTTTTCATATTGTATTCGGCATTGATGGTTGTTTGAAATATGGATACATGATCTTACATCAATTGAAATTCAGGACCAACATGTGAAGTCCTCTATCCATGTGCATAATAACAAAATTCAAGTAGAAGTTAGAATCCATGATTATATCCGTATGATCTGATATTTTACTATGAATAGCTTAGGTAAAGCATTATCATTCATCAACAAGTAGCAGAACAATTTGGTTTTACTCCAAACAAAGAAGGTAGACTAGGGAAGCATCACGTGAAGGATATACGTAGCTCCAAAAAGGTCTCCTAATTAGATGAAAAACTCAGGACTTTGTTGGTTTTTCCCTGGGAATGGCTTGAGTGGACGAATGGAAGATAGCATTATTCAAGGATATAATTATTGGAGTGGACGAATGGAAGATAGCGTTATTCAAAGATATAAGTATTGGAGTGGACGAATGGAAGATAGAATTATTCAAGGATATAAGTTTTCAGGTATGCAATATGTATGTGTTTAATTTCTACTCTTAAAGCAATTATTTAACATCAATGGAAATGACCTTATGAAGCCTCATTTCTGTTGCTTTCATGCAAAGCTTCTCCAGCTTCAAGGTGTGACCATGCTGCTGCATCTTATGAGGATCAACATCTTCTGGTATATGGGAGTTCTTCATATTCAACCAGCTTCATCAACAATCTAAATGTACCGGATCCGCACACAATATGGCTTTTTACTCGTATGGCTTGCTTAATTGCTTAAACAGTGTGGAATTATTAAGATACGGAAGAGACATCTTCAGTTGACTTTTCAAAAAATGAACGTCTGCTCTGGACATGTATAAATGAATTGTTTATAACCATTTCTTTAGATGGTTTAGTCGTTGGACCCATCTAAGAAATGTTATGAGATCTGGATTTCCCATGGGTGAATATGCTTAATCAACTGAACAGTTTAACACCGTTTTGAGTAATCTCAGTTGTGTCTGTTTCTTTACTTTTATTTTCTTTTCTCTTCTTGCTCCCTCCCCTTTCGGTGTACAGGTTTTAGGAATCAAGAGCTTCTTCAGCTTAATTTCTATCATCAATTATATTTCCTTGTTATTACACCATTGTAAATTAGAAATGGATAAACCATTGTTTGTTTAGTTATAAGCAACGCGTGTTATGCATAATGCACCTAAACGTACGCTCACTAGGAGCCCCTAGGATTTGCTGTTCCTAATTAGACAAAGAGCAGGCTGCACCTTGTGTTAGATGTTGCCACCTGTTATCCCAACCTTACCATTCAATGGGTACGGACACGTGTGAATTGATGAGAAGAAGAGTAGCCTGCTCCTACTAAAAGAAGGAACAGCAAATCCGGACTCCACTAGGAGTAATGGGATTGTCTATTATGAAAATATGGCTACTTCATTATGATCAAGTTAATAATTGATTTGGTTGGTTACAGGTAAAACAATTTATTTTGTCAATGATAGCCGGTGATGCAGAATATAATTGCTAGTACTACACAAAGAGAAGAATTTAAGGGGACCAAATGTATCTAGAGGTAATACAAAAAATGCTAGGAGAAAGCGAACCTTTGTTCTCGGTTGAAGATTGCTATTCTTTTATGTTTTTTTCTTTGTACGTTGAATGTTATTGTGGCTTATATCTAAATTTTGCAAAGTCGATATAAGGTTTTCATATTCTTATACTTGACTTTCATACTGTTGCGAATGACAATGTTCTGCATACAGAAATGTAACATTGAGAAGCAATAAAAATGTGTTCACGTACTCTCTTTACATTTATTTATATACATATAACTATGGATATGCACGGTTCCTCATATGTGTTTCCCCATATGTGTGTGTGAGCATGTGCATCCAATTGTTTATTCTTGCAAATGCACGATTAAAGGTACGTCCACTACAGACATGAGTGTCTCTCCGCACACGCACACCAACCACCAGACGCATGCCTACCACATGCCTATTCAATTGTGCACACATGCATCCTTCCCAGACCTGTGAGCGCGCACCCCTGCCCTGGCCTGCTCGCTCACACTCCCCTACTGATCAACATGCCCAACAGCCTGCTCACGATTGTGCGTGTCCATGTGGAATCATCCACACATGCCGACCCATTCACTGCCAGCCATCCATTTACAGCATGTCAAGGTGTCAGCTTTAGTATCATATTCTAGTGGTATTTATCTATTTCCGGCATGCACAGTATTCTGATTTTGATGCAATTATCGACAATAACTACTCAGCTGGAAAACATTTGACGGCACACTTTCTAACGACATTTTCCAGCATATTAAAAAGTATTGGGTAATAACAATCCCGAGATAATTACACAATTACTGACTTTTTACAGCATATTACTATGCCATAAAAGTTGATGTTTGTTGTAGTGTGGGTCCTTGTTTGTAGGTAGACGTCTCTAGGTTAATACACAAACAACCTCATCAACAACAAAATGGTTTGATTTTTTGACGTGCCTCATTTTGTTGATGATCTACTTTAAGAATTTTCTATAATATGTAATTTTCTCAAGAACCCCCACCAACGGAAGGTTGATGTCGAGTTTGCGAAAATAATTCAAGAAGTCTTTGAATTATTATTCTTTGTTATTTGTGTTTGGGTTGTCTATAGATTTAACCTCACGAATTGGGACCGGAGGTGGCAAGATGGGACCCCTATGTGGAGGGATATATCATCATTGCTTGGGGCTTTGTTCCCCTAAATTTGAATTATTATCACCTCTTAGTTTAACAGAACTTGAGACAAAAAGAAGTAGTCTCGCCTAATTAAACATGGATGTCTCCTTATTGACCATGATTGTTTCACTGTGTAGTAGAACTCTCACATGTTCTTGATGTAGAGGCACTTCTCTCGAACTTGAGGGGGATTGCCAATTCTTTTTTTATCATCATAAGCTCCTCGATGAGTGAAGCTCTCACCTCTTCCTCTATGTCTTCCTACAGTCTCTTCACCCAAGCATCAAAGTCTAAGGGGTTGCGGTTCAAATGACTCCATGTACCATACAAAATTTTGGGTCATGAGTGTACTTTGTGGTTCATGGTTTTTCAACCTTCTTGGCACATCCATTTTTGTCATAGATAGAAATGTTCTTGTCCTGGTGATGCGAGTGTGGCATCTCGATATTACCTGAAAAACCTTATTGAGAAGGTTTCTTCAATTGTGCCATATCTGATGCTACTTGTGACAATTGAGTTTTCAAGATCCTAAGTTGAGCTTTTATGTTTTGTTTGTCCCTATTATATTTTTCAATATAGTCCCCCGTTTTATTAATAAATTTTCTAGGACAACCTTTAATTCATCATCGTGTTTTGGGCCTTGCTCCTACTAGAATTGTCTAGGATCCTGTTATCGGTGATGTTATGCACATGATGGGTCATGTTGCAAGTTATTTAGATCTTTCCAAGAAAACTTCAAATTGTTCCTCAAATAATAATCATTCCTTCTATTAGGCTATTTCATGTACATGCAATTTTCTTCCTCTCCAGATCCATGTGTGCCAACTTGGCCACTTGTGTTTGTAGTTCGATGACTTCATGTTTCTTTGGAACTCTTCACTAAGGTAGATCATTCAAAAATTTTCACCCCATGACTAGTTTCTAGTAAAATTCCTCAAGATCTCATAGCATTTATTGGTTTTATTGTTAATAAAGAATCTTGCACCAATGCTATCAGACACGATCCTCTCTCCTGTGTACAATCTGTAACAAACTTTTTTTGTATTTTCCATATAAATCAATCCCATGGTGAGGTACTTCCCTTCACATGTTTTAAAATCTTTCGCAGAACAATGAATAAGATTCAGCAGTAAGTTGTTTGAATCCATATATTTTACTGACAAAATTATTAGTCTTTTAAGGAGGGAAGTATTTTTCAAATAAATAATCTATCATCGCTTCTCATGACCTTATAAATCCACAAGATAAACTTAAAAATTAAGTTTTAGCCCTATTCGTTAGATAATATGGAAATAGTTTTAAACAAATGACACTGGCACGAATGCGGTCTATTTTAACCATGTTGTAGCTTTTTACAAAGCCTTTTATGTGATGCATGGGTTCCTCATTACTATGTTCGTGGAAAGCTTGTGACTTTATAAGTGCAAAAATACATGGATCTATCTTATAACTTCCCACATTAAATGCTTGTCTCTTTATTGGACCCAATTGAGTTGTAATAGAGGAGGCCTCAATCTTCTCCACGTTGTTTGCTCACTGTCTAATATGTTGACATCCTCATTATTCTCCCTATGGTTAGACATGTCTTCTAGTTCTACCATTAGTTGCTCTAGAATAGCCTCCTTCTTGTGCTCAACTTCTAGATTGCTCTCAATTGGCAGTGTAGAAGAATCACCGTAATCTATAGTTTGTGCCTGGACCATGAACAAGTACTCGATAAGAAAAATGGATTATAACAATCACATAAAACATACCAAAGAAAAAATATTTTTTACAGTAACTATTTAACTAACAAAAAAATTTAACATAAAAATAAATTGGTGTAGAGTGGCAAGTTTCAGCAGATCTAGTGCTAGCATTATAGTTCCCCAAAAGCGACGCCAAAACTTGACATGTTGTAGTTGTGCATGTTAAAGATACACGATAGAGTAGTAAAGTGACTCAATGAGGCCCGAATGTCGAACTCAAGGAATTATGACAACTATAAACTATTACTAAAGGAAATTGTTCAACTAAGCCTTATAAAGGAGTATATTTTGTGATTAAAAACTAAGAACAAATATTAAAAGTGCATAAAGTAAAGTTGGTGAGATATTATATGGATAGATTCTATAGGTTACTAGTTTCACCATAGTGTCAACCTATATATGCATTCTATTATATTAACACAACTTATTTTCTTGTTTATATTTAGTATCTATAGCCTGTACCACCCACTTTCACATTATAGTCACTGTTTAGCCTTCTTACTAATCTGTTGTCTAGCATCAATATAAGAGACTTGACAATAAGGACTAACCATTTGATAATTACCTCACAATGGAAAGCCTCCTTTTATAGTGCATTTTTTATTGCAATGATGACAAATTCCCCAACATTTCACCACACATTATGTAGTAATTAACAATCAATGGCAAACTTAAGGTGATCAATCACAAACATGAAACAACTTTTCGGATAACATCACTTTCACATTAGTTGATAATTCATCAGAAACTTATGGTGATCAAGCATATATAAGGTAGTTATCATTTCCTTTATCAAAATCCAAAGAAAAAAATTATATAGTATTTAATCAAAATATGAACATGTATAGAGATAACGTACGGCTACAATCGGGTGCTAAAGAATGGGGGTTCAGACCTTCATGCTAAAAAATGAATCAGAAGATGGAGAGAAGAAAGTCACAAAAAACTCTTGAAAGGTCTCTATGGACTCTTTGTCTCCTCCTCCTTTGACTCTAGTCCCTGCAAGGAAAATCAGTGGGATATCCTCTAGATGAGAGTTGCTGCCAATGTGATCTCTAATGAAATAACTTGCTTGACAGTGTGATTCCTCCAGGTGGGTGCATCATTTTTTATACAAGGAGAATGAGGACACCCCTTATCTATGGATCATTGTATGTACCTTTTCCTAATCAAGGCCGTTAGATAAATTTTAGGGACACTGAATTCTTCTCTCTATCATGCTTTAGGGTTTCAAATCTCTATGTGCTGACTTGGGTCAGTGATACCAACATGCTTTCTAGAGCATTCTTTCCATTCTTCTCAGTCCTTCCTTTCTTGTTGTCAACTTCACTGAGTATGCATTATTTTAAAGCTACAACTACTTGAACTCAATAATGCACAAAATAGAAACTTGTTTGAGACTTCTGAAATGGGATTCCTATATAAAACTTACATGCAAGGAAACTCTTGTGTAGTTGGTGAAAATGTGTGTCTTGGGACGAGCACTATGCTTAGAGCCTTCAAGTGGTCCTACAATTGTTTTTAGAATATCATTCATTCTTTCTTTGGTTAAAAATCAGCAATAGATAAAAAACCCAACAAAAGAAAAATATAGAAATATAAGAGACACACAATGTAGACCACAAAACAAAAGAAAAACTCAACAATAATCTGCTTAATCAGAGTGTCAATGAGGTCTTGAATTCATGCCAATTCTGGCTTTTGTCTTTAAAATAAATTATTAGCAAGTCTTTGGCTGTGATGATCTTCCTATTTTCTGAGTTATCACTTATAGGTCATTAGAGAATTAACATTTCAACAACATTGGTTTCAATCTAAAGCATAATTATAAGAAAAATAAAATCCCCCTATTAAACAAATAAACAATGAATTTAAATTACCTTCATGTCTTCATAAAGAGTACATTTTCTTATATCCAAATCCTAATCCTTTATTTTCTTATTTTTTCTTATTAGACATGGAGTTTACAACTCATTCCTCTTAGTATACAAATGGATATGGATCATTTAAAAAATATGGGATATCCTCATTCTGTTAATAATCATGATTGTATTTCTCGATTTGTAGTTAAAAGAGAATCCACAACTTTTACTAACGTGTTTCACCAATTGAGGGTTTGTGCAGTGCAAAAAATCAACAGATATAAATTCACTAGTCTATGGATATTAAAAGGGAGAGTGAGTTTGTATGCATTCCCTTGATGAGTAGCCTTACCCTATTCTAGACATAACAAAATTGGGATGATACCTTGTTGAGTAAGCTTGTGGCTCTATTGAAAAATTAACATTACTTCACCAACAGAATAAAAAGCAATGTAAGTTGTTGGATAATTTCCATGCTCTCCTTCGTCTTCAGGTTTGAAATTATTTCCTAAATTTAGGCATCCAGATGAAGGATGATAGAACACCATTTTTGAAAGAAGAAGCTTACAGATATTATAAACTAGCATTATTTCTTGGGGATTTGGCATTAGTTAAGCAATAGCATGACGCTGGCTAAAACCATAGTTGAAGGTCATAAATCCTTGTTTTTTAAATAGTAGTCTAGGTACTCTTGAAAGATCTAGAGGGGGGTGAATAGAGCTTTTGGTAATTTTAAAATTTAATTAAAACTTAAAGAAAAGAAGGAGGATGAAACAAGGAAGACACTTTGATTTAGAGTGGTTCCAACCTTTGAATCAAAAGTTGTCAGTCCACTACCCAATTGTTTCTAATTGGAAATTTGAAAGTGATTTATTTTATTTACCTCACAAGGATGTTACAAAAAAATACAATCACCTTCGACTCGAAGTAGCCTTCACCTTGAAGTAGCATCAACCTCCTTAAAGTATCCTTCTTGAAGTAACCTCAAGCAACCTTGGAGCAGCCTTCACCACCTTGAGATAGCCTTCACTAGAAGTAGCTCCAACCTTTTTTAAAGCAACCTTCTTGAAGTAACTTCAATCAACCTTGGAGAAGCCTTCACCACCTTGAAGTAGCTCCACCACCTTGAGATAGCCTTCACCCAGAAGTAGCTCTAACCTCCTTTGAAGTAGACTTCTTGAAGTAAGCTCAAGAACGCCTTGGATCAGCCTTCACTTTGTTGAAGTATCACCAAGCAACCTCCTTTCAACAACCTCCTACCCTAGGAGTAGTCAAGGAGAATAAGGTACAATATAAAAGAAATAGATTGGAAGAAAGAAATACTTAACCAATGAAGTACACCGCTTTGATCCTATATCAAGTGTATAGATCTCCTATTGATTAAGATGGATGTGGCTAAATGTGGTGGCTAGTAGATTGTAGATATAGTACACAACTTTAGAGCACAAGGAAGAAGGCAACAAGTGAATTTCAGCTTTGTTGCTCTCTAGAATGGAATCTCAAGTGTAGCATGTGTCCTCTAGGTATCCTAAGGCCTATCCTATTGATAGGAATGGTTTGCAAGTACTTAGGGACATTCTAGGGAGTCTCTAGAGTGTTCTTAGTTCTTAACTAGCTTTTAGATGTACATTAGTTGGCTAGCAATGAATGATTTGTTCGTGCTTAAAAGAATAATCTAGAATCTTTCTTGGTCGATAAGTTTGTTGACCGAGCAGTGTCTCGGTCGAGCATTTCTTTGACTGAGGCTGGGTTTAAGGCAAAGATGTAGCAACGTCTATTTTTAACTCCCAACTACTAACGACTTTGTCTAATGGTCACAAGCCTTGGGCTAAGGTTTGCTCGGTCGATAATATTTTCGATTGAAACCCATTTTAGAGAACAAATATGTAAGTTATTGAAAAATGCTCATAAGTTTGACCGAGGTGGTTCTCGGTCGACAAAAACTTCGACCGAGTGTGTGTGTCTCAGCTGACAAGTTTCTCGATTGAGGGTGTCTTTGTTTCCGTCTTGTGAATCACCTATTAATTGTGTGTTTCAATGAGTGATGGTGACTCTAACTCTAGGGGGAAACCTAACTAAAGGTTGTAAGTGGATAGGGAAGATCTAACGCTTGATTTACATGATGTCTAAGTATTTTTACATTATACTTTTTTTACAAGTGTTTACATTTAAGTACAATCATGAACACATATATAATTAAGCACATTTTGATCTTCAAATTGTATTGATCTTCATTTTTCCATTTAGTAGAGCCTCCTTATTACCTTGATTATTGAAATACTCAAATAGCATGTTAGATCCACAAGTATGAAATGTTTGTCATCATAGAAACAAAGGGTACATTAATGTCCAATTTAGCCAACAATCTCCCACTTTTTGAAGATGACAAACATTCCTAAAATATAAGTAAAATAATTGAAATGGAATGAGTTTCATACCTGGGATATACCTGAGATGGATACAATCACTTGTTCACATAATGTGTGCTAATATTCATAAAGAGGTATGGAACATAATATCCATCTCTTAAGGGAATGTAGCACTAATTGATATCAAGCCAAGAGATCATGAAACTCATGAAAATATTTTACTTTATTTTATTTCTCCCCTTTGTCAGTTCAAAAAGATAATCATATGTGTAAATCAATGAGATTCCCCCTTAATTGATTACTCCCCCTTAATATTTTTACTTAAAAAGGATGCCAAATTTTGCCACAATTTTTTTAAAAATACTATTAATTTCTCAACAATCTACAAGGGATGTTAAGATCTGAAGGGATATGAGATTCCTTTAGGCTCATGGTAGAATCCATAATATATCTCTAACCAAATATATGGGATGTTAAGCCCAAATTGGTGTATATAATCCAATTAAGAGAAAGATTAAAAGATATACATACTATATCCTAGAGTTGTGTGAGCTCCTCCTTAATCGCATAACAAAAGTGAGCTGAAAACTACCAAGATATTTCAAATTGTAACCATCTTTAAAACCAATTGATTAAGTAAGACTATGGCTCATTTTCAATCAATCTTGTTTCTTGCACTATTTTAAAATTTCTCTTATTCTAAGTATTTAGCACGTTGAGCATATTTGAGATGTAATATACCAATGTTGGTTGCAAGTGAGTGATTTGATTTACAAATAAGCATTTTTGTCAAGTTTATGTTTAGTCGACCATGACTTCGGCAGGGGTGCCGCTCGATTGAACTCCTTTTCAGATGAGAGGCATTTCTATAGATTTCCAATTAATGCAACTTTATCTAGAATGAACTATGATATAACATTATATTGGCATAAGTGGCCAGTCAACTTATTTTTTATGCATATTCAATCTTGTTTCAAGTCATGAGTTAAAGCAACATAGATTTCTTCTTTAATGATCCTTTTATTTTTACATCCATTTGAAGAGTTTTATGTCCTTATGACCTCAAGTCTTACCCATTAATGCATAAGTCATATCAAAGTCTATTTCCTTATCCTAGCTTTATTTATTTTGTCATGCCCATTTAGTTCCAATTGAGTGTTTGCTTTTAGGTTTAGGAGTTGAAACTTATGCATTATCTAATATCATATGGAAATTGTCAATTAATCAACTCCTCTTAGGATATGATTAAGCCTTTTGTGTATAATTGTCATTTATTCTTCAATTCTCTTAGATGTAGACTTATAAATCCTAGATGTTTAGTTAGATGTTGAATATTCCAGGATAAAGTCTTTTTGTGACTTAAGATCAAATTTGTCTCCACCATATTTTGTTATAGATCAAGATTTATGTGAATGAGTTCCAGTGAGAATTTTTTTAGTATTGACTAGAAGTCTTACTTTTGATCTCCTAGAATACACAAATTTTATATTTTCATATGATTCATAACCATTTTCATAGCACTTATGATGTAATTCTCTTACAAATAACACAATTGTTTTTACCAACATCACCTATGCCAATAGTTTTACCTTTGAAGATATCTTCAAATGTGACCAATAATTTTACTTTTTCTCCATGTGTGTGGAAATCTTCTTATTTTTGATCATATGTTTGTTGGGGAAATCTCTATAGACCATCCAAACATGTAAAGTATAAAATTTTGTCCCCATATAGTGGTCCTTTTGATTATGATCATTCAAATAATTAGAACAATCTAACATGAAGAATCCATTACAGGTTTAAGTAACCAAAGTTAATTGTAATTGAGTGATTTTATTTTCAATAAATAGTTCTGACAAAACTATCTTCGGTCGAACTCTTCTTAGATTGGAAGACTTCTCGGTCAAACTATTTGTTGATCGGGAAGATTTTCTAGTAAAAAAAAGGTTGACAGAACTACCTTCGGTCAAACTTTGCTTCGACCGGAAGAGTTCTCGATCGAGAATTTTGTTGACCGAGATGAAGTTCTATGCATTTTTAGTAAATTCAACATTTCTAATTTAAACATATCATCCTATTATTTTTGGATAACACAATTAAATAATCAAAATATACAAAGATATACAAGTTCAAGCTTATTTCAGTTGAGATAAGACAATATAAATTTCAAGGTGAAGTTTAGATCAAATCTTGACTAATATGTTTAACATTTCTAAGTTGAGATTTTTGGAACCCAAACCAAGTCAACATCCATTTTCTTATATGCACAAGAGAATGAATAATGTCCCTGACGTAAATAGTAATGACAACAAATAGAATAAATTTCATTTCTCTTCTTAGCTAGATTGTCTTTAGGCACATACACGACCTCAGTTTTGGATTTTTGTATTTTTCTAGTTCTAGGCTTTTGGTAGGATTTCTCTTTAGGTACGTAGCCTAGACACCTTCTTCCTTTTTTTCCAAAAGAGTTTTACAAGATTTTATCAATAATACTATTACTCTTTAGACTATCAACATGTTATTGTAACTTGGTAATTTCATCAATTTTCTTAGCAATATATTGCTTTGCTTGATCAAAACTTGAAAGAAAAGAATATCTTTATCTAATGATGATATCATAGTTTGAATTAGAATATAGAACATGTTGAGTTTGATAGATATTCACCTTAGCAAGTAATTCAACCGTTTCTTGAGAAAGAAAATTATTGTTGGTTTTTAGAGCAAGCAACTTGATAATCGACTCACTAATAGATGATTTCAAGGTAACCTTTTTAGATATGAAACTTTATTTTTCAAAAATAAGATCATTCTAATTAGCATACAAATCTTCATTAGTTTTTGTAAGCCTTTTTAATTTCTTTTTACAATCAAAATATTTATCTCATAATTCTTCAGTACCAGTGACTAACTCCTGTTTAGATAAATCTAGAAGACTTACCTCATTTTATTCTTCATTGGTTGTTGCAATGAAACAATTTACCTTGTCTTCTTTAGTCATGAGACATTCCACTTCTTCACTCTTGCTATTGTCACTTGAGTCATCCCAAGCTGCTTTGTAGGTATTTTCTTTCTTCTTGAGAGAAGATTTGTTTCCCTTCTTGACTTCGGGACACTCAATTTTTAAATGTCCCTTCTTACCACATTCAAAGAACCTAAGGGAAGAAGAGGAAGAAATACTAGAATTTTTGTTAATTTTAAATCTTATATTACTTAATATTTACAATGATTGCCTCCTCTTCACTATCTTCTTCACGTGCTTCATTACTTTTTTTAGTTACTGCCTTAAAAGCAATGTCCTTCCTTTTCTCCTACTTGAGTTTGGCTGACAATCTTTCTTCTTCTTCAAAGGTGACCTCATGAGTCTCTAGATTTCCAATGAGCTGCTCCATCCTCATTGTGGTGAGATCATTAGATTTTTTAGTGGTCGTCACCTTTGGCTTGCATTTTGGAGGCAAAGATCTAAGGATCTTGGTCACCTGATCTTCTTCACCTATATACTTACCTAGTGCACTCAAACTGTTAACAATAGAAGAAAATCTTGCATACATTTCACTAATGGATTCATTAGGTCACATACAAAATTGTTCAAACTTTTGTTTAAGCATGTTCATTTTGGTAATTTTAACTTGTTTGGTACCTTCATGTGTTATTGAAAGTTTATTTCATATATCATAAGTTGTATCACATGAAGATATCCTATTGTATTCACGTATAGAAATAGAACCATATAGTATGCTTACTTCTTTTGGATTTAATTGCACTTGTTTTATTGTATCTGGATACCATGTTGCATATTCAGTTGTGGGAAGTACATAAGGTGTAGTTACCGTCCTCCATAGCTCTAGGCTGATCCCTTGAAAGTATAATTACATTCTTCTTTTCGAATAGGTGTAGTTGCTTCCATCAAATGGTGGTGGCCGAGTGACGTGAGTTCCTTCAAGGTTGAGGTTGCTAGGCACATTGTCCCCCATTCTTCAAGACCTGTAAGGGCTCCTTGAAGACCTGCTTTGATACCAATTGAAAGATCTAGAGGGAGGGTGAATAGAGCTTTTGGTACTTTTAAAATTTAATTAAAATTTTAAAGCAATGAAGGAGGAGGAAACAAGGAAGACACTTTGATTTCGAGTGTTTCCAACCTTTGAATCAAAGGTTGTAAGTACACTACCCCATTGTTTCCAATTGGGACTTTGAAAGTGATTTTTTTTTAATTTACCTCGCAAGGATGTTACAACAAAATACAATCACCTTCCACTTGAAGTAGCCTTCACCTTGAAGTATCCTAAACCTCCTTGAAGCAGCCTTCTTGAAGTAACCTCAAGAAACCTTGGAGTAGCCTTCACCACCTTGAAATAGTTCCACCACCTTGAGATAGCCTTCACCTAGAAGTAGATCCAACCTCCTTTGAAGCAACCTTCTTGAAGTAACCTCAAGCAACCTTAGAGCAACCTTCACCACCTTAAAGTAGCTCCACCACCTTGAGATTTCCTTCACCTAGAAGTAGCTCCAACCTCCTTTGAAGCATCCTTCTTGAAGTAACCTCAAGCATGCCTTGGAGCAGCCTTCACTTTGTTGAAGTAACACAAAGCAACCTCCTTTCAACAACCTCCTACCCTAGGAGTAGTTAAGGAGAACAAAGTATAATATAAAAGAAATAGATTGGAAGAAAGAAATACTTAACAATTTAGTACATCGCTTTAATCTTATATCAAGCGTATAGATCTCCTATCCACTTAAGATGGACGTGGCTAAATGTGGTGGCTAGGAGATTGTAGCTATAGGACCCAAATTTAGAGCATAAAGAAGAAGGTAGCAAGTGAATCTCAACTTTTTTACTCTCTAGAATGGATGCTCAAGTGTAGCTTGTGTCCTCTAAGTGTCCTAAGGGCTCTCCTATTTATTAGAATGGTTTCAAAGTACTTAGGGATGTTCTAGGGAGTCTCTAGAGTGTTCTTAGTGCTTAACTAGCAATTAAGTGTACATTAGTTGGCTAGCAATGGTTGATTTGTTCGTGCTTAAAAGAACAATCCAGAACCCTTCTCGGTTGAAACGTTTGTTGACCGAGCAGTGTCTCAGTCGAGCATTTCTTGAAGAGAGGTTGGTTTTATGGCAAATATGTAGCAACATGTATTTTCAACTCTCAACGACTAACCACTTTGTCTAACGCTCACAAGCCTTGGACCAAGGTTTGCTCAGTCAACAATATTTTTGACTGAAACCCATTTTAGAGCACAAATGTGTAAGTTAATGAACTATGCTTATAAGTTCAACCGAGGTGGTTCCCGATTGAAAAAAACTTCGAGTGAGTGTATCTCAGATGACATGTTTCCCGAATGAGGGTGTCTCTATTTCAATCTTGTGAATCTCCTATTAAGTGTGTGTTTCAATTAATGATGGTAACTCTAACTGTAGAGGTAAACCTAACTAAGGGTTGTAAGTGGATAGGGAAGATCTAACACTTGTTTTACATGATGTCTAAGTACTTGTACATTATATTTTTGTACAAGTGTTTATATTTGAGTACAATCTTGAACACATTTATCGTTAAGTGCATTTGATCTTCAATTTGTATTGATCTTCATCTTTCCACTTAGTAGAATCTCCTTATTACCTTGATTTTTGAAATATTCAAATAGCATGTTAGATCCACAAGTATGAAATGTTTGTGATCATCAAAACAAAGGGTATACTGATGTCTAATTTAGCCAACAACTCTCATGTGGCTAAGGCTCCTAGACACCTTTTATATGATTTGAGTTCCCGGATAGGAGGCTACAATTAAGTTCCCATTATTTCCTTATAACCACTTAGTTTGCCTATTAATTGACCACTTAGGCTGCTAAATGGGCCAGTCGTTAGAAATTTATGTATAAGTCAAAATCTAGTTGTATACATACTATGTAAGTAATATTGTGATTTTGTTGTAATTTTCATATACAAAATATACAATAACAGATTATATTATGCATACATAATGTTAATAATAAATTTTGGAATGGATGACAACATTTATTGTAAACTATATGAATATGTATTGTGTAGTAGAAATTATATGTTGTTGTAAACAACTAAGCATACACATTTATGTAGCTAGATACATTTTGGACCTAAATGTTAAGTATCCAACTATATGTACCAGATTGTGTAGTTTGTACATTATTATTTGTATATCATTTAATAGTCTCCAACGTGTACCTATGTTTTGAAGTATAATTTGCATGAACATATATAATATTTTAAATGTTTTCCTTTTGAAAAACTATTCGCTTAAAAACATGTATGATACCTAAGTGGTCCACTCACCTCCTACTTCATTCTTTCTAAAACATTTTTGTTTATGATGCTTAAGTCATATACTCGCCTCCCACTTCAATCTTTCTAAAACATTTTTGTTAACTAGTCTATGCTCTCGATCCATACTGGGTTAGGAAGCACATGGTGTTTAATACTATTGCAGTCAAAATATAAATTAGGTTTCATAAGACAATTTTTTTGTAAGATGATAGGATCTTCATCCACATCCACTAATGTCAACTTTGGTAGGAGCAATTTTGCTTGGAGCTTGACTTAGATCTACACAATAATTGAGCATCCTCTGATGAAACAATATCATCGTAATCTATTGCTCATGAAAGGGGCTAACTAACCTATCTAGGTGACCTATGGTTCAAGGGAATTCTAAATTCCCCAAGTTCATCCAAAAGGTGCCACATTAAGAAATAGGGGGAAACATTTTTTGGGAACCCATTCCTAGGTGTCGATTATGCATAAACCATGGGGTCACTAGCACATTTTTAACCTATGGTATCACTTTTCTAAACATCTGTGTTCAAGGAAAATCAATACTACATACATAAAACATTAGTTAATAAAACATAAGTATTGCCTGTTGGTGGTCAAACCATGATGTTTAGGAAAAACTACGGGTACTGCTTTCATTTTGATGTTGGCTTCTTTGGGAGGAACCAACGTCACAAACAATCCGTGAAATTCAATTTCTTAGATAATATTTGGCAAAGCAAGTGACACGTTGGTGGACAAGGAATGATGATGTAGACCATCCTGTGAAATTAATTTTACCTCCAAAATGACTATGGTATCGATTGGCCGACTTCTCTCTCTCTAGGGTTTTCCCTCCCGCTTCTCTCTAGCTTCCTCCCGATGGCCGTCACTGGGGGGAGGGAGTGCCCTTGGTGCTTTCCTCCCTCTGGCCCTCCAACGTCCACGGTAGTGTCCCTGTGAGGGGTGGTGTGATTCCTTATGGAAGAGATGCGGGTAGTCTGGATAGTTGGGGGTCTCCTCGGCGGTTGTGGAAGGGATTCGCGGAGTGTAGCGAGGAGATAGGTCGGGGTCCGAGGTTCGCGTTGTCGTTTGTTCGACTTCCAGCTTGTCCAAGAGAAGCCGATGGAAAGAGCGGTCCCACATGGTTTCCTGCTCCGCGTCGCTGTCGATGAAAGGGGTTATTTGCCCTTTCTCTCATGCATCTCCTCTTTACCTCCTGAGTGCGACCTGGTCCTACCATGTTGTCGATGCCCTTCGACATCGACTTAGGCCTTCCTTGACCGCTACGATAGTGGATGGATGACTAGGGTTCGCCCCAGTTTGCCTGATCAGTCTTCCAGGTGGCTATGCTCCGGTGGCGACCTGAATGGGTATCTCGACCTCTAAGCTGTGGCTACGGCGGACCCTTCCGGGGCTCAGATTCGTGATTTGTTCTAGGTCCTGGACTAGGTGGTCTCAGCTACTCCTGGGCGATGTGGTTCTCCCTCCACCGGCATTCCCTAACGACTGGTGGTGGTGGGTGGCCTCTGTCGATGGGTGGAGTTTCCCTCTACGCCTGTCTCGGCGTTTGGCGACGTACTCCACCCATCCAGTGAGCGGAGGTGATCGGGCCCTTGCTCTTGCATCCTTTTGTTCTTGCTCTGCCGGCGGATGGCCTATGGCCACAGCATGGAGGATCAACCTCTTCGATGGAATGTTCTATTTTGTCAGAAGTGTTTGTAGAACATCTTCATGGTGTTCGATGAAGTCAGGCAGGAAGAAACTGGTTGGGTGCTTATTGTGCTCATCATGACTTGCAAAGCCTGAGTCGCATGTTTCCTGGAAGGTCACATATTGCTGTCAAATGGCTCCTAAGATGGCTGTGAAGATGGCTGATGAAGATGTTTGAAAGCGCTCTTGAAATCCATTCTTTCAGATAAATGAGCAGAATGCATATGGAGGACAGGGGAGCTTCCTTTCCATGGACATAAGTCGTTTTGTCATGACCATTGGATGTGCTATTTGGTATTGTCTTTGCTTTTCAGTTGCACGCCTAGTAGTCTCAGGGTCCTAGATTAGGTGACTGTCGTTTGATGAAGAGGGGCTGGATACCCACCTAGATCCCACACTTTCAGGGTTTGATGCAAACACCAGTGGTGGAAAGGTTGGTGTCTAGATCAAGGACATCATTTGAAGGTCAGCTAACGGAAGGGCCTTGCACTACAAATAGATTTCCCTGCTTCTGCGTGGTTTGGAACACCTTCAAGTTGTTTGATGGAATGCCTTGCTGCTTTCAGGTGTATCATGCGGCTGATGATGATTCTCTTCATCAGTGTTTGTTAGTCTGAGCTCAGGTGGATCTCACCATAGGTGCACAAGTATTGATTTTAGTTGGTAGTCATCTGTTTGTCGGTAGAGTCTGCACTTTTTGCGGGTGTGCATATTGACAGTGGAGTTCCTCTATTGTGCAGGGTGATGTTCCTACCAGTTTTTGTTTGTATGAATGCGCCTGTGTTGTCTTCTGTATCTGGGTTTTCTGGCTTTGTTTCGGTCTTCTGCGTAAGACCTTAGTTTTTCCTTTTCTTTTTGTCTTGGTAATCCTCTTCAGAGGGTTAAGGGGTGCGCATATGATGTACCTAATATTTTGGAATCACAATAGCAACAAAGGTTTTTGCCGACCAAAAAAAAAAAGACTATGGTATCGATTACTGTCTAAACAAAATGCCAAAGGTCACATGCCCCATGAAAATTTTGCCTCCAAATGTTTGTGGGTTCCTCCTACAATAATTGGGATACTAGGTTACTACCACATGCCTACAAAAAGATTGTTTCCCCCAACAATTAGGTTATGTCTGTCGGTTTTGGTCTTGTAACCGACACCATAGGTCTTAGTGGGGTAGACTTTTTTTTAGTGGAAATGGATGTATGGCATTGCTTTCTAAATAACCAACCGACAACATTGTTGAACCTATGTTGTCTATTTTGGTGACCAAACCGACGACATAGTTTTGAGTGTCATTTTTTATCATATCAACCAATGACTAATTCCAGTTAATAGCAACTGCCAAATTCTCTTTCACCCAATCTCTATTGATTGCCCCCAGTACCTATCTTTGGTAATTGTCTTCTTCCCCCTATGACCACAGCCGTTCTCTATTGTTGCGGGCACTATCTAATGTGTCACCACCTTGGTTTTCTATCTTATTCTTCTTCCTCCTCTATCCAATCTTCTCTCTATCATTCCTTTGACCATTGCCACTATTGCAATCCTCTACCTACCATCACCCATTGTTGCTAGTCGACGACTACTACTATTGCTGCTACTTTTTCTTGACGTGCCACCACTGGTGCTGCTCGACGTCAGTTTCCAAGCCACTACTTCTCAACACTGCCACCGCTGCTACTCAACACCATTGTTGTCACTAGTTTTGCTGCTTTTGCTTCTCCTTTCCTTGAAACTGATGCTGCCAACTGATTGAGGATATTTCTTAATCTATATTCTTCTTCTCTCTCATGTATCGAGCGAATATAAAATATTAAAATAGAATCAATTAATTCTAGTTTTCTATAATAGCTTCAATGAAATTTTGTTTTATCTAATTACTTATTTGGCGTACACATTGAAATGAAATCAAAAAGTTTGTTTCTTAACAAGTGCTTTTTATACTACATATTGAAATGACTATCATATCTCATTTATCTATGACCTAAAACTTATGTTCTATAACTTAATGTCTAATCTTATTGGATCCTAGAATGTGAATTATGACACTAGGATCATGGGTACATTAATGATAGCATACATGTATACTTTTAGCATAGAACCCCATTCAAGATTTACTCAATAGGAATAATTCTTGGATAGTCCCTTATTTGGGATTGTTCTTGGACACTTAATCTCACTTAGGATATAGGTATATAATGTGTATTTAGTTTTGAATATGTTTCATCATCACTTCCCCTTTTGCTCTCTAGGTACATATGTAGGTGGGTATCCACATTCTACATCGGTGTACTTGGAGAATTGTGAGAAATGCTATCGAAATATTCCTAAAAACTTAATATGATAACACTTACTAGTCAAATTAGGTGTTTAAGAATGGGATCATTGGTACACATTCATTACTAAATCTTAAATCCTATGCACTAAATATTAAACCCTAAATGCTAAATCCTAATATCTAAAACCTAACCTTAATGTCTAAATCCAAACCTTAAACCTTATTCAAATTGATGTATCTAACATATAATACTCATTTTCTCTTTGATCATAGAGTGTATCGATCATTGATGTCCATTCCAAATCATTGCACTCCAAAGTCTATTATTAGTCATTATTAGTTTATAAGATTTGTTGAGGAACATAGGAAATGGCCTAGAGACAAATTCTATTATCCATGAAGGAATTGTTGTAACAACTGTAAAGTCAAAATTGTTGACATAATTATTAGTCATGTCATGTGCAATGGGATTGTACATGGCTATATGGAATAGTACTACCATGGATAGATTCCTACTATGGGATTAGTAGATGTCAATAGTAGTACTTGTGTTGAAGAAAAAACTACCAATGATGTAGATTTCAACGAATCAATTTTGATAAACATGGTTGACGCAATGCTAGATAGTTGTAGGGTAAATCAAATTGATCAACCTTCTTTATTTAGAAAGATTGTGCATGATGATAAGAGAGTGTTATACTTAGGTTATACTAATTTTATGTCGCTCAACATTGTGTTGAGATTGTATACCCTTAAAGTTAATAATGGATGGAGAAAAAATGCTTCACACCTGTGTTGTCATTGTTAGAAGAAATTCTTCCTGAAGGCAATGAGCTTCCAATCTATGCATACAAAATGAAGAAAGTGTTATGCCCAATGGGAATGGAGGCTAAGAAGATACATGTATGCCTGAATGACTCTGTGTTGTTTTAAAATGACTACATTAATTTGAAATATTGTCCAAAATGTGGGACATAAAGGTCCAAAATGACGACTTCAAGAAAGTCCAAAACTAGATCTCATGCCAAGGTGACTTGGTATCTACCTACAATAGTATGGTTTTTACACTTGTTTGCAAATATCACAGATGTACAAAATTTATCTTGACTTTTATAGGTAAAGAAAAAGAATGGTGGGATCCCACTATTGCATTTGATTCCCCACCAGAAGTAAATTTATTTATTGTACCCTAAATTTGGAGAAGAGGTCAGGAGTTTTTGACTTGGACTTTGTAATGACGGGATGAATCCATACATGACATCAAGAACCAACATAACACTTGGCCTGTTATGACTGTTATATACAACACTCCTCCCTAATTGTGTATGAAAAATAAGTGTGTCATGATTCCCTTGTTGATATCGATCCGTAAACAACATAGAAATAATATTGATGTTTTTCTTGAACCTCTGATTGATGACTTAAGGGAACTTTGGAGAGAAGATCTTATAACCTATGATGCTTCACATAGAGAGATATTTTGTTTGCATGCTATGCTATTTTACACAATTCATAAATTTCCAGTATATGGAAATTTATCCAGATACATCGTAAAATAATCCAAGACATTCCCTATATATGAGGAGTATACTGATTGAATATGACAAAAATATAGCAGCAAGACTGTATATCTTGGTCATACAAGGTTTCGTCTAAAGGTGCATCCTTACTAAAGGTTGCATAAAACATTAAATGGCTCAACTGAGAACTTAGCGTCCCAAACATATATGAGGGGATGACGTCTATGAAAGAGTAAAAGATGTTGTCAATGCATTTGGTAAAAGATCACAATCACTGCTACAGAATGAGGATACAACGTTAGGTATATTTTTGCATGCAACCAACAATGTTATTTTTCTCGTCAGTTCTAGGTAGGCAACTACCGCAGGTTTTCCACCTGAGAAAACACGGGATGTGCTTTCTTTTTTCTATCACACTATTCTCAAAGAAACTGATGCTATATATCACCTAAAAAATTAGAATTTTGTGAAAAATTTATGGGAGCATTTCATTTTCCTCCAAAAACCCTATATCATCATTTTTTCAGCATTATCTCCAGGAAAAATATATGCATGTGCCATCTAGCCCGCGGGAAATCAATTAACCTTTATCATCAGTGCTTTCCTAATTCACCGATGAGGAATATGTAACCCACAAAATTTTACATGCCCCCAGATCATATTTCTCGGTAGTTTGTTTATAACAACCTGATGGTGTATAGCTTACTTAACCCCACAAAACCCTTGCCCTCCTCATTACCTGACCCCGCATTTCTTTGGAAATCTAGCTTAGTGATTCCTCTCCTACTGCTCTACGTCCAACTCCTCCACATTGAGCTCCTACTCACGTGAGTGACTGCTCCCCTACCTCTAGCTCCTCTGCCTCCAGCTCCTCCTCACTGCCTCTTCTATGCCAATGCTCCTTCCTTATTCTTTGCTCCTCCAACTCCTCTTCATTGCTGCCTCCTCTCTACCGCTGCCTCCACTCCCCATTGCTCCTCCTCCTGGTCCTATCCCACCACCACTCCATAGTCGTCAACTCTCCTCCACCAAGAAGCTGACCCCACTGGCTCTACTCCACCAAGGCGAGCTATTGATGCTGCTCGCCTTCGAGCTACTACTGTCGCTGAGCTACTACACTATCGAGCTACTACTGTTGTCGTGCTGCCCCTGAGCTACTGCTCCTCACCCTAGCGGTCTCCTATTCCTCCTCATCTTTTGTAGGTTTTCTCTCCTCCTCATGTTTTCTTTCATCCTCTTCCTCCTCCTTCCTATATTTCTTGTTCATATTTGAAATGTTTTCATGATCATTTTTATTGGGAATCTTGTATTCTCATATCCTGATGCCTTGGACCACTTATATGCATTTTTAATTTATGCCATTTTTTATTGAAATGGTTTTATTAGTCTTAATAAATGAGTGCTTAGGATTTACGGTTCGATCTATTATTACCACAATCTCATAATATATGTAATCTTGGGGATGATGATATCATCATGATGATGATAATGATCATCATCACCACCACCTTCAAAATCAACACCCCACCATCAAAATCAGCACCATAATTTTCATTGTATGATCATTGTGCAATCATCATCATCATTCTTCTTCATCAACATCATTAGTACATCATCATCATCAATCATCATCATCAACATAAGATCACCAATCATGATGGTGATGATGATGATGATGGTGATGATTATGCAATCATCATCATCAATCATCATCATCATCATCATCATCATCATCATCATCATCATCATCATCATCATCATCATCATCATCATCATCATCATCATCATCATCATCATCATCATCATCATCATCATCATCATCATCATCATCATCATCATCAACATCATCATCATCATCATCATCACCATCACCATCATCACCATGACCTTCATCACTATGACCTCCTGATCATCATATATCATCAGCATTACCATGATGAAATTATGGTGATGATGGTTGATGATGGTGATGATGATGATGATTCTGAAGAAAATGATGATAACGGTGATGATGATGATCTTGGTGATATCATCATCATCATCATCATCATCATCATCATCATCATCATCATCATCATCATCATCATCATCATCATCATCATCATCATCATCATCATCATCATCATCATCATCATCATCATCATCATCATCATCATCATCATCATCATCATCATCATCATCATCATCATCATCATCATCATCATCATCATCATCATCATCACCAACATGATTGGTTATCTAATGGTGATAATGATGGTGATGATGATGATGGTGGTGGTGACGATGGTGATGGTGGTGACGATGGTGATGGTGATATATGATGATGGTGGTGGTGATGGTGGTGACGATAATGGTGATGGTGATGGTGATGGTGATGATGATGGTGATGATGATGGTGATGATGATGATGACGATGATGACGATGAAGATGACGATGACGATGATGATGATGGTGGTGGTGGTGATGGTGATGGTGATGGTGATGGTGATGGTGATGGTGATGGTGGTGGTGATGATGATGATGATGATGCCGATGACGACGATGATGATATACACTAATCCACAGATTTGTGTTCCTTTTAGTGCTGATTTTGATGGTGATTGCATGCATGTCTTTTCCCTCGATCTCTACCTACAATATCTAAAACTTTGGAACTTTTTACTTTGGAAATCTTGTTTAGAAAAATCAATGATGATGATGATGGTGAAATTATTATTATCATGTGTTTAGACTTGTATTTATAATTTCTTATGTTAAACATTTTATTTTTTTAGACCTATTGAGCCAACTTCTTGCACCAAACTCTTGAGCCAACGTCCTATTGCACCATCACATTATCTCCATACTTTGTTCGCCTCAAGATCTAGCTACTACCGCCGTTTATTTTATACCAATGAAGAATATGAGGAGTATATGTGGGAGTACCAGTTTTATTTTGGAGATAAATGACCATCTGACTTTATATGGGCCAAAGATTCCTCAGAGGAGTCAGAAGATGATTCCTCAGAGGAGTCATAAGACTAACAGTCATCATATCCTACCATAAATATTGGACCACCACATGGTTTAAACATGTAACACCCATTACAAAGAGGCAGAAAAATACAATCACTACTTCATCATCTAAAGGAAGATAGGATAGTCCTGTGATATACATTAGACCACAAAGATATGGTGAGTGATAATACTTGGTATTCGAAATAATTATTGTATCATGTGCTCAAACTTGTATTTATTAATTATGTTAAACATTTTATTTTGTAGATTTTGATGTTGCACTCCAAGATAGAAGAAGCAACTTATGTACTCATAAAGAGGACACCGAAGAAGACTTTGCGGTTTTATGGAAAGAGTATGATGACTTATCCAGGGGGTTGCATGATCTAGGGACATTGTTCAAAGGTCTAATGCCCATACTCCAGATATAGTCATCTCTTATGATGGTACTATCAAACACATGCACATCAATTCTATTGTGCAGTTTAAATATGTTGCAAATGTTTTATCTATGTGCAGAACTATGAATCTTGTTGAACAATGTTCAAGAAGATTCATAGTTCTACACATAGATGAAACATCTACAACATATTCAAACTGTACAATAGAATTGCTACACATGTGTTTGATAGTACCATCATAAGAGATGACTATATCTCGAGGTATAGACATTAGATCTTTGAACAGTGTCCCTGGATCATACATCCCCCAAGACTAAGGGTTTTGTAATATTATGTAAGATATACTACAATTATGTAATAGAATTAGACATCTTTTGTTACCTACAATATTATGTAAGTCTACTACAATTATGTTAGATTTTTGGAAGATTTTGACTGTGATGTGTGTTTGAAATATGAATTAAAGAAATTCCATATGATGTTTTGGAAGAGTTGATTGGAATGTGGACTGTGATGTGTATTTGAAAAAATGTTGAAGTATGCTGGCATATTTGTGCATTTATAGTATATATATTTGCTTGTAGGTTTTCCGACATGTTGTTAAGATGCAATGCTTGCAGAGACCCTATTATTCTTCAGAACTTTTAGTTCTAAAGGACATGGTTCCAAGAAGGTATTTGTAGGAATGAATAGTAGGTCTGCAGACCTGATGTAAAAAAATAAACATATACATTTCTCGTCAGTTATTTTGAAAAAACCAAATACATAAACATTCCATGTCGGGGAAATGACAACCACCGACGAAAAATACTTCTTTTTTCCACTATCCATTACT